>OZ022264.1:218613238-219210738 GCA_963978885.1 Nemotelus pantherinus
ACAGCTCGTATGACACCTGACCAACCTTACGCAAAACCTGAGCTCTGATAAACTTAAGAACAAGTTTGGTACCAAATCGGCCAGCTGTAGAGCCAAGCGCATGATACTTGGCCTGACTCAAAATTCCATTGTCGACTCCTCAAATTATAACGGTTCGCTCCTTTCGCGTAAGCTTCAGACAATTTTTCTTAAACACGAGCATGAACCATACGTAGCCTGTCACTGTTTGAGCGGAGTAAAACTTCACCATCCTCAAAAGCATTTAGGTCTTTTAACAAAACATATTCTGAGCCATGTGGGATGAGGTGAAACCCGAAAATCAGGAAATGAGGTGAAAATCCAGTAGCTTCGTGTACCACATTAAGAAATGCAGCACACGATTCCGCTAGACAAGCATCCCAATTCCGATGATCCTCATCCACATACGCTCGAATTGCTGGAAGTATGGACTGGTTTAGTCTTTCAGATGCATTGGTCTATGGTGAATATAAAGGATTACAGCAATGATGAACTCCATATTTCACCGGGAAATCAACAAAAGCCTTGGATACAAACTGAACTCCATTATCGGAGTGGATTGTCTCTGGCACGCCAAAAGTGAGGAATATATTTTGAGTCAAGAACTTGATGATATATCAGTCTTTGTAGCTTTTGGTAAAACCTGAAGCCATACGAGCTTCGTAAAATGGTCAAGCTCTACCAGCAGTTGCATATTCTCGAGCTAAGAACGCAGATATGGGCCCATAAAATCCAAAAACAAGCGCTGCATTGGACGATCTGTCACTCTGGCCGCTCCCATAGGTGGCCTTATTATGGTGTTCGAGCTTTTAACTTGTTTCCAAAGGTTACAGCTAGCTATATATTCGAACACATCTTCGCGCAACCGTGGCCAGTAATAATATCGCTACAATAGCTCGGCAGTCTTACACACCCTACAATGACTGTCATGAACCCAAAGCAAACGCAAAGGACTGTCATGAGCACTTTTTACTAGCATTGTTTCTATATCTTTGTACTTTGGGAGGTCTAATTCGAAGTTTCCTTTAGTTGTGATATGTATGTAAACAACTCCATCCTTCACAACTTAGTTCTCATACTGATCGGAATGTATTTAATTTGGCTGATTAGTTCAGTATGAGTCGGACCTTCGAAGACTTTCTTCGGAATATTTCCCATCCACTGACTTCACACTTCACTGAAAGAAAAACTCTTGGTTGGTTCAACTATTTTTAGTAGTATTGCAACGATTCATTCAAAATCGTTAAACGAACTAAGGAAAATAGTTATTTTTACTATGTTAATATAGTTAATTTAACGATATAAAAGTAGTTGGCTCTGGTTATACAAAAAATATCGCAACGTTCATGAAATCAACTGTTTTAATTGTTTCATAACCACGAAAAATAGTTCAAACTTCAACGTTTCGAATTATCAACAGTTTTTATGGTACTTAAACTACTTTGCAATAGTTGATTTCAACAAACGTAATTCAGTGAGCAACGTCTTTGGAATTATTCTACGCAACGTAGAATGGTTTCAACATTTGGACGCTTTTCATGCTCCGAATGAGTCAATTGTTCAATTGTTTATCAACCACGCTTCATTGTGCATAAAAGTAATCAACGATTTTCTTATGGTTGTTTTGACTATAGCCCTAGTTGATGCAAAAACAACTAAGGAAAACTCTTGATTTTTCATACTCCTCATACTCATGCTCCTATTCTATCATAGAAGTTTCATATGATACATGGCAAAATTGTGTTCGGTTTGCTGTTCGATATAATTCATATTCATGTTATGCTGTGAAGCCTTTATATTACGTTGTATGACGCTATTTTGTTCACAATACAGCGTTTTCCGCTGTGGCAAAACAGTGGGCTGCGGCAAAGCGCAGTCAAAAAATTAGAATGCACTGTTTTCTATGGTAACGCGCACACTGGCTGCGGCTGAATTTGCGGCAGCGGCCGAATTTGCCAAATTTCTAATTTTGCCACACCGCTAGCGGTGATACCTACCATAGGTTGGCATCACCACTAGGTTGAATTAAATCTATTTGAATTAGGTTGAATGGTCTGGTGGAATAGACAAGCGATGGCTGATGAGTATTGTGATAAGCCAACCTAATCCTCGTACAACAGGATTTAGCAATACGAAAGAAAATAAAATTAATTTTGGTAGGTGCCTTAGTTGTATTGACAGCGACATTGTCGCTGCATTGTGATTCACCAAATTCAACTGCGGCATTCACGCCTCCCCTGCCTATATTTCGTACTATGTATATGGTTGGAATACCATTGTTTGTGGTTGCTTACTTTTTTTGCACCACGGACGTTGTTTATCAACCACGCGTCATGGTGCATAAAAGTAATCAACTATTTTTTTATGGTTGTTTTAACTATAGCCCGTAGTTGACGCAAAAACAACTAAGGAAAATTGTTGATTTTACCAAGATTTTTCTTTCAGTGTTCACATTTCGCTTCCTCCTTAGAAGTGCAATCCCTCGACAAATCATCTGGGACAACATTTTGGGTTCCTATACGATGCTCGATGTTAAAGTTGCAGCCCTCAAGTTTTAGGATCCACCGCACTAGCTTTCCCGACAAATCCCGTTGGCCCATCAACCACATGAAACTGGCATGATCTGTTATGATAGTGAAAGGCTATCCCTCCATATATGCCCGAAAACGCTTTGCACTTTCCACCGCAGCTAAGCACTCTAATTCAGTAACACTGCCTCTGAATAATAGTTTTATCTGCTGCCTCAGTCCACACGAACTTACGCTTTCCTTTTAGCAGATCCGTAAATGCAGATGTAATGGATGCAAAATTCGGGACAAAACGCCTATACCATCCGGCCATGTCCATAATCCGTCCCACATCTTTGACCGATTTAATCTGTGGCTAAGTGACGATGCCGGTCAGTTTTGAGGACACCATCATCAATTACATAACCAAGGTATTTGATTTCTTTTTGAACAAATATGCTCTTTTCAACGTTGATGGTTAGACCTGCATATGCTAACAAGGTGGCAACCTTAGCAAGTAATTCCAAATGCTTGTTACGAGCAAATCATCCAAGTACACAAAGGTTTGGTCATGCGATTCGAGATGGATGAACGTTTTCATCAGCCTATACATTGTTTGGGATGCATTACGCAGCCCAAACGGCATGACGGTAAAGTGATATAACGGACGCCCAGAAACAGTAAATGCAGTTTTCTCCTGAGATTAAGCATCTAATGGGATCTGCCAAAATGCGTCTTTCAAAACCAAACTCGTGATTAAGCTAATGGACTGAAGTTGTGCTAACAACCCGTCAATCAACGGCAAGGTGACCTCATTTAATAGTGCCCTCATTTAGTCGTGTTGCATCCAAACATTCCTGGAGCTCACCTGTCACCATTGCTTCCGAGCAATGGTGACAGGTGAGCTCCAGGAAGTCTTACTTTCCTCAATCACCCCTAAAGACAACATACGGTCTTGTTCGCCATACATCAACTTCTGAACGACAGGTGACATGGCATAATGTCGCTGTTTAATAGGCTGGGCATCACCAGTGTAGATGTTACGAGACAAAAAATTAGTTCTTCCCAAACCTAATTTATTGAAAGAGGGAAATTAATGTGTGACTTCATCCAGCCTCCGCTTATCTTCAGGAGCCAAAGCAAGAGTTCATGTCCGGTACTTCAATAGTGGAGCATTGTGATGTAATTTTAAATGCATCCCAGAAGTCTATACCAAGATAGACTTGGTTGGTCAGACTGGGGCATAGCAGGAAGCGTACTAGCTTACTTTTGTCCTTCAACCGCACCAGAGTACTAACATATCCGAGTACAGGAGCTTTTTGACCAGAAACTGTTTGAACTGCAGTTTGCATGCTGTGTACAGACAATCGGAGATCATCAACCAGGTCTAAAGCACCCGCACCCAAAATGCTCACACTGGCCGCCTCAAGGTAAGCAAATGAAACGCTCTGACGAACGCCTACGATATCTGTGGAACCATCAGTTACATGGGTTGAATGAAATGACTTAGCTGCTTGACATTTGTGACAGGAAATCATTGTCGTCGATGCAGCTCCGGATCCACATTTGTAGCTACGTTTGTCATTTCAGGTCTGGAGGGACGAGTGTTTGGAGGAATGCGCAGCCTCCCTGCTGAAAGCGCATTCCTGTCCAAGTTTCCCGACTGACAATTTGGACACATGGGCTTCAGCGGCCCTTCTCTACCACAGCCCAAAAACAAAAGATCCGCTGAATAGGTTTCGAGCAATCCATGAAACCATGCCCTAAGTCGAGACAATTCCAACATACCCGATAATTCCTCCTACCTTCTGCTGCGCGACCCCTATTGGCCAAGTCATTAGAGTCTGCTTTCACGGCGTGTAATTCCTGTCTTGATGTTGTAGATTCACTGCACTCTACGGGATGTCAAAATGTTGGTGCTCTTAGATTTGAAGACATACAATTTTCATAATGCTGACAAGATTGCCTCTCATAAACACCACGCAACTGACTGCTGAAAGGAGAAAAACGGGAATTGTCAGCATAAACATTGTCAGGACTTGATTTCATCGCCCAAATTTCCTCCTGATAGGACAAATCTGCTGTTTATGGTCCAAAATTCTATAACGGATGTCGAACTGGGGACGATACTTTTGATCGAACGTTATCCTCCTGATGATGATCCAGCTAAATGAGCCCTAAGTGCCGGAGACATATTTCTAAACACTACATATTGAAAATCGAGATCCATTAAGGGGGTATTTAATTGTAGGGAAATACTCTCAAGGGCGTCAAAGAAATCCTGAAATCGTTCTCCTGGTTTTTGCAATCTACCAGATAACATTCTTTGCACATTCACATGTGATCTAAAAGCGCTGAGCCTTTCCAAGAATTCCACTCGTAATTTGGGTTCAATTTTGAAATAAGCACTTTTATTGAGGATCGCTCATTCATCTCTGCTTGCGCCTGAAAATTTACTCTCGGTGGGTCATTACTGGTCGAAGTATTTGGACGAGATGCCTGTTCCTGTTGGATGAAGGAATTTACTTCATGGGGAATCTGTCTCCTCGATGACTCGGTAGCTGATGCTGGTGCTTCCGATTAACCTTTAGGTGTGTAATTAATTCTCATTGCCTCAGAAACTCGAGTGGCTTGAGCAGCCAAAGGCGACAGGCTCAAGCCTTCCAACTGATGTTGGAAAGGCGTGTAGCTTGGGTCTTAACTATTGGTTCGGCGACATATTTTCAACATCTTATTGAAATAAAAACCCAAAAAACGATCAAAACCATATCCAATTTATGGAAAAGCTTATGTGTAAACTTAAGCTTAGGCTTCCAATTCAAAAAACTAAACTGAAGATGAAAACTGCAGCAGTAAAATTTGCTGCAAAATTTGGCTTGCAGCAAGAGTACATAAACGACTTTCTGCGAATCTATTTTAATATATTATAATAGATTCAGGTACGCGAACAGACCTAAAGTAATGCTATGCTATGCTTTTGGAGCAGCTATAGCATGCACATTGAACACACCCAAGATATATAATTTTCATAGAACAGAAAAACAGTCGCGGCGATTTACGATGTTCGTAAAGCTTACTTATTTTTGTAGTGGACCGTTCAAAACACAAAGCATTCCAACTCTCTTGCTAAACTGATAATCTAATCTTATCCAAGCACCTTAACGGTGGAAACATTCCAGGCAGATATTTCTTATTAATGATAAGGCAGATATTTCTTATTAATGATAAGGCAGATATTTTTTCAATAAAACTAACATTTTATAAATACGATGCTACTATGTGTACAATTCAAATTAATACACATATATATATATACATACCTTCCTTCAACTTCTTATTTAATTTCGTATTTTCCTCTGTAGTAACACACAAGAACGCACTCAATCGTCGGGAAGTTTTTTTTTGTAATGAAAACCACGTACCGCAATAAGACACAAATTTAGCCCAATATATCAAATTCCAAGCGAGTTACTCAAATCCCAAATTTATTGAATTACATACTTGAAAATTATCTTTTCATTTATCTTTACAACTTCAGAAGAAATAACTTTAAAAGCACCCAGGCGCTTCGTCACACGGCAAGCGAGTGAATGAAACAACGTTAAGCTTTGTTCAAAAAGAAACCTCGCATCAAAAGTGTTTCTTGCGAAAACTACAAAAACAAAGGATTCCCCGAAAACAATACTGAATATTGTATTTGAGACTCAATTTAGTGGCAAATTTTTGTTTTAGCGTTATTAATTTGAGTATGAACGTATTAAGGTTGTTATTAGGTTTGTTCGCGTACTACGATTAATTGCAATGAAGCCGTTTTTGTACCCCGTTTTAAGCCTAATACTATACTCTTTGCGAAGCTAAATCAACGTCAAATTCCTTACAAAAAGACCTTTTCATTTCAAATGAGCGATTTTACAGCAGTTCCCAATTCGGGATTGAAAATATACCGAAATTCGTGAGCTTTCTCTGCATGTTATTGTATTTGTGTGTACACGATAGTTCTGTGTACGTACACGTCGGTTTTCATCATGGCGCCATCTGACTCCTGCTGCTCACTTCGTTCGAGCATGTGCATGCACGCAGCTTTCCGATATGGCGGCTTCTGACCAACGCTGCTTGCTTCGTGTCAGCACGTCCGTGTAGTCAGATTTCCAATATGGCAGATTCTGACTTATCCTGTTCATACCGTGCAAGCATGTTCGTGAGGAAGATTTCCCCTAGTGGCTTCTGCTGATTGGTGTTGATTTCGTAATAGCCCGTCCAGACTACGGATACTTATGTATCCGGATACATAAGTATTGTCCTCACTGCAGCGACATCTGCAGATACATTTTACCCTTGCCATGAAAATCAATGAAAAGTGTGGACGATACTTACGTATGCGGATACTTAAGTATCCGTAGTCTGGACGGGTTATAAGGGCGTTTCCATACAGGGAAATTCCTTACATGGCGACTTCTGAAGAACGCTGTTCATTTTGCAGGAGCATGTACAAACGGACACACTTCTAATGTAGCAAATAGATATTGGCTGAGGCCAGGCGAGCCGAAGTCAGACGAGGCCGCCAACATGTGGACGGCATTTGACAGCTCGTCTCGAATCGCCTTGGCTCGTGCTCAACATCCATTCCGATCGGATCGGCACGAGCGCCTGTGACACCTGTCAAAGTCGCTCGTCTGGACCGCCCACACACTCGGCTCGCCTGGGCTCGGCCAATATCTATTTGGCACATGATATTTCGACTTCTGACGAGTGCAGTTCACTTCGTAGAAGCGTATTCATGTCAAGGAATTCCAATGTGGCGGCTTCTGAAATTCACCGTTTACTTCGTTGAAGCATGTGGAAACAGGGAAATTTGTTTTATTGAGGCTTCTGGCGAGTGCTGTTCACTTAGTTGGTGCGTGTCTGGTGAATAGCGACGTCGCCACTTTATGCATGAACGTTACATGAACCATTTGCGATGATGGTTATGTGGTGTAGGCATTTGGCGGCACCGCGGCCGTGAATCGCATTAATATTCTGTGCAAATTTTAGCGCTTTCGAGATATTCGATGATTTGTGTTTTGATTTGTACTGCAGATATATGGAGAGGTCATTTTTGAATATTGATTTTAGCATACTTCCACAAAAGATAAGTATTTGAAATTTAGCAGAATGATGCAGTAGAGCAGGGGTGGGCAAACGGTCAATTGCAAACGCTTCCACAGTCGATCACAGACATTTTTAATAATTTACTAAGTTAATTTAAAATGTGAGCTAAAAATTTAGTAGACGATTTATTCAGTACATTTTGGAATGGGCCTTGGGTTAATAGATCCAATCGGACAGTCCACGCAGTTTCAGTTCACACAAAAGCTCCCAGAGCTTTGGTGGCGGAGAAGCCAACGGGAAAATCCGAGATAGCTATGCTCACGATTAGTGCAGTTTATAGATTTATATCATTTTAGTCAAACTGCTTCACTAAATCTCGTATACGTATACGGTTGTTTCATTTCCTTAAATCTCTCTGTTCTATACACCTTGCCTGCATTTGCATTCGTCTCCCTGTTACCGATATAATAAATTGTCACACACAGCGCAAGAAAGGTTAATTTCAATTTTAGATAAAATAAAATTAAAATTAAAATCTTTTCACACCAATGTAGTTTGTGTAGTTCATTCTTTCGAGCTAAATAGTGACATTTGGTGTTTGAATTTTTAACATTGAATTGTGTCAATGTCTTTTCAATAATAAAATCGTTCAAAAATTAAAATTCTTGACATCTTATCCGTCAGAAATGATAAGTGTCCCCGCTTTTCTGCATTTTCAAAATTTTTGCTCGGAAGAATGACCAGATAATGGAGACATGTCAAAACTTAGCTTCATGATTAACTCAGTACTAGCCTAAAAAATGAACTGCACCTACTAAATTGGCGTGAAATGATTGGAGATATGTGCCAAAGCTATTTGCATTTTCAAAGCGAAAGCATGTTCCAAGCAATTTTTCACGCTTAAAAGTAAGTACAACTCTTGCTTATTTTCAAGCTAAATTTTCGCCGAAATAGCTTTCACGTCAAAATTTGCATGAAAATTTAACGTGAAATTGAAAACAGCACTAAGCTTTAGATGGCTTAGCTCAGGAAGATTTTTGCAAAGATTTCTAAATCTTTTGCCTGAAATTATTGCATTTTTGGACACATTGGGAGAAAAACATGAACAATTGGAAGATCCAGTATGGTTAAAGATAAAATCATATCTTACAGATTTTATGGGCCATTACAACTTGCTAAATTTACAATTACAAGGAAAAGGAAAATATTGTTGACATGTTTTTTAAGTAAAATTAAAACCTTTTGCTTCACAATTAAATAGGCAAAATTTTTAAATATTTTCCATATTTTGAAAAACATATTAAACTTACTGGTGAATCTAGCTGAAAGCTGAAAGACATTCTTCAGTTCGCGAAAGAGTCCGGGGCCTTCGATGGCCGCTTGGACTGATTTTTTTTCTCTTGCCCCATTTATCTGGTAGCACTATGTACTAATAGGTCCATGTGTGGCCTTGTGCCAACCGGTACAACCTATCTTAACCTACTGGTGCATGTAATATTGAAATATTTTGTCCTGAACTGGAAAATTTTAAACAAGAATTCGAGAGATGATTTGCAAATCTCAATAACCTTCAACCGATCTTTGAATTTATTTCATTTCCTTTTGGAGAATTCGATAGCGAGGGTATTTCATCAAATCTAACATTTCATCAAATCTTCAGTGCTTACAAGCCTAACTCTACAATACTTTTTGATGAAATGGAGAGTCACTCATAAACATCAAAAATTAATCCAAAATATTTATTAATGAAGTACATTGCACAAAGTAGTAAGACAATGTATTTAATATATTAATATTAATGAAGACCTTAATTTAATTTTTATTTGTTTTTAATTTAACCCATTTTTCGAAGTCGATCGCACATAAATTAAAAAAATTAATGTCGATCATACCAGTATTAGGTTTGCCCACCCCTGCAGTAGAATATGTAATTTTCGAGTATTACTAACGCAAAAATGACCAAAATTTTGAAAGAAAGTTTATGGGAATCAGGGCAGAGCGAGTGTTTGATTTAATTTCTAATTATATTTATGAGAGAAAATATATTTAGAAGAACCAAGACAGCACATTTTTAAGAGCATTCAACGCTCAGATACAGTGCACGTGCTTTCCGCTCAGAGGCATTTTCGGAATGATATTGCATTCCGATGCATGTTGTTTGGTGGATGGCCAGTGAACAGCGGCCGCTAGAAGCCACGATATTAGAAATTTCCCTTTTGGACACGCCCTATTGAAAACAAACCACAATCTATATGTTTGTAAACCAGATCGCCGCTCAAATTTGTATGGTTACACGAAATCGGGATTTCAAACCGGTTTTAATCCGATCTTCGTGTAGCCATACAATTTTATCTGGCACACACACATATAAACGGTTCCTACAAAACTGGTATTCGCAAATCAAGCTCATGAGGAGCTTCCGTGCACTTACACAGTCTGCGCAAATATTCATGGAAATCGGGCGAAAGCTCATGAATTACGGTATATTCCCAATCCCGAATTGGAAACTGCTGTGAAATCGCTCAATGGGCTTTTTTACACTTGTATTCTTGATGCACTCCTGAAACTGCCCTGTAGGAAAAATGGCAAGGCGTTACTTGAGAATTGATTCTGGAAGTACTACATTATTCATGAAGCTCCATTACTAACAATGTAATTGAGTTTGTCGAGTAAGCGATCAAGTAACAACTTACCCACTGCATTACCTTTTTTAAAAAGTAATGCAGTAGGTAACTTGTTGCTTATTTTTGCGAGCAAGTGAGGCTGCGCAGCCGCAATTTTTGTAAAAATACTGCGCAATTCTTATGAACGCAGTTCCGAAAAAATGTATTTTTCAACAGTGTGAGTTATATTGTGCAAGTGATGTAAACGCGTGTTCGATTTTTCTATTGAAATATAGGTTTAAAATAGTGTATTTTGAATAATGCTGGAATATTTTGATTTTATATCCTTGTTTTGATAAATAAAATTTATTAACTTTATAGCGAAATTTGCTGTTTACTTGTTTTTTTTCATCCATGAAATCTGTGTCTATATATTTTGTAAAAACTTTGTACTTATTTATTTTTCAACTAAACGATTCAGCGTCATTGGTGTAATACACTCCGAATTAGACTTTGATTTCCATCACGCATACTCGTACGTTTTCGAGATGATTATTTACAATTTTCGTAGTTTTCACCTTATATCAACGTACCATATCACCACTTCTGTAATGTTTTACAACATATCTCTTACTGAACTGATTTTCTATCATCACTTTCTTTCTGTAACTAGTACAGAATACAATCACAACACATTACCTCCTATGACATAATGAGTTAAATGTAATGTAGAAATTATATTGGAAGTGGTTACCTTGGTAATTAGTTGCCATTACCGAGAAGTAGCTACGAATCGTATGCTGAATGACTTACTGAAGCTACAGGGTGGTTTTACAACAATCAACATTTCCACACTTGTATTCTTCAGCAACGGAACCGTTCATATACCGATTATGCAAATGAATGTGTGCGTGTTGTTGTTTTCTCATTTCGACTTGAGTGTTTCATGAAAAATTCCTGACCCGTGAACTATGTTTTTAGTTGTGTTAGTGATTTGCATAAGTTTCAATGGGCTTTTTTAGACTTGTATTCTTGATGCAGTCCTATTTTCTGGGCAAGAGGCAGAAGAATCGAGGGGAAATCTCTACAAAAAGTGATGCACTTGGAGAGAATTTTTCATCACTTTTGAAACTGATTGAAACTGATGCAAATCACTAACACAACTATAAATATAGTTCACGGGTCAGGAATTTTTCATGAAACACTCAAGTCGAAATGAGAAAACAACAACACGCACACATTCATATGCATAATCGGTATATGAACGCTTCCGTTGCTGATGCACACCAAGTGTGGAAATGTTGATTGTGTAAAACCAGTTTCAGGAGTGCATCAAGAATACAAGTGTAAAAAGGCCCAATCAGCTTCAAAAGTGATGAAAAATTATCTCCAAGTGCATCACTTTTTGTAGAGATTTCCCCTCGATTCTTCTGCCTCTTGCCCAGAAAACCGGTTATAAGACTGCATCGAGAATACAAGTCTAAAAAGGCCCAATGATCAATTCGCTGGCCAAGAAGTGCTATGTGCCCGAAACACATAACTGCGAGGTTTTTGAAGGGGGAGGCGAACTCCTATGTAGAATTTCACATTTGAATTCACAACGCAGCGAAAATGTCGCAAACCGCAAACAGAAAATGCTAATAGGTGTCAGTAAGTAATATTTCGCAGCTTTTCAATGAGTCGGATCCCTTGTTATTCCGCGAAATAAGTGATTTTAGTCGATCAAAGTGCTTGCCAGCTGAAAGTGAAAATGTGTAACGTTTTATTGTGTGTTCGCGTAAATTTGCTGCATTCTTTTTGTGATGGGGAAACATTATTGCACCTACAATAGCCCGAAACACATAACAGCGAAATTTTCGAAGGGGGAGGCGTACTTCTATGTAGATTTTCGCAGTTGAATTTGGTGAACCACAATGCAGCGAAAATGTCGTTGGCAATGCAACCAAGGCACCAACCTAATTCATTTTTTTTCTATTGTATTGCTAAATCCTGTTGTACGAGGATTAGGTTGGCTTATCACAATACATATCAGCCATCGCTTGTCTATTCCACCAGACCATTCAACCAAATTCAAGCAGACTTAATTGAACCGAAAAAATTAGAAATTTGAAGCAAAAAATTTAGAAATTTTCGAAGTGAAAAAATTAGAAATTTGGCAAATTCTGATGCTTCAAAAATTTCGGCCGCCGGCATTGTGGGCATTACCATACAAACCAGTGCATTCTAATTTTTTGACAACGGCTTTTCTCGGACCAGTACGAAAGATCGTGATTCAGGCAATATTCTAATGAACGAGATCGAAGGCGCAGCCCCCAAATTGAAAATGCTAATAGGTGTCGGTAAGTAATATTTCGCTGCTTTTCAATGGGTCGGATCCTTTTTCATTCAGCGAAATAAGTGATGTTTGTCGGTTACAGTGGTTGCCAGTTGAACGTGAAAATGTGTAAAGCCGGATTTACATTCTCGCCGAGGAATGCCAAATGAAGACAAGGTCTGTGTGTAAATGGTCTCCTTGTCTATTCTCGGCTGTTTTTTTCATGGCAAGCACGCGTGTGTAAATGGTTTGCTCGTCGGCTCTTGTTTGTTTTACGAAGGGATAATGATCCTTTTATTGCTGTGCCTGAGTGTTTATGACCGTCTCGTCCTAGTTCGAAGCCGCTCAAAGCGAAGTCGGTTTTATGTACCGAGTCAAAGGGATTCGAGAGGGTAGCATGTGCTCATTCACATTTTCGAATTTTTCGCTGGGACTTCAAACATGTCTTTGCGTGTCCCAGATTGAAATCACTCAACGCACACCAGGCAGTTGCAATAGCCACAGCCTGTACCTCAGCCATCGTTCACTGAACTGAACAAAACAGCTCACAACTGTCGAAAGATGCATGGTGCAATATCCTAAGTAAACAATTCACCCTATGAAAGGTGCATAGTGCATGGTCCGTGTTGCGTGGTGCAATATCCTAAATAAACAATTCACCCTTTGTCTTGTTGAGTCTCGTCCAATGTCTTGTTCAGTCTTGTTTACTCTTGTACACGAGACGCTCGTTCCAATGTATAAATCCGGCATAACGTTTTATTGTGTGTTCGCGTAAATTGTGATGGGGAATTATTATTGCACCTACTATGGTAGGTGTATACGTACAAATCTTGGAATAAATGCGGCCATCATCAATTTTCTCCGTCAATGCTGTAATACAAATCGAATATTTGGGTGTCGATATTTATTGTTGTTACTTTTTATTGCTTTACGGATCATGTACAATTAGTGTTGGCTAGTTGAATACCTTTATTGCTGTTATTTTAAACTTTAATTATATGTTCTTTGCCTTGCGTGTATTTATTCCCTATTGAAATGTCGGTAGTAGATTTGCTACAAATGTATCCCTATTTCAAATATTTACTATTGCATGCGGATGAAAATTTCTTTAATTTTTTTTTAAATTTATTGCTGAGGACAAAAGGTTCGTTTTGACATAGTATAAACATAGAAAACTAGGCTAGTTTCCTGGAAGTCTTGAACCGTATATGTATACTGAGTTGACCCGCTGGCTAAGTAGTACATTACGCTATAATGATTTATGAAGAGAAGAACCATGATACATAATTAATTTTGACACATTGGTATGCTGAATTGTATGTAGATAATCTGGACATTTAATAAGATGACAAAATATGGAAATTATTCAAGTGTGGCTAAATGCACGTTTTGGTGCCGACATAAATTTCTTGTTTCTGTTGTTTGGGACTATATGTATATGAAAATGCATCCGCTTCTAATAGAGTGCAATAATGAATAGTGTTCAGACATTCGTTGTAGTTAGGGAGTGAAAAGATCAACTGAAATCCCAACCAATATATTCTCCAGAATTCAGCCGTTGGGATGTCTTGCAAGACTCTACTAACCCACTTGAGACTCTACCAATTAGTGATGGGTAAAACCAGCACACTTTACTGTGCTAGCACACTTCGCACACCACACTTAAGTGTGCTAGCACTGTGCTCCCAGCACTGACACAGTGCCGCACACTGACACAGTGCCGCACACTGACACAGTGCCGACACACTAGCACAGTGACGACACATTAGCACAGTGCCGGCACACTGACACAGTGCCGACACATTAGCACAGTGGCGACACATTAGCACAGTGGCGACACACTGACACTGCCGGCACACTGACACTGCCGACACACTGACACAGGGCCGACACACTGACACAGGGCCGACACACTGACACAGTGCCGACACACTGACACTGCCGGCACACTTGTACTGGCAGGCACACTCCACGGGAACGAATGCTGTACGAGTGGCGTTGATTTTGCCCATTAATATGATGTGCTTCGGTAACAAGGCGTTGTTTGCATTGCAGAATGTGTACACATTTTGCGGTTTTGAAAGCATTAGCTATTGAATGCATTAGCTGATGAATGAGATAATTAGGGAACGAAAAAAGGCAGATAAGATTTGTTATTCGTATATTTTCTGGGTGAAAGTTTTGATTTTGAGTACACTACCGATGATTTGTGTTTTTCTAAATGCTGCGGACGTCTTCAAACGGGATGAAAGTTTAAACACAGATACAAATACGTTTACTTGCGGTACATATGAAAGAAATGCTTTCACGTTGAAAATATTTGTGGAAAATAGGTTTTGAGCAGATAGAAGGGTTTTGTCGTAACATGCAACGATAAAACGATAGCGATAAAATGATCTGCTGCAGATAGAAGGTTTATGCTAAGTAGTGCTATGTTTTTAAATATTCAAATATTAACGGAGTTTTTAGGGCAAAACTAGCTGAAATCGGCCAATTTTGGATTAGAGTGTTTTCGGACATAACGGGCCAAGACCTATTGCTGTGTTACAAACATTTCGGTTTTGTAGGGGAGTAAGGGGTTTTTTGGCCATAGTTTGGCAAAAACTGCCTTTACGGCGCTTTCGATGATTGAAAGTGGTCGGGGAGTGCAATAGTGATATTTTAAGGACGAAAAAAATTTTTGATAGGGAACTTTGGTCAAAAATGTCCAATTTTCGCAAGAAATTTTTTTTATCTAGCATGAATCGGGGGACCTTTCTGAGTTGTTTTGGGCGAAATTTCCATATAAGTGTGGGAAAAAGCGGTCTAGTTTCGAAGATACGGCAAAAGTAACTGAAATCGGCCAATTTTGGGTTAGAGTGGTTTCGGACATAACGGGCCAAGACCTATTGCTGTGTTACAAACATTTCGGTTTTGTAGGGGAGTAAGGGGTTTTTTGGCCATAGTTTGGCAAAAACTGCCTTAACAGCGCTTTCGATGATTGAAAGTGGTCGGGGAGTGCAATAGTCGTACTTTAAGGACGTAAAAAATTTTTGATAGGGAACTTTGGTCAAAAATGTCCAATTTTCGCAAGAAATTTTTTTTTATCTAGCATGAATCGGGGGACCTTTCTGAGTTGTTTTGGATGAAATTTCCATATAAGTGTGGGAAAAAGCGGTCTAGTTTCGAAGATACGGCAAAAGTAACTGAAATCGGCCAATTTTGGGTTAGAGTGGTTTCGGACATAACGGGCCAAGACCTATTGCTGTGTTACAAACATTTCGGTTTTGTAGGGGAGTAAGGGGTTTTTTGGCCATAGTTTGGCAAAAACTGCCTTAACAGCGCTTTCGATGATTGAAAGTGGTCGGGGAGTGCAATAGTGGTACTTTAAGGACGAAAAAAATTTTTGATAGCAAACATGGGGCAAAAATGTCCAACTTTCGCCAAAAAAATTTTTTGGTCTAGTATGAATTCGGGGACCTTTCTGAGTTGTTTCGAGCGAAATTTCCTTACAAGTGTGGGAAAAGGCGGCCTAGTTTCGAAGATACAGCAAAATGCACAGCCGGAGAAGCCAACTATCGAACCAAAAAGGATCTGAACCTTTTCTTACTTAGCACTTTTAGAGCTACTTTCAATTTTTCCGGACGGTTTTCCGGCGGATATCATTTTTCCGTATCTTCGAAACTAGGCTGTTTTTTCCCAGACTTTTCATCCAAATTTCATCCAAAACTACTCAGAAAAGTCCCTGAATTCATGCTAGACCAAAATTTTATTTTTGTGAAAATGACGTTTTTGCCCAATTTTCCGTCTCATAAATTTTTTCGTCCTTAAAATATCACTATTGCACTCCCTGACGACTTTCAATCATCGAAAGCGCCGTAAAGGCAGCTTTTGCCAAACTATGGCCAAAAAACCCCTTACTCCCCTACAAAACCGAAATTTTTGTATCACAGCAATAGGTCTTGGCCCGTTATGTCCGAAACCACTCTAACCCAAAATTGGCCGATTATTACGCGTCAGGTCAATGGATACACCAGCGAGACGGCTTAGGCATTGACCTTGTACATATTAGTAGTAAATATTAGTGTGATAAGAAAAAAAAAAATATAATAGGAAAATAGAAGAATAGGTAGCTTAAGTAACGCTCCTTTCGACGATGCAGCCGCACGCCAGCAAGCCCCGAAGTTTACAATCAAAACAATAACACATGACCGCAATCATCGGGACTCGGAAGCGTACCAGCCACGAGAGGAGCAATTTACCTAAACGACCTTTACCTGTGAATTATACATACTACGATTATCTTATAGGAGTTTCGCAAAGATCAAATCATCCAATTATTCCGGAACCAGAGGCAGCATACTCGTTCCTTAAGAACAAAGATGAAAAATCATTTCGGAGTTTTGACGTGACCGCTTTAGAAAAACGCCTGCGACGCGCTAGAAAAGAAAAGCCGAAATCTATAAATTTATTCAACCAAATTGGCAACTATTGGCGAATAAAGGGGTGATGCTCGACAAGCGATTGAATGCTTTCGACGTGCCTTAGCAATATCTCCGACAAATGCTGATGTGCTGTTGAGTTTGGCGCGAGTATTATTTAATCTGCAATATTTGGATGACGCTATACATTTGTCTAGAAGGTCTCTGGAAGTGCAACCACCGGATCGGAGTGCATGGCAACAGTACTTCATGTTAGGTGAAATTTTCAAAGCGTACGGACATTTTCACGAAGCTCTGCAGAATTTCCAGCAAGCATCTTTGCTTTTTCCGCAACACGAGCCCATATTGAAAGTTTTGCGCGAATTCGAACCAACCTCGACGTCATCTTTGCACGTTTACACTATATTTATTATAGCTGTTTTGGTTTTAGCAGTTTTCATTGTAATTTTAACGTCTAATGATAGTACGGATTCGAACAGCTTCCCATCGGAATTTGAACCGAAAATGCATAGACATTTCAATCGAGCGATGACCATGCGTTCATTGAAAGGATTCTCATCACGCGGCTTTAAGCATCACCGAAAACACTAAACTCAATTGCTTGAAGAAAACACTTTAGTTCAGAAATGTGAACTTAGGTAAACAAACGGAACGTCAAAAGCAATGATCGGCGACAGGGACGCCGCCAAGCGGCTGGAAGCGTCGTTATTTCCAGCCGAATGGAAGGAATCGGAAGGCTGCGTTCGGACCGTCGAGTGCGAAAGTCTATTCGAAAGCTTACGTTCGATGCACCCAAGTGCAACAGTGCATTGCCCCCAAATGAAGAATGCATGATAGGATGAGGAAAAGCGGTTAACACGAATTCCGCTAAAGCGGAAAATAGATAGTCCACCGAGGCTAGGTGGAAGCTGGGATATGAGGAGTGGGTCTCTTTTGGAAACCAGCAGGCGTAGACGTAAGTCGAAAAAAATCAAAAAGCGACGAAGTTTTGGGTGGAATGATTAACGACTTCTTTTACTTTTCACGTGAACCACGGATTGTGATTGAGGCGACGGCAGATATAAGCTAAGATATCTGAAACGGCAGCGTGGAATTTTTGAATTTGAATTGTGGATGAGAACGAAGAACTTACCTGCGCTTCGACAATTGGCGAGCCGGTGGTCCGCAAAGTGGTGTGCGACTTCGGATGAGGCGACGGCAGATATTTGCTAAGATATCTGAAACGGCAGCGTGGAATTTTTGAATTTGAATTGTGGATGAGAACGAAGAACTTTCCGGCGCATCGACAATTGGCGAGCTGGCGGTCTGCAAAGTGGTGTGCGACTTTGGATGAGGCGACGGCAGATAATAGTTAAGGTACGTTAAGTTATCTTGTTCAATTGAAAGGTTGTAGTTGGGCTAGCGGCCGTAAGAGTAGATATTCGAAGATAGGTGAATTAGGGCTGCTAGCATTAGATTGTGTATCGTTAGGGATCGGCGCCGTAGTTGGTAGTTTACAAAAGTGAAATTATTACTAGAAATAAAGTATGTAAATTCGTGTAAGCGTCGGTGTCTATTCGTGGAAAAAATTGCTAATATTTCGTGAGAAGAGAAAGTGTTGCCCGCCCGAATTCTCGTTTCGCGGAGACGGGCTTGTAGACAGCGCGGGTTTGAAACGAGTGGCGCCCGAATCCACCCCTCTCGGAGTGAGCGAGCCACCCGTGGCTGTCGCCCCTTTCCCCAGTAGAAGGAGAAGGGGTCGCATTACCGACCGGGGAGGTCGGTAACAAATTGGCGCCCAACGTGCTAAGGGTTAAAAATCGACAAATTCACTTAAATTCGAAATCGAATTAGCGAAATTATTAACTTCAATAAAATTGCGGGCCGAAAACGTGATTATACAATTGGTCGAAGGTAATATTATTTGGAATCGGCATAGTTAAACATACTTTCGAAATCGAGAGTTTCTAAACGTGGTAATACGGTTCGACGAACGTAATATAATTTAGAAGCGGCGTATTTAAACATATTTTTATACATACATATGCATATATTGGTATAAATACATGATTTGCATATAATTTCATATATATATAACGTAGTTTTATATATAGTTGACATATTTTTTATATTATATACATACATATATTGATACAACTACGTGATTTACATATAATTTGTTGGAACTATATATCAATTTGGATGGTTGAATTATCCGGGTTGTACCTGCGAGAGGAAATAAGAAAAGATAGTTTGGAGTGTGAGTGGAAGTGTTTGCGGTGTGTGTTAGAGTTAGTTAGAGGAATTTGAAGTAAATAGTTTCCCAGTGACTAGGTGAACGCGAAAGAGAATCGGAAGCGCTTCATGGTAATAGTGGTGGAAAGTTATTATAGAGCGTTATAGGAATATAGGTATATATAAATACGTAGATATATATATATATACATATATATACATTGTTGGCTTTATATATAATTAGTTATATATAAAGGTTAATAAAGAAGTGAAGAAAGAGTATATTTCTTGGGAGGGAGCAGAACAATTTGTGGTGTCAATATGTCTGGTGTTGGGGCCGTGAGGAAAATTTCGGTGGACCGGCTCAGTAAAGACGAGCTGACCTATGAACTCGCCATTCGAGGTCTGGTGGCAGACACCGTGGAGTCGATGAGAAAACAGTTGAGGGGGGCGTTGAGAAGCGAGGCTAATCTGGGGGAATCGTTCGCATTGGATAAATATCCTTTCACATTTGCCGAGGATAAAGAGGCACTGGGTGCAAAACTAGCAGAGATTGGAGTGCTAATAGACTCGTTTGTTGGGGACTTTAACTCTGGGGAATTTCTCAAGCTAAAAGGAAAGATCTGCTATGCGCTACGAAGACTAGGGTACATGCGGGGAGTAACTGCGGAGGAGCTAGACTTCCTGAGGAAGACCAAGGGCGAGCTTCTAATAGCAATGGGGGATTTATTATACAAGGCTGGTGGGGAATTGACAGAGGAGACGGACGAGGATTGGTCTCTGAATACTCCGAGCTCACCAGTTCCGAGTACGCCGACTTTTCAGTCGAAGCCAGTAGAGCTGCACAAATGGGGGGTACGATTCAATGGAGAATCTCCGAACTCGGTAAGTGCGTTTCTGGAACGGGTGGAGGAGCTTCGGGAGGCTAAAGGGTTATCGAAGGCTCAACTCTTTAAGTCGGCGGTGGACCTTTTTGAAGGTAAGGCCTTGATCTGGTTCCGTGCGAATCGAGCGATCTGCCGGAGTTGGGAGGAATTGGTGAAGGAGCTGCGAGAGGAATTCCTCCCCGCGGACTATGATGACCGCCTACTGGAGGAGATAAGACGTAGGACTCAAGGTCACGGGGAGTCTATAGGCGTGTACGTGGCCGTGATGGAGGGACTATTTCGTCGTCTGAGCCAGCCACTAGGGGAGGGGGAAAAGATGAAAATGATCAGAAAGAACATCGCGCCATTCTACCAAACGCAATTAGCCCTGATAAAGACTGAGTCGGTTGGAGAATTGGTAAGTTTGGGACGATCGCTCGAGGCAGCGAGGACCTCCGTGGAATCCTTTGCTCCTCCGCCTCCAAGAAGGACGCCTAGGCTGTTGGAACCGGATCTCGCGTACCTTGAGACGGCTGATGTAGCCGCAGCAGCAGTAACAGAAACACGCCAGAATGTTATCTGCTGGAACTGTCGTCGACCAGGCCATACGTCTCGGGATTGTCACGATCCTAGAAAGTGTTTTGGATGCGGCAGAGTAGGGACAGTCAGGGCGGAATGTCCAAATTGTCGGAGCGGTGAAAGAAGGAATGCGGGCGGAACAAGTAATCCTCCAGCAGGTCGATCGAGACAGCAACCGGGAAACGGAAGTTGTGCCCAGTAGGCGGTCACCTGGGCACAAAGGAGAATATAGTAGGAGCCGCGACGACCACACAATTAGACTTTCTGGTAGCAAAGAGGACCGGAGACAACCGTCCACACTTAGAGGTGGATGTATTTGGGCGGAAGTTTATGGGCCTTCTGGACTCAGGCGCTACTCACACGGTAGTAGGTGGAGAAGGGTGGAAGATACTCGAGGGACTTGGAGTAGAGCTACTGAGTTCCAACCAGAAAAGCATCAGATTAGCTAACAGTCAGGGTTGCGCCATCGTGGGAATGGTCACTATTCCAGTGAAACTGGAAAACAAAACAGAATGGTTGGAAGTGTTGGTGGTTCCGTCGCTCCCGCACGCTCTCATACTGGGAGTAGATTTCATCAGGCAATTCGGGGTGGTTCTAGCACTGAGCGAAGAAAGTTGGAGTTTTCTGGATGCATTGGAAGGGGAGGCAGGAGAGCAATTAAAGTCGCGAAGTCGTTTGACGGAGGTGGAGGAAGCCGCACTCAGCCGTTTGTTAGAAGAGGAGTTTCATCGCATGGGGGAAGGTATCGGATGCACCACCCTTGTGGAACACGTCATTAAGACTAACTCCGTACCGATTAAGCAAAGGTACTATCCTGTGTCACCGGCGGTACAAAAGCACATCGATCGAGAGCTGAACGAGATGCTGGAACAAGGGATAATTGAGCCATCATCGAGCCCCTGGGCGTCGCCGATATTGCTGGTAAAGAAAAAGGATGATACGTACCGCTTTTGCGTAGACTACAGGAAATTGAATCAGGTTACCGAGCATGACGCGTACCCGTTGCCATATGTGTCGGCGACGTTGGATAAACTTCGTGACGCCAAATACCTGTCATCACTGGATGTAAAGTCTGCCTACTGGCAAGTTCCTATGGCGGAACAATCACGTAAGTTCACTGCATTCACGGTACCGCATCGCGGTTTATTTCAATTCCGGCGTATGCCTTTCGGATTGCAAAACGCACCCGCGACTTGGCAGCGCTTAATCGACCAGGTCCTCGGCCCAGATCTCGAACCCTATGTGTTTACCTACTTGGATGACATAATAGTGGTGACACAAGAGTTCAGCAAGCATC
Source organism: Nemotelus pantherinus (assembly GCA_963978885.1). NCBI lineage: Eukaryota > Metazoa > Arthropoda > Insecta > Diptera > Stratiomyidae > Nemotelus > Nemotelus pantherinus. Next base: position 218,635,146 of record OZ022264.1, read on the forward strand.
TGGAAATCTTGAGAGTGGTTTTTGGTCGTCTCAGACAAGCCGGTTTGAGAGTTTCTCGCGACAAGTGTGAATTTTGTCGCTGTCGCCTTAAGTACCTCGGGTATGTCGTCGACGAGAAAGGTTTGAATGTAGACCCGGACAAGGTGAAGTCTTTATTGGAAATCCCTTCGCCTAGGAATGTGAAGGGGGTGAGGCAGTTCCTAGGGATGGTCTCGTGGTATAGGAGATTTATACCTGACTTTGCTACGATGACGGCACCATTGACCAACCTACTCAAAAAGAACCAAAAGTTTGCATGGACCCAGGACTGCGAAGCAGCGTTTACACAGGCGAAGGTGAAATTGTCCACGGCACCAATACTAACCTGTCCGGATTATGATCTACCATTCTACGTTCAAACAGATGCGTCAGACTTGGGTTTGGGAGCGGTGCTCACACAAAGGCACGCCGACGGGGAAAAGGTAGTATGTTACTTGAGCCGATCCTTATCGAAAGCAGAAAAGAAGTACTCAGCCACGGAGAAAGAATGCCTCGCAGTGCTGTGGGCGGTAGAGAAGCTGCGACCATATATAGAGGGAGCTAAATTCACCGTCATCACGGATCATTACTCCTTGGTCTGGCTGAGCAATTTAAAAGACCCGACAGGACGATTGGCCAGGTGGGCAATCAGGTTACAACAGTTTCCCTTCGAAATTGTACACCGAAGAGGTAAGGAACATCTCGTACCCGATGCTCTTTCACGAATGTTGCCCAGGGAAGAACTCGCAATATTAGAGACTCCTGGAGACCGTTGGTACGACAAGATGAAGAAGAAGGTGGAAGAGACCCCCGGGCGCTATGCGGATTGGCGAGTGAAGGATGACCAACTGTGGAAACATGTGCCCGGGCGTTATCCTGCACTGGAGGGAAAGGAGTCGTGGAAGAGGGTTGTGTCCAAGGAAGGTAGAGCGGAAATCCTCCTACGATGTCATGATGACCCTACGGCGGGCCATATGGGAGTTAGCCGCACGATAAGTCGCGTGGCGACTAATTATTATTGGCCTAAGATGCCAGCGGACGTGAATGCTTACGTTAAGAAATGTAGGATCTGCCAGGCCAATAAGGTTGAGAGAAAGGCACCGGCAGGGTTCATGGTTTCACGGAGTGGGTCGCCTAAGCACCCATGGGAAATGGTCTGTGTCGACTTGGTAGGACCTTTCCCACGATCGAAGAATGGCTATACTCAAATCCTCACCGTGGTGGATTATGTGAGTAAGTTCACGCTCTTATTTCCCTTGCGACAGGCAACAGCGGCGGCTGTTTGTCGTGTATTGGAGGAACAGGTGTATCTGCTTTTTGGGGCACCTAAATGGCTAGTGTGCGATAATGGGGTCCAGTTTCGGGGAACTTTGATGCGCCGGCTGGCGGAAAGTTATGGAACCGAAATCAAGCACACAGCATTATACCATCCGCAAGCCAACCCGGCTGAGAGGAGGAATCAGGACCTTAAGCGGATGTTGCGTTCTTACATGACCGAGAACCATCGCGATTGGGATCGGAATCTCGCAAAGATAGCCTGCGCACTTCGGACCTATAAGCATGAGGTGACTAAGGTCACACCCTATTTTTTTAATTTCGGACGAGAGATGGTGACGTTCCACGAGGCGAAGGAGCCTCCAGAGGTTGACCAAATTATCCCAGGACCGGAAGTCAGGGCTGACCAACTCTTCAAGTTACGAGGGGAAGTGGTGGAACGAATGAAACGCGCGGCTCGTCATAGTGAGCAGGGGTACAATTTGAGAAAACGGAACGTGGTGTTCGAAATAGGAGATTCGGTTTGGCGGAAAAATTATTCCATTTCAGACGCAACCCGGTTTTACTCCGCAAAGCTCGCGCCGGAATATCTTGGTCCGTTTTGGATAAAATCTCGGGTATCAGGGTGGACTTATCTCTTGGTGGATGGTGAGGGCAAGGAAGCGGGAGTTTGGCACGTGAAAGATTTGAAAAAGTTTATCGATTAGGTGGATTAAAATATAGGATGAACGTGTGATTCTTAGACATAGGGGAGGCAAATCAGACAGTATGGCTGAGAAGAAGATAGAAATATAAAATTAATCATAGTAACACTAGGTCACGAAGATTATTAGATCATAATACGGTGGTGGGCTGAAGTATTATGGAGGAATATTCTCAGAACTCAGATTAGGAAGATTAGAATGTAATTAAGTAGGTGGTGGTGGGTACGATAAGTCGAAGCGATTGGTGGTGGGTAGTTTTAGTATAATGAAAAAAAAAAAATATATAGTATTTAGAGGTAGGGTTAGTAAAATAGCAAAAGTATTACCTAAGCAGCGGTGTTGGTGGCAAGTGGATCCCTCCATAGATCGAGTTGTTGTTGTTTATTTTTTTTTTTTCCTTCTTCCTTCTATTCTTTTTTTTTCCTCCTTAACTCATCTCACGATTGGGTCCTTGCTATCGCTTAGGCATTCCACGGGGCAATAATTGTGATGCTAAAATGATCACCAGGGAGTTAGTACAGGAAATGGCATGAGTGTGAGTGATAACATGTTGTAATAGATTATACTAAACAAAATTGGGGATTCCGATCGCAGGTAAAACGCGGAGTTACTTTATAAATTAACATTCCCAAAATTTATCATAGAGAAAAAAAAAAAAAACAACGCGTAACCGAACTTTAACGTGGGTTGACGCGACGGGGCGTCCGGGAATCGGGAAATAGTCGCGGTAATATTAAAGAGAATTCCTACGAAATTCTCTGGGGAAGGGGGTGATATTACGCGTCAGGTCAATGGATACACCAGCGAGACGGCTTAGGCATTGACCTTGTACATATTAGTAGTAAATATTAGTGTGATAAGAAAAAAAAAAATATAATAGGAAAATAGAAGAATAGGTAGCTTAAGTAACGCTCCTTTCGACGATGCAGCCGCACGCCAGCAAGCCCCGAAGTTTACAATCAAAACAATAACACATGACCGCAATCATCGGGACTCGGAAGCGTACCAGCCACGAGAGGAGCAATTTACCTAAACGACCCTTACCTGTGAATTATACATACTACGATTATCTTATAGGAGTTTCGCAAAGATCAAATCATCCAATTATTCCGGAACCAGAGGCAGCATACTCGTTCCTTAAGAACAAAGATGAAAAATCATTTCGGAGTTTTGACGTGACCGCTTTAGAAAAACGCCTGCGACGCGCTAGAAAAGAAAAGCCGAAATCTATAAATTTATTCAACCAAATTGGCAACTATTGGCGAATAAAGGGGTGATGCTCGACAAGCGATTGAATGCTTTCGACGTGCCTTAGCAATATCTCCGACAAATGCTGATGTGCTGTTGAGTTTGGCGCGAGTATTATTTAATCTGCAATATTTGGATGACGCTATACATTTGTCTAGAAGGTCTCTGGAAGTGCAACCACCGGATCGGAGTGCATGGCAACAGTACTTCATGTTAGGTGAAATTTTCAAAGCGTACGGACATTTTCACGAAGCTCTGCAGAATTTCCAGCAAGCATCTTTGCTTTTTCCGCAACACGAGCCCATATTGAAAGTTTTGCGCGAATTCGAACCAACCTCGACGTCATCTTTGCACGTTTACACTATATTTATTATAGCTGTTTTGGTTTTAGCAGTTTTCATTGTAATTTTAACGTCTAATGATAGTACGGATTCGAACAGCTTCCCATCGGAATTTGAACCGAAAATGCATAGACATTTCAATCGAGCGATGACCATGCGTTCATTGAAAGGATTCTCATCACGCGGCTTTAAGCATCACCGAAAACACTAAACTCAATTGCTTGAAGAAAACACTTTAGTTCAGAAATGTGAACTTAGGTAAACAAACGGAACGTCAAAAGCAATGATCGGCGACAGGGACGCCGCCAAGCGGCTGGAAGCGTCGTTATTTCCAGCCGAATGGAAGGAATCGGAAGGCTGCGTTCGGACCGTCGAGTGCGAAAGTCTATTCGAAAGCTTACGTTCGATGCACCCAAGTGCAACAGTGCATTGCCCCCAAATGAAGAATGCATGATAGGATGAGGAAAAGCGGTTAACACGAATTCCGCTAAAGCGGAAAATAGATAGTCCACCGAGGCTAGGTGGAAGCTGGGATATGAGGAGTGGGTCTCTTTTGGAAACCAGCAGGCGTAGACGTAAGTCGAAAAAAATCAAAAAGCGACGAAGTTTTGGGTGGAATGATTAACGACTTCTTTTACTTTTCACGTGAACCACGGATTGTGATTGAGGCGACGGCAGATATAAGCTAAGATATCTGAAACGGCAGCGTGGAATTTTTGAATTTGAATTGTGGATGAGAACGAAGAACTTACCTGCGCTTCGACAATTGGCGAGCCGGTGGTCCGCAAAGTGGTGTGCGACTTCGGATGAGGCGACGGCAGATATTTGCTAAGATATCTGAAACGGCAGCGTGGAATTTTTGAATTTGAATTGTGGATGAGAACGAAGAACTTTCCGGCGCATCGACAATTGGCGAGCTGGCGGTCTGCAAAGTGGTGTGCGACTTTGGATGAGGCGACGGCAGATAATAGTTAAGGTACGTTAAGTTATCTTGTTCAATTGAAAGGTTGTAGTTGGGCTAGCGGCCGTAAGAGTAGATATTCGAAGATAGGTGAATTAGGGCTGCTAGCATTAGATTGTGTATCGTTAGGGATCGGCGCCGTAGTTGGTAGTTTACAAAAGTGAAATTATTACTAGAAATAAAGTATGTAAATTCGTGTAAGCGTCGGTGTATCTATTCGTGGAAGTCGTGGAAAAAATTGCTAATATTTCGTGAGAAGAGAAAGTGTTGCCCGCCCGAATTCTCGTTTCGCGGAGACGGGCTTGTAGACAGCGCGGGTTTGAAACGAGTGGCGCCCGAATCCACCCCTCTCGGAGTGAGCGAGCCACCCGTGGCTGTCGCCCCTTTCCCCAGTAGAAGGAGAAGGGGTCGCATTACCGACCGGGGAGGTCGGTAACACGATTTCAGTTACTTTTGCCGTATCTTCGAAACTAGACCGCTTTTTCCCACACTTATATGGAAATTTTGCCCAAAACAACTCAGAAAGGTCCCCCGATTCATGCTAGATAAAAAAAAAATTTCTTGCGAAAATTGGACATTTTTGACCAAAGTTCCCTATCAAAAATTTTTTTCGTCCTTAAAATATCACTATTGCACTCCCCGACCACTTTCAATCATCGAAAGCGCCGTAAAGGCAGTTTTTGCCAAACTATGGCCAGAAAACCCCTTACTCCCCTACAAAACCGAAATGTTTGTAACACAGCAATAGGTCTTGGCCCGTTATGTCCGAAAACACTCTAATCCAAAATTGGCCGATTTCAGCTAGTTTTGCCCTAAAAACTCCGTTAATATTTGAATATTTAAAAACATAGCACTACTTAGCATAAACCTTCTATCTGCAGCAGATCATTTTATCGCTATCGTTTTATCGTTGCATGTTACGACAAAACCCTTCTATCTGCTCAAAACCTATTTTCCACAAATATTTTCAACGTGAAAGCATTTCTTTCATATGTACCGCAAGTAAACGTATTTGTATCTGTGTTTAAACTTTCATCCCGTTTGAAGACGTCCGCAGCATTTAGAAAAACACAAATCATCGGTAGTGTACTCAAAATCAAAACTTTCACCCAGAAAATATACGAATAACAAATCTTATCTGCCTTTTTTCGTTCCCTAATTATCTCATTCATCAGCTAATGCATTCAATAGCTAATGCTTTCAAAACCGCAAAATGTGTACACATTCTGCAATGCAAACAACGCCTTGTTACCGAAGCACATCATATTAATGGGCAAAATCAACGCCACTCGTACAGCATTCGTTCCCGTGGAGTGTGCCTGCCAGTACAAGTGTGCCGGCAGTGTCAGTGTGTCGGCACTGTGTCAGTGTGTCGGCCCTGTGTCAGTGTGTCGGCCCTGTGTCAGTGTGTCGGCAGTGTCAGTGTGCCGGCAGTGTCAGTGTGTCGCCACTGTGCTAATGTGTCGCCACTGTGCTAATGTGTCGGCACTGTGTCAGTGTGCCGGCACTGTGCTAGTGTGTCGTCACTGTGCTAGTGTGTCGGCACTGTGTCAGTGTGTCGGCACTGTGTCAGTGTGTCAGTGTGCTGCCGACACACTTATAAAGTGCCGCACTCGCACAGCACACCGAAGTGTGCTAGCACACTGTGCTAAGCACGCACAGGTGCTGCCCATCACTACTACCAATCCACTTGAGACTCTCCAGAGCAAAGCATTTGTAAGGAGATTTCAGCTGACTTTCAAAGCACTCTCAGTGTGAGACTTTAAAACTTTTAAAGGTGCTATGTAATAACAAGGTAAATTCATATCTATATGAGAAGAATTATAATCTTATATCAAACTTTTTATAAAAATTATAATCTTATATTAACCTTTTTTTGAAAATTGAGTATCTGGACTGCGTGTCATTATTTATCTCTTTCTAGCGACTCTTGTACGTAGAGTGCAACTTTTATAAAAAGACTTTTGATCTCACAATTAAACCTTCACAAAAGTACTTGTGTACACTTATAAGCATTGTAAAAGTTAAACATTAAGTGCTTTATTAGTTTCATTATAAAAATTGAAACATTTTTATAAGGCTAAAATAACTCTCATAAATTACCCATTTAATTGGAATTGTTTTTGCGGGATGATTAAAATTGAAAAAAAATTTTATATTGAAAATTTTTTTATTTGACAAAGTGGTTTCGAAAGCATGCACTGATTCTCATCAGACACCAGAACACAGTGCATACTTGACTGGTGTGACCACTTGCAGTTGGAAATCATTAATTGTTATTTACGCTGGTTGTGACAAATTTTAACATCTCCGGCTTATATCCATGGAAATAATTTACTCATAAAGGTTATTGATTTGTGATCCCCCATTTAACCCATTTAATACCAATAACACAATAATTACCTACAAGGCTGATATTACTAGAACTGCCCTTTCAGTTTTCCTCTTATAAGACTCTTGTAGTATCTTATAAGAGAAAAAATGTCACTTGGTTTCTTATTCCCAAATATATTTACAATATTACTAATATATTCCTGTTATAGTACATAATCGCAATATTTGGTCTGTTTGTATTATAATATGTTAAAATAGATTCGCAGCAAGTCGTTTTTGTAATCTTGCTGCAAGCCAAATTTTGCCACAAAAAGAAGCCAGCTGCAAAAATCTGTTGCTGCTACAGTACGCGAACAGACCTCATGATCAATAGATTTTTATCATACACATTGGGATAAACTCGACCTGATGCCCCATACCCGGGAAATCCCGCCACCAGAGGGCGAAAAGGTGGTAGAAGGGGTGAAAAATTGAAGAAAAACAGACAAAATTATACAAAAAAATAAAAAAAAGATAAAACAATTAAGAAAAACAAAAAAAGAAAGAAAGAAAAAAAGCCCCAAAAGCGAACGCACAATCACAAAAACACAAACATATTAGCCCGACATCTATCGGCGAAATTCATGTAACAGCTGTGTGGAGCATCAGGTCGAGTTTTACCTCAAATTGTTCCCTCTCTCTCAAGCTTAGAAACTAACGCTTCAATTGTCATGCGAAGAACTGAGACACTCGATGAAAGTCCAAATTCAATGCCGTTTCAAGTTAATCTGTCGTTCCAGCCACGCTGGAATCTACTTTGGCTTTTTAATAAATTTGTTTACTCATTTCATTAATGTTCTTCGCTGAAAAGAGCTTTAATATCTTTCTTTTGTTATTGTTCAACTGATTAAAACATGTTCGCATAATTTACGTTTGAATTACTTTCGAGCAGATATATTCGACAATCACCTATATCCGGCCTCAAACTTGACTAGCTCTCGCATTTAATTCACAAAATAGTGCCATCTATTATCAATATCGGCTTGCTATTTCGCTGCTGCTGAGAGGGTACTTTTCGCGACATTTCGTTTCGCTCGAGTATAGTACTAGGCTTAACCATGAATGGACTTTCCGGTCATGTGTAGGACCAACGGAGAGAAATGTCGGAGATATTTCAGAAAAGTTTCCGGAAATGTTTCGGAAATGTTTCTGAAATATTTCCGGTCATGTCTGGGACCGGCTTTATGAAAATTGATATTCGAGATGGATGAGCGATTAGTGAATATATAGCTTTTAGCTGAAATGAAATAGGCACATATGTATCTTGTTTCGATTTCTGCACAGTTTCCGAAAATCGTTGAAAAGGTTTTTGTTACGAAAGCAAAAGGCACCATTCCGTTTACAACTATATATACAGTGCCGAACAAAAGACTACGTACACCATATAAAATAGCGGAAAATTGTTAGATATAGCATTAACAAAAAATTGTGGAATAGCAAAATAAGCATAACTCTTTGTACAAACATTTTCTGTTAAAAGTGCACGAAATTTCAGTTTCTACGAAAAAAAATTACAAAAAAAACTAAAATATCCACATATAACAAAGAATAAAAGTCTAAGAAAATAGTAAATAAATAGTATTCCTTCTAAAAAAAAAAAAAAAAAAAAATAGTGATAAATTTGTTTTGGGCTGCATGCAGTAATGAAATAATTCAAGCAGTTGGTTTTTTGACTATTGGTAAATACAGATTGCAGGTTAAATTCTTTTTTTTTTAAATAATGCAATCGAGACGAATAGAAATATCACGTGAAATTGCGAGTATTTATTGTAAAACTGAAAAAAGAAGGACATTCTTACCGCGAAATTGGGAAAATAGTAAATAAATCTCATTCCAGTATGCAGATCATCATAAAAAACTACCGAGTAAGAACTTATGTTGAAAACAAGTCGAGAGGCGGCAGGCCTCGTAAACTAAAGGAACGTGAAGAAAGGAGTATATCAGCCGAAATTAGAAATAAGCCGGGGACATCTTCAACAACCCAGCGGATGACATTCAGCATACTACTGGGAAGGTTGTTCATCCAATAACGGTACGTAGATTTCTCCACAGTTCTGGATACTTCAGTAAATCAGCTCGATAAATGCCATACATCAGCGAAGTAAATGAGAAGAACGTTTGGAATTTGCTAAACTCCATGAAAATGATGATTCGACTATCTGGGACACTGTTGTCTTTAGTGACGAGAGGAAGTTTAACTTGTTCGGACATTCCAAGCGCTAAACATGGAGGTGGTAAAGTTCTAGTTTGGGGTTGCATGTCAGCGGCTGGAGTAGGTGTTGGGCAGTGGTATGGCCGCTAGACACTTAAGTGGAACGATATTAAACACGTCTGCTATGTTTGAAGTACAAAAGGCGAGAGAAAGCCAAGACTTTATTCCAAAGTAATGCAAGTACATTGTAACGCATACATATACATAATGTACACTAATTAGATCATAGTGTGTGTGTGACTAATAGCAAAGTCATTTCCAATACTCCACCTGAATTTGCTATGATTCTAGTAAAAACAAATCAAAAACTAATACAAATCAATCTGATTTTGCACCTACAGAGCAAAACTAAATTAAATTCACGCAATTTACATACTTTACTGTGCAAAACCAGTTTCAATTAACTTGAAAAATTACAATAATTTACTTCAATCCCATCAAATGGGTAAACTTGCTATGTTTAGTAGCTGCTAAACCTTTAGTTAGAACGTCTGCAATCATATTACTCGTCTCAACGTAATTAATTGAGATATCTCCTGTTGATACATTTTCACGTATAAATTGGTCCTTTATTTGGAGATGCTTAGTTCTTCTTGACGTACACTGATTGCTTGCAATTTGCATCGCCGCTTTATTGTCACAAAACAATGTGATACTACTGACATTACCACACAATTCGTCTTGCAGGCCTTTCAACCATACAGCTTCTTGAATAGCTGACACTAAAGATGACAATTCCGCTTCAGCAGAAGAGAGGGCTGTCGTCTTTTGCGTTTGGGCGCACCAAGAAATAGCTCCACCACTCATCAGGAATACATAGCCAGAAGTGGATTTCCTTTGATCTAAGTCGCCACCCCAATCAGCGTCACAATAGCCATGTAAAGAAACATCATCCTTTGCGTATACCAGTTTATAGTGAATCGTGCCCTTCAGATATCGCATGACTCTTTTAACAGCTGCCCAGTGAGCTCGTCCTGGATTTTGACTGAAACGACTAAGGAAATAAATTACAAAATTCAAATCTGGCCTAGTCATTTGAGTTAAAAACATTAAACTCCCTATCGCTTCTTGATATGGAATGTTCTGCATCTCTTCGAGATGTTTTGCATCTCTTGGACTTTCCTGCAATGACAGCTTCTGGTTGAGATCCAGTGGTGTAGTAACTGCGTTACAATCCAACATTCCGAATTTTTTCAGAATTTTCGTGATATAAGCCTCTTGGTCTAGCATTATAACTCCTTTTGTGAAATCATGTTGTACACGCATTCCTAACACTGAAGAAACTTCGCCCATTTCCTTCATTTCGAACGTATTCGCTAATTTTTCTACGATTGTTTTTGCTTCATCATCGTTATCGGAGAAAATTAACATATCATCAACGTATACACATAGAATAAGCATATTTCCATTAGACATACGAAAGTATACGCAGTGATCAGCATTACATCTGTTCAAACCGATTTCAATCAAAACACTGTCGAGTTTATCATACCATGATCTGCTAGCTTGCTTCAAACCATATAATGATTTTTGCAATTTACAGACTCGTGACGTGCCATCATTGTAACCCTCTGGTTGCAACATATATATTTCTTCTTTCAGATCGCCATTTAAGAAGGCCGTCACTACATCTAGTTGGCGTATTTTTAAATTTTTCTTTACTGCAAGAGCAAAGAGGAACCTCAATGAAGAATATTTCACGACAGGTGAATAAACTTCCGTATAGTCGATACCTTCGCGTTGAGAAAATCCTCGCGCCACAAGCCTTGCTTTGTGCCTCTTTGTTTTTCGTCCGTTACTAGATAAGACGTCTTTAGTCTTATAAACCCATTTACAATCTATGGGTTTTCGGCCAGGTGGAAGGTCAGCCATTATCCAAGTACAATTCTTTTTCAGTGATTCAATCTCACTCTTCATAGCATACTCCCACAGCTCTCGATCACCACGACTAGTTGCTTCTTTGTAACTTTCAGGATCCTCCAATGTGCAGATTGAATTTGCAATACGCTTTGATCGACGCAACATAACTGGTACATTTTCGTAAGACGAATCGCTGTCATCTGTCACAAAATCATTTGAAAACTCAACATCCTCATGCTGCTGATTATTATCAGATGATTCAACATTATCACCAATCGCCTCTTCATAATTATGTCGGGTGTAATCATCAGAATTCGATTGAACATCAGTCATATTATTACATGCATCATCAGACATGCCTAGTACGTCATTTACTTCGAAAATAGTTGTAAACTTTTCGATTGGTTTGCGCGGGCACACATTTTTTTCAATTTCCATATCTTCGATGAATTTCACGTCACGACTCACAACAAATTTCTTTTTGTCTGGGTTATACAAACGGTAGCCTTTAGTGTTACTACAATAACCAACAAAAATGCATTCTTGAGACCTGTCATCTAACTTGCTTCTGTGTTCCTTTGGCACACGAACAAAAGCTTTACATCCGAAAACTTTCATTTCTTTCAACGAAGGCCGTTTTCCACTCCATAGCTCTTCAGGTGTTTTGTTTCCTGTAGCTTTACAAGGTATTCGATTAAGAATATAAACCGCGGTTGATGCAGCATCAGCCCAAAAAACCTTGCTTAAATGTGCATCTAACAGCATGCACCGAACGCGATCATTAATTGTACGATTATATCGCTCAGCAACACCGTTTTGCTGAGGTGTATACGGCACTGTAGTTTGGTGAACAATACCATGATGTTTCATTATATCTTTTAATTCACGATTTATAAATTCGCCACCATTATCAGTCCTAAGCACTTTTAGTTTTTGGCCTGTCTGTCGTTCAGCAAACTGCTTAAACTCAACAAATTTTGAAAACACTTCCGACTTCCTCGAGAGAAAATAAATAAAAACTTTACGCGAATAATCATCAATAAACGTTAGGAAATATTGTTTACCACCAATCGACGCAACCTCAAACGGTCCACAAACATCAGCATGCACCAAATCCAATACCTGTTTTGCTCTATTGTTATTTTCTTCAAACGGTAATCTCGATTGTTTACCGTGCACACAAATTTGACATTTATTGTACCCGAATTTATTCACATTAAAATCATTAACAGAAACACTAATTTTTGGAAAACTATCGAACGATATGTGTCCAAGCCTACGATGCCACAAAACTGGATTTTCTCTCGCGACAAAGCAACTATCATGGTCCACTAGATCCAACTTGAATAAGTCATTTATTCTAGATGCTGTGGCAATTAATTCATTATTCCTTTTAATAAAGCATTTATCATTCACGAATGTAACCACATAGCCGTTTTTAACAAGCATATTTACTGAAAGTAAGTTTACACGTAAATCGGGGACGACTAAAACATTTCTCAAGTTGCGAACGAGTCCGGTTTTAAATTTCAACTCACAGTCACCTATGTATTCTGCATAAATAGATTTATTGTTAGCAATTGTCACTGTTCGATTATTAACTTTGGCCAAATTCGAAAAACCATCACTATAGCTGGCCATGTGCATCGACGCGCCACTGTCTATGTACCAATCGGCGTTATTGACTTTTGCTGCTAGCGATACATACATATTCGTATCAGCTTTCGACTTGGTTTTTCTCGGACATTTGCGCGATATGTGCCCCACTTCACCGCAAGAGAAGCAAGTGAATTTCTTTGGCTTTTTCGTTTTCCATGTGCCCGCTGGATGTTTCTGCTTACTAAATAAAGCATTTGTATCGGTATTCAACCGTTCTTCAAACGGTACATCTTGAAGCAGACATGTTTTTACGTAGTCAGCTGTCAAAGTCTTTCCAGAATTTTCCATGCCCATGACCATCGGACGATATTCTGGAGGTAGACCACCTAGCATTAGACTACCAACAGTTTCGGACTCAATGTTGAAACCGACACTACGAACTTTTAGCCAGTACTGCATACTACGGCTAATGTATTCTTCCATAGACTTACAATCGGTTAATCGCAAAGTTACTAACCTCTGCAATGCGTCAACACGACGGCATGTACCTGTATCTTCGAATGCTCCAACCAAATTTTTCCATGCTTGTTTGCTCGTCTCGGCCTCGACTACATGCGTGTAATTCACCGGTTCAAGCATCAAAATAATTTCGGACCTTGCTTTTAAATCATCATCTGGATTAACTACTGCTTCTGCAGCCGGCTCAACGCACTTCCATAATCCCTTGATTGCAAGATACGACTTTGCTGCCGTCTTCCACGTGTCCCAATTCTCGCGACCACGAAGCTTCTCCAATTGAACAAACGATGGAGCACTCATACTTGAAATCACTTGTTTTTCTAATTATTCCAAATCGCCACAATAGAAAAACTAAATCGAATCAAACCACTGAAAAACTGGGCCCATAACCTGTTGGGCAGTGGTATGGCCGCTAGACACTTAAGTGGAACGATATTAAACACGTCTGCTATGTTTGAAGTACAAAAGGCGAGAGAAAGCCAAGACTTTATTCCAAAGTAATGCAAGTACATTGTAACGCATACATATACATAATGTACACTAATTAGATCATAGTGTGTGTGTGACTAATAGCAAAGTCATTTCCAATAGTAGGGAGTTTGGTCATAATTGAAGAAATATTTTTCTCCACGCTGCTTTTGATCTTGCTGATCACGTTCTTGACTGGTTTCCTCATCCGAGAATTCAAACGTTTCACAGAAATTAACTGCCCGCAACGTCACTAAGAGTGTTTTGTAGAAACGCGAATGCGAAAAAAATCCCAATTTCGACATCAATTGTTGTGTTTTCCCACTGAAAACAAACTTCGTGTATTCTATATTCTCTACGTTTATGAAATAAAATAGTTTGTTTACTACGACTAGACACCCTTTTACTCAAACAATAATTGTTACGTAATTGTTATCAATAATCGCGCTAGTTACAATATCCCTCGCGTTATAATTGACTGTCTTTTAAATTAACCCATCAGGAAACACTCAAATCGCTTTCTCAACAGATTCGCTTCTCAATACTCATTTCATAAGTATGACTCAGCTAACACATCTCGCTCGATTACGATTGCGTGCTTCTAGGCTATTCTCGATTTCTCTCGCCCTATGCAATCGGCAATCTTATCGGCGTTTACAATAGGCTTTTGTATAGTATTCTTCCATTATAGAAGACCTTTTGTGTGCAAATAATTCGAGAAGATATTTCTCGATGTTTCTCGTTACTTCTGATACTGATAAGGTAAAATATGTCTTATGTTGGTGTACATGCAAAAATATAATAAAAGAAATAAGAAAGGCTAATAAGAAAATATAAACATACGAAAATTTAAAACAATTATTTAAAAAAATTGGTTTGGCTTGTTTCGAGGACTTGAAGAAATTATATTCTGTTCTCTTTGACTTAATCACCGCTCGTACTCCAATCTTCCGCTAGCGAAAGCTTAATGATGCTCCTAAACGCGCTCTAGATACTGAAAATGCAGCATGGTGTAAAATTTTGAGCTCCCATTCCGACCAGGACTACGCTGAATTTTCTCGTTTACCTGCTGCTGCCAAGAATCAAACAAGGCTTGCCATGCACTACTATCTATGGCACATTGAATCTTTTCTGCTTTCGAATGACCCTAAAACCTTCTAATCATTCTTTCACTCTTTAAAATCCTCCTCTCCTATACCTGACTCCCTTACATTTAATAATATCACTGCTGCTCGTCCTCAGAATGTTTGTGATCACTTCGCACTATTTTTCTTTTCTGTATACTCTGACTCAATGATTCCCTCTTCTTATAGAGTTTCTTTTAATTTCCCTTCTTGTCTTTCTTCACTCTCGACTAATCCTCTTGAAGTTGAGTCTCTCACATCGTCTCTTGATTGTAATTACTCTCCTGGCTCTGATGGCCTTCCTAACTTTTTTGTGATAAATCATGCATCTTCCTCATGTGTTCTTCTATCAATTTTATTTAATATAAGTCTTCGTTCTGGTAAATTTCCTTCTTCCTGGAAGTTGGCAAGCATTTTCCCTATTTTCAAATCTGGTGAACGCAACGTCGCCTCAAATTACCACCCTAATTCTATCCTTTCCTGTTTTTCCAAAATCATTGAACGTTGTGTGTTTAATAAAATTTATGACTTTCTTAAATATGCTTTCGTGCCTCAGCAACATGGTTTTGCTAAAAGTCGGTCCACATTTACGAATCTCATTGAATTTTCTCATGCAGTGGCCTCAGCGTTAGTTCGGAACTCTCAAGTTGATGCTATATATACAGATTTCTCTAAAGCATTTGTCTCTGTCAATCTTGAGCTTCTTCTACTCAAATTAAACCACTATGGTATCTATGAGCCTTTACCTTCTTACATATCTCGTTTCTAAATTAACCGCAACTGTTTTGTCTCCCTCTCCGGCGTGTCGGCCTCACCGTTTTCGCCCTCTTCTGGTGTACTTCAAGGATCTATATTACTATATTCAGCCTCTTCATCAACGATCTTCCAAATGTTTTATCGTCATTTTGTTTGCTTTCGGGTAATCGGAAGCTCAGATGATCATATACTTCTTCCAGATAATTTGAGCTCTCTTACTGCTTAGTGTATCGTTAAATGTTTCTAAGTATTTTGCCATGTCTTATTCTCTGAAGTCCCAGACTTATGCCTTTCGTTACTTAATATGTGAATCCGTCCTTGTCTTTGTGGAATATTTTACTAATCTGGGGGTAACCTTTGATCGTAAACTTAAATTTCATATCAATGTTCGTACCATTACTAATAGTGCCTCGCGTATTGCTGGCCGTGCTATACGTTCCTGCCACAATTCTTTTAGCATTTGTACATATGCTAAGATATTTGTTACCCTTGTTCGTTCCAAACTTGAATACTGTACTCAGGTCTGATCTCCTCGTTTCACATATCTTTCCGACGCCGTTGCATCAGTTCAGAGGAGGTTCGCTCGCACCCTGCTCCTTAAATATAATCTTCCCTACATGCCTTATGATGAACGCTTATCGTTCCTTAATCTCTCTCTCCCAGCAAAGCGCAGAGTTTACCCGGATGAATGTTTCTGTTCAAAATTTGCCGTGGCTATCTAAAGCCTCGGCCATAGAGAAAGCGGTTTGTCGCAGCGGGAAGCAATCCAGCAATCTGCGGTATGGGGACGCCACATTGGACGCGATACCTTTCTATGAATAATTCAGCTTGATCACTCATTTTTAGGCGGTCACTAGAAAAATCTGTAATTTTGTACAACCGGATCGCTTGTCGCCGCGACAGACCAATGCCTTATAGAAGTACGGGCCGTCAGGCTACGTAATCGTTGTCGCTGTGACGTAATGAGTTTAGGAAAAATCCACGAGGCAGTGCCGATGTACACGGAGATTTCATTTGCGGTTTTTTGGCTAAAATATGAGTAAAACGTTAGTTTTTTGTGCGTGGACGCGTTATATCAATAATATTTAGTCATAACTTGCATTTTGTATCATTTAATTGTATCGCGACATCAAATCAACACGAAACATCACATAACCTAACAACAGATAAACATTTCGTAGCGATTTTTTCCAATTATACCGCACGCACCGCATTAATTTGTGTTTTAGCTGTTCACTAGCACTGTTCCGCATATACCACTTTGTTTTCACTTCACTCCCTTTAACACAACCCGTACAATTAACATTTTCCCGCGGACGTCCCATAAGACTACGTGTGTTTTTCGCGACATTTTTCCCGATGCTCTGACGTCATCATTCTGCATTACGGCCCGTACTTCTAGAAGGCATTGGACAGACTAACCGAATTCGGTAGACCGCGTTGTCTCTGACAAAGCCGATGCAACAGTGCATCATACAACCAGGCCGCATCGGTCAGATATCGCTTCCCGCTGCGACAGACCGCTTTTTATGTGGCGGAGCCTTAGCCTCATCTATAGCATTCATGATTAATGTACGGCAGTGTGAGAGGCAAATTAGGTCCTCCATTGTCTTTGATGTACCATTTGCACGTACAGATACTTACTTTCATTCTTCTGTTTTACGCTTATTACGTACCTATAATGGCTTCCAACTTGGTCCTCTTCCTCACTCTATAGCCACCTTTAAAAGAAGTATTCGTAACTCAATATTTACTGCTGATTAATTTATCTTTTTTGTCATTCGTGGCTTTGAATTTCATATTTTTAATTTTTTCAATTTTTAATATCTATTTTTATTTTCTTTGTTCTTTTCTTATTTGCCAAAGAATGATTTCCACAGATGTGGTGCGTGCTTCGGGTTATTGTCTTCTTGAAAAATGAACCCTCCACCTAAAAGTCGAATTTCTACCTGTACAGCATGCTCCTCCAATATCGTCTTGTATCTTTCTTTTGCTAACCATTCTTTTGCTAACACAGTGGATTCTCCTCCGAAACTTCCACAAACGATGACGTTTCCTTCTCCATGTTTAACTGTAGCCACGGTAGAACTATCTATCACACACACGCCCGTTACATCCGAAGACTACAATCCAAAATGACCAGGGCCAAAATAGAATAGACGCCGATTATAAGATCTTTTATGTTAAATATCCTCACACTTTTATTCAAATTAAGTAAGTTAAGTAATCGATATTTAATTAATAAAAAAATTATTGTTATTATTCAAATTTGGAATCATCAGTCCAAATTACCTTTTCCGGCTGATTCACAGTCCAATCTTTGTGCGCATCCGCCTAATTCAAAAGCTTTTTTCTTCATGCAGGACCAAGGAAGGACTTCTTTTCTGCTGCTCTGCCTGACAGACCAGCTTCTTTCAGACTTTTTACAGTTGAAACAGATACGGAATTTGGACCGTTACTGTTGATCTCAGATATTATTTTGGGTGCCGTTCGATATCTGTTCCGTTTCCATCTTTCGCTTGCATTCGGAACAATATCTGTTGACAATACTGCCAATTTCCTCCTTCTTTTTAATAAACGCCTAAACGTGCTCTTCGATATTTTAGAACAGGCCCCAATTTGCTCGTAAAGATGCCCCTCACGAAGAGTACAAACTGCAGAACGTGTCTCCACGGACAATTCACGACGTTTCGGCATATTAAGGCGGTTACTCGAGCTTTTCAGGACGATATCAAAATTACAATATCTGAGGAAATTTAGTCCTGATGTGCATGCGGATTGATTACGGATGCAGTTGACTGTAAAATTGAAATCACAACTCCCAGCAAGTAAGACGCAAGACCCTAAACGTCAGCTCCATGCCGTCACTAACGAGAGGTATTCAAAAAAATATTATTGATCGAATTTTGCATAAAGGTCTTATTAGGCCTACATGCACCCTTGTAATCATATAAAATTATCCGATAAATTAAGTTTTTACAAAAAACAGCAAAGGTAAAATCATTGAAACTTAAAATAAAATGTATTACTTATCCTTATTGCGTAAAACTTTGAATTTACGTACCATCCGAATAAATATGAGCGACAGTGTACTTGGCACATTTTTCGTGATTTGAAGGTCCCCTTCAAATCTTAAAGCGCCAGCCCACTTTAAAATAAAAAATAAATAAAATAAAAAATTAATAAAATAAAAAATAAATAAAATAAAAAATAAATAAAATAAAAAATTAATAAAATAAAACATTAATAATATAGAAAATTAATAAAATAAAAAATTAATATAATAAAAAATTAATAAAATAAAACAAAATAAAACACAATAAATTAAAAAAAGTAAAATAAAAAATAATAAAAAATAATAAAAAAATAATAAAAAAATAATAAAAAAATAATAAAAAAATAATAAAAAAATAATAAAATAATAAAAAAAAATAAAAAAAAAATTAAAAAAAATAAAAAAACAAAAAAAAGAAAAAAAAAGAAAAAAAAAGAAAATAAAATAAAATAAAAACAAATAAAATAAAAAAACAAATAAAGTAAAAAAAATAAAATAAAAAATAAAATAAAAAAAAAATAAAAATAAAATAAAAATAAATAAAAAAAAATTTAAAAAAAATTTAAAAAAAAATTAATAAAATAAAAAATAAATAAAATAAAAAATAAATAATATAAATAATAAAATAAAAACTAAATAATATAAAAAATAAATAAAATAAAAAATAAATAAAACAAAAAAAGAATTAAAATAAAAATTAAATAAAACAAAAAATAAATAAAATAAAAATAAAATAAAAAATATATCAAATAGACAATAAATAAAATATAAAATAAATAAATAAAATAAAAATGAATAAAATAAAAAATAAATAAAATAAAATATAAATAAAATATAAAATAAATAAATAAAAAATAAATAAAATATAAAATAAATAAAATAAAAAATAAATAAAATAAAAATTAAATAAAAAAAAAATAAATGAAAAATAAATAAAATAAAATATAAATAAAATAAAAAATTAATAAAATAAAAAAATAAAACAATCATTACTTTACTGTATTTTTAGGCGTTTATTATGAAAAATTAAAACATTGCGAGATTTTATTTTAAATGAACCTTTTACATGAAATTCAAGTTGAGTGAGTATATGCTTCATCTCTTTATTTGAACCAACCTACGAAGCTATTCGCCAATTTCCTGGTTATGCGTGTCGTCAGTTCTCCAAGCCACTTGAAAAAATCGCTCTCTTCCTCTTTCGTGATCAATTCTTCAGGAACTACATTCACTTTATTGGTTTTTAGATTCTTCAGAAGCTTCTGCAGCTTTACTACACTTACATCGTAGTTGATTCGAACGACCATTCCATATTGACAGCAGTTACTGAAGCTCTTGCTGAAGAGTTTCCCCGGCACTGGCTTATTTGCGTCAATCCATTCGCCGATTTCCCCCATGAATGCGGTTGCTTTTTCAGAATTTCTCGATGATTTGACAGAGAACTGCAGCATGTGTGTTATGATACTAATAGATTCGTACCATATATCTCCGTCACGAAACATATTCCTTGTTCTTGCAAATAAGGTTTCCCATGATTTAGTTGTAGTAGAAGATTTAGTATTCGAAACTAATTCCAGAGTGACCATGAATTTGGAGTATTTTGCCAGATTTACAAAAATCTGAAAATGAAAAAATAGCTATTACTTTTTTACTAAAATATACATCGATTTTACTAAAATATACAGTGAGTGCGTTTATGCCGTAGCTAAATTAGTGAGCTCTGCTTATTTAGCAGCGGTATAAACCACTTTTAAATTAGCAGAGCTTGCTATTTTGGCTACGCTACTTTAGCGCTGCTAAAATTTAGCGCGGTTATAAATTTGAAGGTAGCAGTGGTATAAACACTAGAACAGTCATAAATAGGATTTCTAGTTTCGAGTGACATTCGCAATCTGGAAGCCTTGGTGCAAGGGCGTTTTTGTTCTTATATTGAGCTCCTTTCAGATATTACGCCATTTTTGCTTTGGTTAATAAGCTGTACGGTGTAAACGCTACTACTATAGCAGCGCCAGTTTGGCAGCGCTATTTTAGCTACGGCATAACCAGGGTCATTGTATATTATAACGCACGTATAAACGAAAAATTAAATCTGACCACATACAACTGATCTAATCTTAAAGAATTTAAGCTTGGATTTGAACATCAGTCATAAAGTATGTTTTTAATTTAGATACCTCTCGTTCAGCAGTTTGAGCACCAGCTGTAGAGTATTTTGACACAAGTGGTAGTTCAGCTTGATCCTCCAGCATCTTGAGTAGAAAATTTAGAACTTCTGAGGTTCTCCTCATTTTGTTAATTTGTTTGAATTTGCCTTCCCATAGCGCGTTTTGTTTCTGAAATTCTTGGAGTATTTCAGATATGCTTTCCTCGCATATTTCAAACTCATTGTATCCACGTTCGATTCTTTTCAAGACAACATCGAAATCGTTGGCGGTCGTTTCTACAATATGCCGAACCTCGGTCGCAATGATTTGTTTTGCAGAATCTGATATCGTATAACCAAAGTCATCAACTCGTACTGAAGCGTACTGCAAGTTGGCCACCAAGTTTCGTAAAGCTTCCCTGCAGCCAGAAAACGACTCCATGTTGTAGATAGGACCTTCTTCTTCGGGGCTTCTGAAAATTCCTATCACCGAGGTGTTGTTATTATAGTTATCGCCCTTCAATAAAATTTCTATCACTTTGTGGGTAGATTTATATATCGACTTTTTCTCTTGCGGTACATCAGTTTCATAATAGATTGAATCGCTCAAGTTCCACAAAGCCGATTCAATATTTTGCTTCCATTTAGCATCCGACAAAAGCATGCGAACGTTCCCCACTTTTGCGGTAATCGGCGGTATTTTCGTTACGATCAAGCCAATACTCTTTTCGAAATCATTAAAACTTTTCAGAAACGCCATTGCATTTTTGATCAGCCGCACAAAACCTTCTCTTCGCCCGCCAATTCTAATGTCATCGTAGCTGATAACAAGGATAATTTTAATCATTGGGAAGTACCGGAGAGCGTTTTTCATATGTAGAGCGCAGTTCACTTCCATCTGAGAGCTCCGGGTGTCCTCGAATCCAGGCGTGTCCATCAACATATGTTTCCCATTATAATCAACATACGATAGTAATTCGGGATAAATTGTTTTTGATTTGCATGCTTCATTGCGCGAACTTATTTTACCGCTCTTATCCTGTATAGTAAAATGTCCGTCCTCACCAACGGAATCCAGCTGCAATCCAGCAATAAACTGTGCCAAAGTGCTCTTGCCGCTGCCAGTTTCACCCAGTAACAAAACAATTCCTTTTCCTTCAGCTTTCAAGCTGAACTTATCTAGGTTTTGAAGAATATCGTGCATATCAAAGTGAGCTGAGTTTGCCATCGCAAAAAGGTGATATCGATGGATCTGGAAAGAAAAAAATGTAGACATATTATTATTTATTTAATTCATAATTATTTATTTTAAACGAAATTTATAATATATAAAAAACAAAGAAAATAATTAAAATAGTGAGAAAAAATTTAACAACAGTATGAAACGTTTCAAGAAGTAGACAAATATAGTATATTCAAATAAGTATGAGTATTGTACTGAATATAATTCTATTTAATTCAATTTGATTCAATAGTTTGGAAGTAGTCAGAAACGATTCTTTTAAATATGGTCGTATCTATAATGTAGAAATCAAAGTGATTCGGAAGTTCTTTCCTGATTCGTTTTAATATTTCAATAGGAGAATTGCGTATATACAGTGGTTCTTCAATAATCCGCAGCAATCCGGACACCTCTTCATTTTATACTGCGGACTCTGTAATTCAGACATTTTCAAATCTTGTAAAATTCTCGGTAATCCGAACTAGCAAACTAAAGAATTAGAATGCATTTCTCGATTCATACTTCAATGCATTCGGTGAATTCCCGGGTTCAGTCATTTTTTGTCATTTTGTGTTGACGTGTAGAATATCAGTGCATAGTTGCTTTTTCCATTGAAGTGGTTACATGTGATTATTAAAGTGGATTATGGTTCGAGTAAACAAGAATCCAACGCATCATTTCCTTACCTTAACGAAGAAGCTTGGAATACTGGATAAATTGAAAAATGGAGGAAGTGTAAGGCATATTGCTAAGGAGTATGGAGTAGGAAAATCGACAGTCAGGGATATTAAAAAGAATAAGGAAAAAATAGAAAGGTAGAAATATTAAAACTGCAAATATTTTCTTATGATAAAACATCTTACTTTTCAGATATGCAGTCAGAACTGAGAGTAGCTATGTTCCAGGAAAACTATGAAATCCGCCGAGTACGATTTGATGGAGGAGAAACTTTTTTCCTGGTTTCAGAGAAAACAGTTGCAACACATTCCGATCTCCGAAATCCTTGTTTGTGCAAAGGCCAAAAAAATTTTCGACGAAATTTATGGAGGCACACGTACGTTTTTTGCTAGCAAAGGTTGGCTTCGTAATTTCAAAAAACGCTTTGGTGTCAGATCTCTAAAGATTTCCGGGGAGAAATTAAGCAATGACTGCAATGTTGTGCAACCATTTAAAATTAAATTTAAGGAAAGAGTAAAAGAAATGAATTTGCAGCTATGTCAAATTTATAATGCAGATGAATCCGCCCTCTTCTAGAGGAAATTACCGGAAAAGACTCTAGCGTTGCGTACGGAAAAATTTGCTGCAGGTAGAAAAATTGGAAAAGAACGAGTGACTCTTTTAGTTTGTTCCAATGCCACTGGAAAGCATAGACTGAAACTCTTGATGATAGGCAAATTCAAAAGCCCAAGAGCGCTGAAAGGACAGTCTTTACCCGAGGAGTACGTCAGTAGCAAAAATGCTTGGATGACGGAAGTTTTGTTCAAAGAATGGTTTCATACATCATTTGTCAAGCAAGTTAGACGTTATTTAAAAAGTGAAGGGTTGCCAGAGAGAGCATTACTGTTATTGGATAATGCGACTTGCCATTCAACAAAATCCGAGATAAGAAGCGATGATGGCAAAATCTTTGCTACGTTTTTCCCTCCCAATTGTACTGCACTCATACAACCCATGGATCAAAACGCCATTCGAATTCTAAAACTAAATTTTCTTTGCCATATTTTGGCTACCATAGATGACGATTTTATGAAGTTCATCAAACAATTCAATCTCAAAGATGTTGCAATGATTGTCGCCAAGGCATGGAACTCTGTCACAGAAAGCACTTTGCGAAAATATTGGATAAAACTTTTAGGAGTCGATGAATGGGAATCTGAAGATGAATTGCCTATTTCCACATTGAGAGAACATTTAACTGCTGGGTCTGAAGAGAATGCAATTATCGACTTGCTCAATGATATTTCTCTTGACTTCTACCAATTTTCAGAAGTTAACGAATGGATTGCAGATGACGCAATTCAAGAACTGAGTAGTGAAGGTGAAGACGATGAAGATCAAATCGATAAACCACTTGTCGAAAACACAAAGGTTTCCCATGTTGAAGCTGTGTCTGCACTTAACAAATTCAATGAATATGCAGAACAAGAAGAGTACAATGTAAATGAAATATTGTGCCTTCAAAAATTAAGAGAAAAAGCCATGCTAGATCTCAAACGGGTTCGTGTTCGTCAAGCAAAGATTACAAATTTTTTCAAATAACTACTGCTCGATTGATTTGATTCCTGGTACAGTTTGTTGATTTATATTCTAACTTTATGATTATGAATTTGAGCAAATAAAATTTTTGTACATTTAAATAAAACGATTTTGTTGTATGCATAAGGTACTTAAAATATTATTTTATGAATGTTCTCGGTCATCCGGCCGATTTGGTAATTCGGACAAGCCATGGAACGTAACTGTCCGAACTATCAAAGGACCACTGTAATTCATTTTACTAGTGTTCTTAGCAAATATGTCTTTAAACCATGTACTCCGTGAACAATTACAAAATTCGATTGTAAAATTTCAGATGTATCTAATTGATTATTTAGTATATTGAGCAAGTAAATCGCATCAGTATAGGTTCTTTTTGCTTCGTTATATTTATTATATTGTTATATTTAGTAAAGGTTGTAAATATATCGTACGTAACTCAAGCTGGTAAAACACGACTACGTGTTCCCCATAGCCGTTGGATAATTTTACCGATTGATGTCTGGCCTGATATGTTTGTGTTTTTGTAGCTTATGTCCAAATAGAAGCGTGTCTCAATTCAAGGCGCCTCTGAATTTTGGCGAAAATGGTCGAATGCATTTGTTGGCAGGCTTCAACAACGGAACACCTCAAATTGATGACGAAGACTCCCAATATAGACTATGGGCCTTTCCGAATTGACGTCTTCGTCTTCGCCTTCAGCTTGTTATAACAGAATGTGACGTCAGATGAAGTCGAGCCTGTCCGAATTCAATTATCTACGCTTTGAAATTGCCCTCCAGTATAACAGTTTGTAATTTGTAATTTATTCAAAATAATTCGTTTTACAGGTAAAATGCCTAGTTATAAAATGAATAAAAATATTATAAAGAATTAAGATATAATAAAACATTAAAATTAAAATTAAAAAACACAATAAGAATTGAATAACAAAATTTACAACACAGTAAAGTAAAAATAGAGAATAAAAGGACTACGGATATGATAATAAAACAGCAAAATACAAAAATACAGGATAAGAATAGAAGTACAAAATTTGAATAGTAATAATAAAGTAAGTAAAAATAAAGAAAAAACTCTAGCGCACCTGAACCGCTAGAAACACTAATGTTCGAAGAACAGTAGAAGAATCGTGCAGGTTTTGAGTGCATATTCCACCACATGTGCTGCTTATTACGACCAAACTGTTTCAAATGCCACGTTTTACTTTGGTCTCAAGAATGCATTATAACTCATATGGTGGAAGGTTTCAGATATTACCACTGGCATGAATTTCAACGTTTATGAGAGCAAAACACGGGTTAATTATATTCGTTATCAGTTGCTTATTTCACATAATTTTGAAAGCAGCATCTCATATAACATCAATGAAGAAAATGCTCAGTGCCTGCAGCACTGTAACTGAAGTTGGTGTTTGGGGCTGCGATCCGAAAAATTTGCAGAACTTTGCGAATTGCAACATTGATTATTTATTTTAATTGTAAATGTTTCCGGTATGAATACTAACTGTAAGCGTTTATTGATACAAAAGTAGCACAACCGACTCGTGCTGGCAACCTTCTGCCAGTATCAAAGCCAAGAATATATCACATCTGCTTCACGTTGTTATATTACATTCGAAGTTAAAGGAGTATAAAGAAATTTAGAGTTACCTGCAGCGAGTTTTTTCAAATAATCGAGAGCTTAATATTTGCTGTTTATTGTCACTACAATACCATTACCATTTGAAAATTCTACGATAAAACCGCTTAATAAAGATATTGCAATTAAACACAAAACCAACAATAGCTGGCAACCCTATCGTGGCTTTTCAACCAAATTTGGCCTGAATAATGTTTATGACAGGTTTCATTAATTGTATGAAATTCGTATTGATTTCATGGCTGCACTGGAATTTATAGTGCAAAAAGTTTTATTTTCCTGAGCGAATTTTCAAAACCAAAGACACAAAAATTACCATAGCTGGTAGCACCAATCAAATTTTTCAACCAAATTTCCACCAAACAGAGATTAGAGTTAGGTTTAGCTACTGTGCCAATTTCATGAAAATCTGGTAATTTATTTACATTTCATAGGACAAAAAGCAGTTTTTTTCTTTGTAATTTTTCAAGATGGCACCACTGGCACAGACTTGCCCACAATTCAAAATCGCTTCTATCAAATCTGGTCTTACTTAAGTCCAATGCATTCTGTAAATTTCAGCTGTATCTGATTATTGGTTCGTGAGTTTCCGTGAACAGAAGTTTTTGATGCTAAAAATATAGGTTAACTGGGAGAGGGTTACCGTTCTTGTCCGACATGAAATTTCCAAAGTTTTATTTTGAACGTGTAGATAAAACATAAGATTTATATACAGATTGGTTTTATTGTAAGAAATGGACATTTTTTGAATATTCGATGGTTTGAATGTTTTCACTTCCAAATCTTTTTTTTCAAAATGAAGACACCAAAATTATCATAGCTGGCAACTCCAACCGAATTTTTCAACCAAATTTCTACCAAACGTGGCTTAAAGTAAGGTCCAGCAATTGTGTGAGTTTCGTCAAAATCGAACGATTCAATCAGAATTTATAGGGCTAAAAACAGTTATCTTTTTTAGTGGTTTTTCAAGATGGCACCACTGGCACAGAATCGCCCGCATTTCAAAATCACTTCTATCAGACCTGGTCCTATTTAAGACCAATACATTCTGCAAATTTCAATTAATTCTGCTCATCGGATCGTGAGTTTCCGTGAACAGAAGTTTTTGATGCTTAAAATATAGGTAAATTGGGCAAGGGTTACCAGGCGTGCCCGTTATACCATATCTTTTTTTTTTTTGGTTATGTAAACAAAGCACAAGATTTACATATGAGTGGCTTTTTTTTGAAGAAACGGCATTTTTTCAAGAGAGACGATGATTTGGAGGTTTTCACTTTCAGTGCCTGCCCTAGCTACAGGGTTGCCAGCACGTTCAATAAAAGCTACACGAATTTACAACTAAATAATATTAATATGTCCTGAAAATTTCGTAATGATTGAATAGCTCTGTCAAAAGTTATCGCAATTTAAAAATTTTCAAATTTTCCCGTCCTCTTTTTAGGCACCCAGCGCACACATAGGGTTAAAAAATTCCAAAGCATTATCCGATTCATATGTAAAACACGTTAGAAATTTATTTCGTTAACTTTATTTTTGCGAAAATCATTCGTGCACGAAATAATAGGTATATTAAAAATATCACTTAAATGGCCGCCGGCGCCAAAACGTTAACAATAACTGACATTTAAAGAGACCTGGACCTATTCTGCATATACACCAATGTATCCTGAAAGTTTCAGCTCAATCGGATGGCGCGTTCCCGAGATTATCTCACTGAAATTTTTTGATGATATATATATATATATATATATATATATATATATATATATATATATATATATATATATATATATATATATATATATATATATATATATATATATATATATATATATATATATATATATATATATATATATGGAAATATGAATTTTTGGCCGAATCGATTTTAATACTAATGTTCTTCGAACATTAGTAAAAAGGATTATGGATGTATAAATAAAATTATTAAGTAGGCGAAAAAAGTGCACTACGAACTAAACTTTTGAAAATTGCAATAGACTGAGGGAGAGAACCAAGCTGAAGATTATTTTGCGTCCTCAGTAAATGCAAAACAGGTGAAAGAAAAAAAAACGTCAGTGCGTGCAAAAGGTACATTGAACATTGAGGTTGATGATGGGACGTCAAAAAACACGTCAAAGATGAAGATAAATAGCCGCAATAAACTTTAAAAAGAAAACATTCATCGAGGTAAATTCTGCGTTGGTCAAGTCGAGGAATATTAAGGGCTGATAAACGTTCACTGTAAGGACAATATGGTAGGTTTTACTTGAAAATAAGACAGTGAGTAAACCTTCGCTGTACAGATTCAACCGACTCAGGCAAATAACAGAAACGAGGACCTCACACTACAGAGCAATACTCAAGGATAGAACGAACCAGGGAAAGAAAAAGACGCACACAAGTGGAAATGTTAAACGAATTGTGGCATACGCGTATAACAAAACCAGCGATCCGGGACGCATTACGAGTAATGGTTTGAATATGAATATCGAACTTTAGCTCGAATCGGAATCGAAGGTAACACCGAGATCAGTAAAATGATCCACAACTAAAAGGGTGATGTCACAAATAGAGTAAATAAACTCAAAAGACATTGTGTAACATTTGGAAATATTCATGGACATGCAATTACAGTCACACGAGAAAACAAGACGATTCAAATCATTTTAAATAGAAAGATAATCGGAATAATCGGAATAACACGAAAAACTTTCAGGTCATCAGCGTACATTAGACAAGGAGTCATCAGTGTACATTAGACAAACACATTTTGAAGATCGTTCACGAAGATACTAAATAACAAAGGCCCGAAAACAGATCCGTGAGGTACACCGGAAGTAGGAAAAAAGGAGAGGACGAGGAGCCACGGAGAGAGACATAACAAATACAATCAAATACAAATGATGAGAGCCACGAGAGAAGGAGCTCCGATATACCATAATGCTCTAATTTAAGAAAAAAGGAGCTCATGATTGACCGAGTCAAAGGCCTTAGAGAAGTCAGTGTATATGACATCTACCTATCTACTTGGTGGTGATTATCTAAAGCAGAAGCAACAAAATGAGAAAACTCTACAAGGTTAGTGGTAGTACTTCAGCCTTTCACGAAACCATGCTGCTGAGCAGGAAAAACGTGACGAAGAGAGTCATAGACGCGATTAAAAACTAGACGCTCACAGATTTTAGAAAAACAAGAAATGATAGATATCGGGCGATAGTTAGTGACTAGGTTTAGATCACCAGACTTGTGGATAGCAAGAATCCTTGACACTTTCCAAGAAGCTCGGACAATACCATTACCCAGACTAATGTTAAAAATGATGGACAAGGGAACACAAAGAGAAGAAGCAAGTTTTTTAACGAAAAAGTTGGGAATTCCATCAGGGCCAAGAGAAGGGCTGGAGTCAAACGTAGATATAATAGATTGGACTTCAAGAGGATTGGTCTCTAGTACAGATAGGCAAGTGGGAAAGTGAAAAGGAGGAATGCTGGAGATATGAGAAGAAAAATTAGAGTATACAGAGGAAGAAAAGTCAGCAAATAGATTACATATTCCTTGCAGAGGAGAAGCACTAGAATTATTAAAAGAAACAGAAGCAGGTACAGATGAAGAAGATTTTAAACTACGCACATATAACCAACCCTTTTAAGACCATCTGATCTAAGTGACGATTCAATATCAGAAAAGTAGTTGCGAATTGCAATTTTAGTTTCCTTTTTAGCAGCAGATCGCAAACGAAAATAAACGGCATAATCCCTTCAAAACCCCGACTGCAAATACTTCAGGCGAGCAGCGTTTTTACTATCTAGGGCACGCAAGACATTACCGGTAAGCCATGGAGCATCATGGGGTTTATTAGCCAGACATATAGGGGTGTTAGCAAGGATAAGTTGATGAAGCTTGTGGTAGAAGTAGAGACCAGCGCGGTCATGATCAAGTTCACGAAAAAAACTAAACCAATTTATAGAATTAACTTCAGCGCTTAGTCCCTCATAGTTAGTTTTATGGAAATTATAACGACTCACCCTGCACCGCTTGCTTAGAATACAGTTCTAGAGGCGTATATTTGCTGATAGTGGAGGATGATTGCTATCAGATTTCTCATAATGATAAGAGGCACAAGACAGAGTAAAAGAAGATGGATCAAGGTTGGAAAGGATAAGATCAAGAATTCTACCATTACTATTGGGGAAAATGTTAAATTGATTGAGAGTGGTGGGAAAAGGGCAGTTACACGGAATATACAATGCAGCGAGAAATAAACAGGATTTGTCAGAGAAGGAAACACAGACAGCAACCAATTCAATGGGAGGAGAAGGAGAAAAATCAGAGCAGAGCTTACTTCGAAAACAGCTTAATACGGCTACAAGGACACCACCACCATCAACTTTACCAGAAGCAATTCTATTACGATCATTACGGTAGACATTATAGCCCGGAAATATTACCGAACTTAGGATGCTTTCCGTAAGCCAGGTTTCGGAAAGGCATAAAAGATGATCCTTTTCAATCAATGAAGCAGTTCTAACTTCTTCCAGCTTGGTTTTCAAACCACGAACATTTTGATAGTATAATCTAACACTAGAAAGACTAGAAATTTAGTGTGATTTCTCCTGACGAGGCTGGAACGAAAATTTCCACGGTTGACAAAAAGTTTAACCAAAGTCCCAGGCGGCCAAAATCCGGGTCAGCAACTATATTTAAGTTATTAGGTAAAGTTAACTTAAAAGAAGCAACGTATCTCCTCGGAAGATTTTTCTTGGTCAATTTTACACACGCAGAAATATGAGGTGTGTAGCCCAATTTCTTGGAGACAAAGCGCTCAACGGCATCGGAAGTAGTATCTGAGACAAATCTGGATACGAGGATCTGCAGTGGAGGCGAAATGATTCGCAGTGAAGAAATTTCATCACAATGAACAGCATCAGTCTTAGAAGCCGCAGGAGAAGCGTTATGATTGTGCCTATTTAAGACGAAGTTGTTGCGAATGAGCCTGAGATGGAAGCACACAGTTGATGATAGGTGAAATTGATGGAGACGGAGCCAAAGGTAAAATTTGTTGATTTTGTTGATGATGTCGATGTCGGCGATGTCGTTGACGAAGTCACGTTCTGATTTGAGCTTTCGTCGACTTGCTGGTGCTTTGAGACAATGTGACGAAGCAAAGTCATAAATTTCGGACACCTCGTCTTGGTCTGCTTCAAACTGTTAGAATAGCTTAGCCACTCTGCTGACGTCACAAAAGCTGAAGATGAGGACGAAGACGTGAATTCAGAAACGCCCATAAAACACATAGTTTTTGGCAAAGAAGACAATCTGCCACCATCACGATGGGCGTTGGAGAGAGTAATTGAAACTCATCCTGGTAATGATGGGTTGACACGTGTCGTAACATTGTTAACGAAAAACGTGCGGAGTCAAACAACCAATAACTAAACTGCAGTTATTACCAGTGATCGACAACCAAAGTCCAGTATCAAATAACTTCAATAACAATCAGGGAGATGAATGCGACACGTTACATGAAAAAAAATATGCAAGGGCTAACGGAATAAAATAAACCAAATCAAGAAGAAAAAAAATTCAAGCGCAATAAAACCGCTAGAAACACTAATGTTTGATGAACAGTAAAGGAATCGTGCAGATTTTTAGTGCATATTTTGCCACACGTGCTCCAACGAATTTCGAAGGAAAAGTACCGCTTTGGTCTTACCAATGCATTTAAGGCGCAAAGGTTTCCACGGTTGCCAACTGCATTAATTTCAAAATTAAGGAAAGTCAAACAATTGTTTCTTAAATTTATTATCGGTTGCTTGTCTTACAAGATTTGGAAAACAGCATCTACTGTAACACCAATGAAGAAAGTACTCAGTGATTGCAACACATCACCAGCACTGCCACTAAAAGTCTACCACAACTGCTTCTTGTCAAAATTAAGCTTCGCTACGAATTTAGTTTTCATCCACTGATTTTATCAAAAGTTACAGGGATAGAAAATTATTTAGGGTTGCCATCCGAAAAATTTCAAGAACTTAGAGAATTTAATCATTGGTTACTTACTTTCATTGTAAATATTCGCGATATGAATATCTAATGTAAGCATCTATTGATAAGAAAATAGCAAAACCACCTTGTGCTGGCAACCCTTTGCAGGCATCAAAGTCAAAAATATATCACAGCTGCCTCACGTTGAAGTCTGTGAATTTCGTTTCGATCCAATGGCTACATTATCAGTCGCAAAAATGTTCAAATTTTCCAAATCCTAATATTTGGTGTTTATTGTCACTATAAGATTAATACCATTTGAAAATCTTGTGATAATATCACTTACTAGAGAAATGATAAAAAAAATACAAAAATTACCATAGCTGGCAACCCTTTCGTGGTTTTTCGACCAGATTCCTACTGAGTATTCTCTACAGTAAGGTCCTTTTACCAAATGAACTCCGTTTCGATTTCATGGCTGCACATGAAGTCATAGGGCAAAACGAGTTATTTGCCTGAGCGAATTTTCAAAATTTAAGACACCGAAGTTACCATAGCTGGCAGCTCCATTTTAATTTTTCAACCAAATTTCTGTCAAACGTGGCTTACAGTAAGGTTCAGATACTGTGTGAATTTCAGTAAAATCTAGTAACTGGATAAAAATTCATTGGGCAGAAAGCAGCTGTTTTTCTGAGTGATTTTTCAAGATGAGACCACTGGCACAGATTGGCACACATTTCAAAATCGCTTCTATCAGACCTGATCCTGCCCAAAACCAACACACTCTGTCAATTTCAGCTGTATCTAATTATCGGGTCGTGAGTTCTCGTTAACAGAAGTTTCTGATGCTAAAAATATAGGAGAATTGGGGAAGGGTTACCATTCTTGCCCGATGTAAAATTTCAAAAGTTATAATTTGGCTATGCAGATAAAGCATAAAATTTATATATGAGTTGCTGTTTTTTTGAAAAAGCGACAATTCTTCAGGAGACTCGATGATTTGAAGGTTTTCACTTTGAGTGGCTGCCATAGCAACAGGGTTACAAACATGCTCATACAACATGGATTTACAACTTAGTAACATCAATATATCCTGTAAGTTTCATAATGATCCGATAATCTGGTCAAAAGTTATCGCAGTTCAAAAATTTTCAAATTTTCCATTCTCATTTTAGGCACCTAGCGCACACATATAGTTCAAAATTCCAAAAATATTAGCATATTCACATTTAAAACACGTTTAAGACTCCTTTCATAAACTTTATTTTTGCAAAAGTTTTTTTTTGGCAGAATAAAAGGTATATTTCAAATATCACTAAAATGGCCGCCGGCGCCAAAAGCTGAAAGATTATTAACTTTTTGTGAGACCTGGAAATTTATGCCAAAGTGATTTTAATACTAATGTTCTTCGCACATTAGTAAAAAGTGTTGGATTGAATAGTTGAAATTCGTCAAAGTGGGAAAAAATTTTTTTGTGGCCGACTACTAGTGCATTTACCATATGCTCTGTCCGAATACTGAAAAACTACTGATTAGAGTTCAAATGATAAGCGCGTTGTAGGCTGGGTGCTGATTGTTTATTTGTTTAACATTAACATTAGTATATACGACACACGTCCATACATAAGATAAGAATTTATACGACTGAAAGAGACTTAGACGCGGAGATTTATGAATTTCAGAAAGGTTCTCCATTTTGCTTAATCGATTTTTTTATTGCTTAAATCTATTCCTAATGTATCTAAGAATGTTGATCCAAAGTTATAGAGGCTAATTCACAATGTTTTCAAATATACAGCACTAAACGCAATTGGCTGTCGAACAGATATACGAGCGCTCGGGAAGCTGGAGCGCGCACTCCTTCCCTCAGCCAAATAACTCCGAATCAGTGTTGTGAGATCGTGGGAATTCTCCCATTTTATGGGAGACTTCTAAAACTTGAAAAAGGCAAAAGGAGGAAAAATCTGCTCGTTGAACAAAATCGTGGGAGAAATGATTCAAATGAAGCAAAATTTTATTTGATCGAACAAATTTGAACTATCTACACGAAATTTACATAACATTGTGAAACTTTACATTTCAGTTAAAACCAAGAATGAAATGGACTTTCAACTAAAAATGGGCACTAAACATTGAATCAAAGCCACAAAAAAATTTTAATTTCTTGATAGGTATGGATATTTCGAGGGTGATCTACCTTTCTTCTTCAGTATCCACGATATGAAATAATGCAAAATAATCATGTAAAGGCATTTTTCTACTCTCCGGACGATAGTTTAAGCTACTTTATTATATTTAATATACTGTTTCAGTTAAAGCAACGCTAGTGCACAAATTGCCTGCAGTTGCAATTGTATTCGTAGGAAAGCTTGAACATATGGAAACTGTGTTTAGAAGACTAAATACAGCCCAAGGAAGCTGTGCATCACCATTGTTCAGGTAAATTTGAACATTCATTTGATAGTGAGAAAAATTTAATTAATATAGATAATTAAATGTAAATTAATATAGATAGTTAAACCCTGCTCGCCTGAAGTATTTGCAGTCGGGATCTGGAAGGGACTATGCCGTTTATTCACGTTTACGATCTGCTGCTAAAAAAGAAACTAAAATAGCAATGCGCAACTACTTTTCTGATATTGAATCGTCACTTAGATCAGATGGTCCTAAGAGGTTTTGGTCATATGTGTGTAGTTTAAAATCTTCTTCCTCTATACCTGATTCTGTTTCTTTTAATAATTCTAGTGCTTCTACTCCGCAAGGAATATGTAATCTATTTGCTGACTTTTTTTCCTCTGTATAATCTAACTTTCCTTCTCATATATCCAGCATTCCTCCTTTTCACTTTCCCACTTGCCTATCTGTACTTTAGACCAATCTTTTTCAAGTCCAATCTATTATATCTACGATTGACTCCAGCTCTTCTCTTGACCCTGATGGAATTCCCAACTTTTTCGTTAAAAAACTTGCTTCTTCTTTGTATTCCCTTGTCCATCATTTTTAACATTGGTCTGTGCAATGGTATTTTCCCACCTTCTAGGAAAGTGTCAAACATTTTTCCTATCCACAAGTCTGGTGATCTAAACCTAGTCACTAACTATCGCCCGATCTTTATCATTCCTTGTTTTTCTAAAATCTGTGAGCGTCAAGTTTTTAATCGCGTCTATGATTCTCTTCGTCACGTTTTTCCTGCTCAACAGCATGGTTTCGTAAAAGGCCGAAGTACTACCACTAACCTTGTAGTTTTCTCATTTTTTTGCTTTTGCTTTAGATAATCACCACCAAGTAGATGTCATATACACTGACTCTGAGGCCTTTGACTCGGTCAATCATGAGCTCCTTTTTCTTAAATTAGAGCATTATGGTATTTCGGAGCCCCTTCTCTCGTGGCTCTCATCATTTGTATTTGATCGTATTTGTTATGTCTCTCTCCGCGGCTCCTCGTCCTCTCCTTTTTTTCCTACCTCCGATGTAACTCAGGGATCTATTCTTAGGCCTTTGCTGTTTAATATCTTCGTCAACGATCTTCTTAATGTGTTTGAATCTCCTTGTCTAATGTACGCTGATGACCTGAAGGTTTTTCGCGTTATCAATACTTCTTCCGATCAACTTGCTCTTCAAAACGGTTTGAATCGTCTTGTTTCCTGGTGTGACTGTAATTACTTGTCCTTGAATATCTCCAAATGTTACTCAATGTCTTTTACATTGAAGCCTTGTGCTTTTGAGTTTATTTACTCTATCTGTGACATCACCCTTTTAGTTGTGGATCATTTTACTGATCTCGGTGTTACTTTCGATCGGAAGTTAAAGTTCGATATTCATATTCGTACCATTACTCGTAAGGCGTCCTGGATCGCTGGTTTTGTTATACGCGTATGCCACAATTCTTTTAACATTTCCACTTGTGTGCGTCTTTTTCTTTCCCTTGTTCGTTCTATCCTTGAGTATTGTTCTGTAGTGTGGGGTCCTCGTTTCTGTTATTTGTCTGAGTCGGTTGAATCTGTCCAGCGAAGGTTTACTCGCTGCCTTATTTTCAAATACAACTTACAATATTGTCCTTACAGTGAACGTTTATCAAACTTGACCAGCGCAGAATTTACCTCGATGAATGTTTTCTTTTTAAAGTTTATTGCGGCTATTTATCTTCATTTTTGACGTGTTTTTTTACGTCACACCATCATGACAGACCTATCAGGGCAACCTCAATGTTCAATGTACCTTTTGCACGTACCGACGCTTTGCGCTTACTGACGCCGAAAAAAAAGCAAATTGCGCCTCGTAATTTCTGGACAAAATAAGCATCTGTGAACAAATTACCAAAAATATTTCATTAGTTTTGAGTATAAGGACTGCACGGGCCTAAATTTAGAGCCCTAAAGCGATAAAAAAAAAAATTGGTATACTTTTGAACATTGGTTATCCATTTTTTCGCGTTTTTTCAATCAAAAAAATGTTTCCCAAATCGTCAAAAAAATTTATTTTGTTCTAAATTTAGGCCCGTGCAGTCCTTTATACTCAAAACTAATTAAATATATTTGGTGATTTGTTCACAGATTCTTATTTTGTCCAGGAATTTACGAGGCGCAATTTGCTTTTTTTTCGGCGGTGCTGCGGCGATCCATTGGGGTGGTCGCCATTTTGTTTTCTAATAATTTTTTCCAATGAAAATGTTAACTTTTAACTTCAATAAAGATGTATGTACAATTTCAAATCGATATCTTGAATAGTTTTTTTTTGTAGCTGTTTAAAAAAAAGTTCATTTTGAGCAGTTTAACAGTGGACTAACCCCTTAAGGATTACAAATAAGCCTTGAAAGGCACATAATAAAATTTTCGGTGCACGGGACGAACGATGGATCGTTCGAAAAATCAAAGAGAATCCTTTTTGAAGCGCTCCAAAGCTTGCTGCAAATGTGTCAAAAATACTGAGAAAAACATGCAGTATAGAAACCGTTCCAAGAGTTCTTCGAAAAGGAAATTTACATGGCCGCACAACTCAAAATAAACCTTTTATAAATACAAATAATAGAAAGAAACGATTAGTTTTTGCCAAGGAGCATTTGAAATATGATTTTGAGTTTTGGAAACAGGTTATTTACACTGATGAAAGTAAATTTAATCTCTTTACATCAGATGGCAAAGTAACAGTATGGCGTGGTCCCAACACTGAACATGAAACTAAAAATTTACGACCCACAGTCAAACATGGGGAAGGATCGGTTATGGTTTGGATACCAAAACTGGGTATATCTTCATAATTTGAGAAAAAATTTGAAGGCGAGTGCAGAAAAATTAGGGATAATGGAGGATTTCAAGTTCTACGCTGACAAACACACCCTAAACACACTGCACAAATAATCAAAGAATGGCTTTTGGATAACTGTCCAAAAGTTATTAAAACTCTCCTGACTTGAACATGTTTGAAATTTACTTGGCCAAAAAATCAAATCACATAGCATTATAAATAAAAATGATTTAAAAATTGACCAAAAATATTTAGAAGAGATCGTGAAATCGATGCAGCGCAGATTAGAAGCAGTTATTGAAAAGGGAGGATATATCCTACAAAATATTGACTGCAGCAAGTAATATGAATTATAAAGTTAAAATAAATTTTTACGATTTTGGCTGTGGGACAGCATTTTATTTTTCAAGTATAATCTATTAAAGGTTATTGATTTGTGATCACGGTTCCCTTCTTGTCTATAAATGCATAGACAACGTATATCGTCTCTAAAGCTTATCAAAGCAGAGAATAATTGATACGGGAAACTCGATCGTTTTGCGGAATAAGCCTCCGAAAGCAGAATCAAATTGGAATTGTTTTTGCGGGATGATTAAAATTGAAAAATTTTTATTTAACTTGAAAATTTAATTTGACAAAGTGGTTTCGAAAGCATGCACTGATTCTCATCAGACACCAGCACACAGTGCATACTTGACTGGCGTGACCACTTGCAGTTGGAAATCATTAATTGTTATTTACGCTGGTTGTGACAAATTTTAACATCTCCGACTTATATCCATGGAAATAATTTACTCATAAAGGTTATTGATTTGTGATCACGGTTCCCTTCTTGTCTATAAATGCATAGACAACGTATATCGTCTCTAAAGCTTATCAAAGCAGAGAATAATTGATACGGGAAACTCGATCGTTTTGCGGAATAAGCCTCCGAAAGCAGAATCAAATTGGAATTGTTTTTGCGGGATGCCAGTCAAGTATGCACTGTGTGCTGGTGTCTGATGAGAATCAGTGCATGCTTTCGAAACCACTTTGTCAAATAAAATTTTCAAGTTAAATAAAAATTTTTCAATTTTAATCATCCCGCAAAAACAATTCCATTTATAATCTATTACTTTTAGCTATACATTTTTGTGGAAAAGAATTTAAAAAAAAAACCTTTTTTAAACAATGTCCTGGCCATATGATTTACTTTGAATAATTTATTGCAGTTTATCGGATAATGAGAAACATTTTATCATATATTTTCATGTTGTACGATTTTGGCTGTGACTCACTGTATATGCATTTGCTGACATTCTCAACATTAATCTATACGATGACGATTGTCCTGTTACCAAAAGTGGGTGCGGGGCATGTACAAAAGCGTATGGGTACTCGACTCCGAAATAAAAGGTAGAAAAGCTCCGAGGTAAAAAGCGGTTGACGGAGAGCATCATAAAGAAGTTAACGATCTATTCTGCCCTACTAAGCATATAGGTCCTATCTACATTTTAGTACTTTCGAAATATTCAATAATTTGTGTTTTGATTTATACTGGCGGTATATGGAGAGTGCATTTTTCAATATTGATTTTAGCTTCCACAAAAGATAGTTTTTTCAAATTTTGTAGAATATATATATTTTGTAGAATCCGGTGTTAATTCAAAAATGAGAAAAATGCAGCTAGATCTTTTATGCTTAGTAGGGCAGTATTATGGTTTGGCAATCAGAAGAAATGTTAATTCGGTCGAAAATATGAAAAAAGCTGTAATGACAACGCTAGATCATTATTGTTCGAGTGATAAATCTCCTTAGCACGAGAATTGTCCGGCAGGCGCCGAAAGCTGGTGTGAATGGTGCAAAGCTGAAGCCACAAATTTTCATGCGTCTCGAAACATCAGAATTACTGCGTACATGGCTGCAGGAATGTTCAACGAAGGATATTCTGCACTTTTAAGTGTCATGCAGCTGCTCCATTTAAAAATCGGCCAGCTATAGGTAATTAACATTTTTTCTGATCGGAAACTTTGTAGCGCGTTTTCTTGAGTTTTCGTTTTTACAATTTATCTAAATCGGCGAGCGTGATTGAAATAAAACTAGGCGACCAATCAAAACGAATCAAGGCTTGTTAGCTTTAGTTTTGTATTCTGTTCTATTTGAACTAAAAAGTTTCATAAAATAAATTCTAAGCAAATTTTTAGCAGCTTGAAATAATAAATTTTTTTTTACCAAGAGCACATTTTTTAACAAGTCTGAAAAAACTTCAAATTTCACAATTTTTTGGGTTCCTTCGGGTTCATCTAGAAGAAAAATTTAATAAAATTAAAATTTTCTTTGATTTTTTTTGTTTCAAATGAAAATTAAGAACTTCATCTTTACCGCCAATTTGAGACTGCAATTGCAAGGTGTTGCAAAAATGTGCATAAAAACCTGTTGCGTTTGATTATTCTCGCTTAAAAAAATTTCTAACATTTTCTTCTAAATATGCAATGAAATAATGTAAAAGTTCGCTAAGCTTGCTTATTTTTTTCTGTCCCAAAAAATAATCAAGACAAAAAAAAACGCTTTGTTTAAGCCTCCTAAAGTAGGATCCCCCTTAATTTAGTAGTGAAGCACGGCACACAAACATACAGCATACGAATTCTGTTGTTAAAATGTTTATCTCATAAAAATTGATATTCGAGAACTTAATAGATATGACTAATGAATATTTAGCGATTAGCTGGAATGAAGCAGAAATGTATTATGTTTCCATTTCTGGAGTATTCAAAAATCAGTGAAAAGTTGTCTGCTACGAAATCGAAAGCATGTGTTATCGCGGGACCATTCTCATTAAAAAATTTTCGTTCCATAATAAAAACTTGTCTTTCATATTCGGCTTATTAGATTTGCCACTAAACGAATCTTTATCAGAGAATAGAAACTTTATTAGTGCTTTCGAACTACGAGTCAACTTTTTAGATCGCAAAGATGCTGCTCTTCATGTCAGGAAAATTCCACTAAGACAGCCACTAACGTAGTTAACACGCTGCATGCAAGATTTTAGCAATCAGTCATATGCACATAATGTAAACTGTTTTTCTAAGTATACTCGTAAAACCAATGCAAACTGATCAGGAAGATGTCATTATAAAATTTACTAATTCTTTTTACAATCCAAATACCTTGACGACAGAGACACTCCAGGAAATCATTTGGCAGATATTTTTTCAATAAAACTAACATGAATAAAATACAGAAGTGTGTAAAATTCAGATTAATACACTGTATATGTATGTACATACCTTCCTTCAACTTCTAACTTAATCTCGTATTTTCCTCCGTAATAACACAAAAGAACCCACTACACTAAATAACAAATTTAGAGAAATTCCAAGTTCGTTTATCAAATCTCACACATCGAATTTCTTGAAAATTATCCCTGGATTGATCACTTCAAAAGCACACAGACACTTCGTCGTCACGAGACAAGCGAATGAAACTAACCTTACGATCTTTCCAAACGGAAGCGTCTTCTTGCGAAAGCTAACCAAAATATGGGATTCTCAGAAAACAATATGTACCGAGCAGTGCTGTGAGGTTTTCGTGGCTGAAATTCCCTCGAATATGCTCGTTTTTCCCACAGTGCATAATGAGAATACCCTCGATTTTTCCCATGGACAATGTGTGAGCTATTTACCTCAGTTTTGTATTTATTTACCAAAATCGCACTTATGCCAAGACTAAAGCAGCAGCTTCATATTTTTTATATGCATATATCTTTCCCGAAAAAACTCATTTCATTATGACTCAATGTAAAATGCGTTGAATGCATGTATGAATCCTAAAAGTATGAATCCTGCTTATCCCGATTTGCCTTTCGGAAGCGAAATTTCCAGGCCGGGGAATATCAATTTAAATTCTACAAAATATTCTCGAAATATGAACAATGGGGTGATATCTGCAACTACAAACATTTATTTTCTGAGTTTCAGAAAAATATTTTGATAATTGGTCTTTGAGTGGAACAAATTTTATGATTTTTAGAATGGTTTATTTTAATTTTCCTGCACCCGCGTATTTTTTATAAATTCACCATATAACTAAATATCATTACAGAGCGAGAAATATTTCACCCAGTACATATCATTAGTCTCACAAGAAAGTATTCGCTTAAAAGATTTTTTACTAATTTTCGAAGAAAATTAGTATTAAACTCGTTTCGCCGAAAATTCATATTTCTTTATATATATATATATATATATATATATATATATATATATATATATATATATATATATATATATATATATATATATATATATATATATATATATATATATATATATATATATATATCTGCAAAATGATTAAGGGAGATAATCTCTGGAGTGGCCATTCCGATAGAGCTGAAATTTTCAGAGGACGTACATGTATATAGTAGGTAGGTCCACAACTTGCTAAAATTCAGATATCTTAAACCTTTTGGCGGCGGCGAGCGTTTTAGTGAATTTTGAGGTACTCCTATATTTCCAAGCAGCGTAAATTTTTTTAAAAAAAAAGTATTGGGAATGAAAACATATTATGTTTTAAGCTTGTCTATGGTAAAGAATTTGAAATTTTGAGCCGTGTGTGGGTGCAGTGTGCCTAAAAGTAGGCAAGGATTTTTTTTCAAATTTTGATTTGTCAATACTTCTGACAAAAACATTGGATCATCGTGAAATTTGCAGAGCATATTGATGTTAACTAAAATTTAACACACATGGATTTCCAAGGTAGTGCGGCTCCTGAAAAAAAATCCTTCAAATCATTGACACTCCTGAAAAATTTTTGATTTTTGACAAAAAATTCAAATCATTGATAAATTTTAACCTTTGTGCATCATGTCAAATTGAAATTTTGAAAATTCACATTTTCACAACAACGGCAACCCATCACCAAATTACCTCTATTTTCAGCACTCGAAAGTTCTGTTCACGAGAACTGACGACCGGATTATCCGATCATAGTGAAATTTACAGACCAGGTCTGACAGAAGTGATTTTGAAATGCGAACAACCCTGTGCCAGTGGTACCATCTTGAAAAATCACTGAGAAAAAGAACAGCTTTTTGGCCTATAACTTCCGATTCAGCCATCAGATTTTGACAAGATTCATCCAATACTTGGATCTTACTTTAGGTCTGTTCCCGTACTACGATTAATTGTGATTAATCGCGATTAATTGCAATGAAGCTGTTCCTGTACTCCGTTTTACTGAAAACTGAAAACTTCCCCTCTTTCAGTAAATTTTAGTAGGGTCTGAGCATGGCCTTCATATAAAAGGCCTACCGCGACTTGCAATCTGACAGGTATTAAGCTACTTTTTGAAATTGTGTAGTCCTCTCGGGATTAAGATTTGTTGGCAATTGCTCGATGACAATTGCATTGACATTTATTTGACATTTCTTTGACAAATAATAAAGTGAATGGTGTTGTTCGGTTAAGTCAGGCAAAGAGTCTACTCTATTTGTCCTATTATCTTCGGTTTGTCGTGTAAAATATGTTTCGGAAAAGTGTCGTGGAAGTACTATGTTTATTTTGTTGCTTACAAGTGAAATATGCAATTTGGAATACCAGCCAACTACTCTCGGCAATGTGAATTGTAAACAATTGCCGATTGTGGTTGGTAGGATTTATTCCACTTTGAAAATCTTCAAGTTATTGTGTACAAACGATAATTCGGATAAGTTTCGTGAAAGTGCTCCGATTATACTGCTGTGTCCCGAGAATAATTTACCGTAGTTGAAATGTTATCTACATAATTTTGCTTATTTCCAGTTCCATTTCCACTTGCAAATCCTGATGCATGCGTGAATACTGGCATCGCTTGTCTCCTGAAAGCTGGAACAGCGTATGGGTACCAATCTATTTTACCTGTTCGAAGGTCATAGTTAAAGGTAAGTAGTTTGATGAATCGATAAATATATTATTAACATGAAATATTTTTTTGTATGTTAGATTACACTCAAAGTTAAATGGCAATTGGTTGACAAAGGGTGCATCAATAATTTGCATTCAACACCCTACTAGGCTACAGTAGACACGGGACATTTTATACTTCAATAGATTTTTTGTTTTGCTAAAAAATAACTGTTTAATTGTTAATTGTTTTTTGGAATATAGAAACATCAACTTGTGAGTACATATATAAAATATTTATTTTCTCATCAATTACCCATTTAGAATGAGTAACAATACAATTTAACGTCGAGCTTGTAAATAATTCAGGCTGCGAAGCCGGACGCTCCAATTTCGTTTCGGGCAAGGAGAACGGAAGTATATCTCCAGTAGAATACACTTACAGTGCGGCCAAAGTAACCCATGGCACTGAAATTATTGATCATATAGCGGACGGACACTTTGTCCAACTGGATCCTAGAGGTCTGATGCCTGTTCATACTCAAGAGGAGTTCCTCACCACTACTTACAACACTATCCAGTCGTCGGACGGTGCAGTAACGCTCCGAGATAAAGATCCGCAGCGCCTTCTTCTAGAGAGCACAATGTCACTTTTACGCGAGTTATATTCATTCTACTCCATTACAAATGCATGAATTAGTATTAGTATTTTCACAACGCGATGCCGAGCTACAATCTTACCTAAACCAAACATTGGGAAAAGGAACAGCTCTTGATGACTGTCACAGATCTTATCGCTTTCGAGGACGTTGAAGCGCATCCAGTAGAAATGACGATGAGAATCATGTCGTGACTTGAAAACTGTGCAGTACAATATTAAAAACGTTGAAGAGGAGGACAATGATGTCTGTAAGATTTTTTGGAAAACTGTAATGGCTGCATTTGAAGCTAAATACGAATGATTTTAGTGTTGGTAGCCGATAAGCCTGTAGAAACGAGAGCCCGAGCAAGTCTCCGTATCTGTATTTTAGAAATTGTTCGGATAAGTGCCTGGAAATAGTTCGAATTGTTTTCAAAGGCATATAAAAAAGAAAATAAACCACAATACTGACCGTGGTTCTTGGTTCGCAGCAAGCCGTTTTTGTGACTAAACTGAGCTACTATACAGCTCCTCTTCGCAGTTCTGGCATTCCTACTTACCAACATATAACTCCTCTTCAAATTCCTGGCTCTTCTGCTTGTTCCTGCAAATCAATTTGATGAAGATTATGAAAAATTTATTCGATGCAATCTACCTACCTTTGTTTATGTTTTCCCGCTTACTGTAACTGACATGACATATGAGTTTCCTCATATCTCCTGTAGGTGGTTCTCGTGAATCTCTTTAACACCAGAGAAAAATATCACTGTGCGGACCGGTTGAGAAAAGTAGCTTAGGTCCGCCATCTTGTACGTTAATTGCTTTTGCGACAGGCCTTTTATATGAAGGCCATGGTCAGACGGAGTAAATATTTTCAAATGTGCGCGGCAAGCAACATATTTTTTTGCGTAATTTTGCTATGAAGGTCGAATATTTTTGTGGCGATAATTTATCACCGCTTAGGATGACTTTATAATCACTATTGTTCTCCCAAAAACCGAAAACTGACACTTTCAGTTGTCAATTTTCAGGAAACACAATGAGAGCATTCCCGTACTTTTCATGAAATTCCCCACCACATGATTCAGGAAAATTCAGTAAAATTCAGTTACTGAAAGTACGGGAACAGACCTTTTATGTAACATTTGATGAAAATTTTGGTGAAAAATTAGAATAGAGTTGCCAGCTATGGTGATTTTTGTCTCCTAAATCTTGCAAATTTGAATCATCCTGCAATGAAAGTTAACAACAAATATTAACGCTTTAAAAATTTGAAAAATTTTGAGAGTGGTAACCCTAAAATTCTTTTCACCCGTATAACTTCCAGCGCAGTGATTCAATCGAAACGGAATTTACTGGTTGGGTTTAACTTAACGTGAAGCAGATTTGGTATATATTTTGCTTTGCTGCTGACACAGGGTAACCAGCACTAGCCATTTTCGTAAATATTCCACCAACAGATGCTTAAAATAAGAAACCAATTTTTAGAT
This sequence comes from Nemotelus pantherinus, assembly GCA_963978885.1. NCBI lineage: Eukaryota > Metazoa > Arthropoda > Insecta > Diptera > Stratiomyidae > Nemotelus > Nemotelus pantherinus. Next base: position 218,680,141 of record OZ022264.1, read on the forward strand.
TTTCCGAGTTTTGAACATTTTTCGGATGGCAGCCTCAAACAAAGTTTAACCGCTAAAACTTTCGATGAAATCCTCCGATGAGAACGAAATTCAAAGGATAAGTTGATTTAAATATGAGCTGGTTAAGGTAAACTTACTGCTGCTTCGTTGAGAAAGTGCTGCCAGCACTGAACATTTTCATCATTTGTGTTATAGTTGAGTTTTGTTGCTTTGGATAAGGAATGGTTGATATGATTCTACAAAAAATTGTATTACGTTACGTCTTTCCACATTGCCATTCAAAGACAATTTCTTCGAAAATTAGTTTTCTAGCGGTTCTGATGCACTAGACTTTTTTTTATAAATTCACCATATAACTAAATATCATTACAGAGCGAGAAATATTTTGCCCAGTAATATCATTAGTCTCACAAGAAAGTATTCGCTTTAATCTCACAAGAAAGTATTCGAAGTTATAAAAAAAAATTTTGTGAGATACCTTTCAAGAAACAAAAATACTATCGTTCAGCTTTTGGCTCTAATAGCTCTTGTTGTGTTGAGCTGTGTAAATGCCGACACACACATTTGCTTGAAACTTGGTACACATGGTATTCTGGTGTTTTATCTGGCAGCACTTTGACTTCAAGTCGGCGCTGTCATTTGAATCAGTCAGACTTCGGCGACATAATAAACAACAGGGAAGTGATCCCCGAAGTTTTGCGACGAGTTAAGATTTCTTTCGCTCAGGCCTGCTACCCAGTTGGTTCCACTCTCCTCATTCTAGTCGACAAATTTGTACCTCAAGCGCTCGCAAATAGGAAACTAGAAAATGGTAATTTATTTTTCGGCTTCCAAAACGATTTCACTTTGAACTTTGACCAATGTCACGAAGCATGTACTTAACCTCAACACGCATACAACAGGACTCTTTGACAGCATCATTTTTGCACATCATTTACGATTCGTTAATGTCTATTATTTTTGGGTTTCAGGACGTCTTTCTAGTGATACGGCGAAAGAAATCAACAATTTTCACGGACGCCAAAGAAAATACAACCGTCACAGAGCTGAAAAAAATAATAGAAGGTAAGAATATATTCAGGATAGAAGTTTCCCATTGGGGAAAAATGTGTGAAATCATTTATTGTGCACAATTGTAATTATGTACCAAATTCTGACAACCGAAAGAGAGATTTTGTATATTTGATGAAATTCTTTTCACTAATTAATTTCTTAAAGTTCGGGTGATGTCGGCTGTTGCGCTGGCGACAATGCAGTTACTCTACATTTCTAATGTCTCAATACATTTTTGCTCTAAAAATGCATTCGGAATCATTGCATGTGATCAGGTTACGTGCTTTAATGACAAGTTTTAAAAACGAGCTCAAATAGAAAATCGATTTAAATATTTGATGGCTTGTAAAAACAAAAAAAAAATCAACAAAGGATCAAATTGTAGTATTAAACTAAACGATGCTTATAAACTACCATTGAAACCATGGTCCGATTTGCTGAAATATATCATTAAACAATAACTTTTCAGAGTATTTATAAAAGTATTTTTTTTATAAAAGTTAATTATGCAACAAGGTTTAAGTAAATCTTAATTTAAATCGCAATGTAGTTTGGAATCGCAATCTATCTTTTTGCATAATATCTGATTAACAATTTACAATTGTTTAATTTGTCGTAGTTAATTTGTAAGTATTGTCGATGATTTTAAAATTTAGTAAATAAGCCAAACATTTTTTCTCTTAAACTGATAGTTCTTACGCACATTTTTTGTTCCCTCTTACATAATTGATAGTCGCTGTGGGAGTGACAGCTGAACCGCTAAAAACTATCATTTAAATTATGGAAATGTAATTTTCTTTTGAATTTGCATGAGTATCCAATTGATATTCCATTCCAAACCTACAATAAAAAAAGGAGAAAATGTTCGGTGAAATTGAGCTGAGAGCCTCAGTTTTTTCCTACTTTAAATTGGTTCATTTCCGGAAACAGGAAAATAAAAATTTAAGGCTTGCTGGGCTAAAGCTATTATATTAAAACTCAAAATTGTGTGATTCAAAAAATTATGTGATAAATCTGAATCTGTGTGCGGATAACTCGTATTCGCGAAAACAATTTTGTTATCAATTTGTGATTAGTTTCTGTAATTAACGAAAAAAAAAAACGTTAGCCACTAGCTTCATGGGAAATAGGCAATAAGAGCTTAGAATCCGCCATGAGCTCTGTTAGAAATATTATAATTACTCTTATTTGTAACATTCAAGCAATTTAAAATGTGGTATGAATATAAATTACTAACATGTGCATTTAAAGTGGCTGCAAATTTAGTTGCGTACTTCAACGCGGTTTACCTTAATTAGTAAAATTATTTTTCGGAATTTTCACCAAACAATATAGATTGTATGAATTCCTTCTTTGCCATTTTCATATAATCTGTAATATATCTATGATTTTTATCTACAACTTGAATTTCACTAAGTCTTACACCATCTACAACGGTAAACGCAGAAACTATCAATGGGACAAGAGCCAAGCCACAATATGGAAAGGCCAAATAAAGTTGGCGATCGTTCGATAAACTGTAAAATAACGAACATCTCTACACGCTGTTCTCAGTATTTAGTTACACAAACTTCACGAACCGAGCGCCTAAAAAAGATCCAATAATACAATTTCCAATACCTAAATATTTAACTGTGTCGACAAGTTTTGATGTTATTTTATTAAGGGTGGTAATAGGCGGCACTTTGGGTTTCCTTGCGAAAAGTCAACGTTCAATCAGTGCGGATGTGCCCTAAAACTGACTTTTCTAGCCCAGATTTGAATCTGGTTCTGGTCGGCAAGGTTTATCGGACTTCGTGCATGTTACGCCGTTTTAAAATTTCAGCCACTTAATTTTTCTGGTGTCTCGTTGTCCGTTAGGAAGTAAAAAAAGAGTGATATAATCCCCCTTGTGGTGTTCTCGTGCCAGCTAATTTCTTAACCTTGGCACCCGAAAAGGTGGCCTCGTTTTGCCTGTTTTGGGGCAAATGCGGCGTCGATGATCCTCGCAACACTGATATTGTTGAAAGCCCATTCAATGTCTACGAAGGCTAATAACATGAATTCCTTTTGCTATAAGGATTTTTCTGGTCACATTGTGTAGTGAAATCTCTACTAATCTACCCGCTAGATATGTATGATAATTAAGCTCTTGATATGTAAGTCCACCAGTCTTTCTAGTGTTTTAGGAACAAACAAAAATGCTAAGCTATTTGGTCTTATATTCTTCACATTATAGTGATTAAACCTGCCAAGTTTCAGAATAAAGACCACTCTAGCTTTTGTCCACAGTAGCAAGATAGGTGATATCTCATCCATTCATGTGGCTTTGTAATGTCTCAATATGTTTATTACTCACTTAATTGTGGTCTCTTCTGTTACTTACTTTTGTTACTGTTTAGTTTGTTCGCAATTGTCATTTCACGATGTAATATTGTCCAATTCCAAAAATTCAGTTTCCATATACATACACTTGTCGGATCCTCTGCACAATCCCAATTATTCTTATGTAGATAGGTAGGTACGCTGGAAGTTATACCTAGGACCTTCCTTATTCTAGCCGTTTCTGTACTTACTTCGATGTTCTCAAAGAATTCAGCTTTGGTTCGTAGTATCCTCTATTTAAAGAGCGATAACTCCTACCTGTATAGGTCCCAGTCCTCACCTTTGCGGGATCGCTTGCGGTTTCAAATGCCCTTCGTGTAAGGCCTCTAGCCCCCGTAAATTCGGCGTTCCATCATAGGGTAGCGTTTTTCCTTACGGGTTTCTCATGGAACACGTATTTGAAATCTGATGTAAAGATTTCTTTTAAACGGTTCACTTGCTCGTTAATTTATGATGGACTCATAAGATCCAGATCGTCTAACTCCCTGAGATATCTCTTTGTTTTCTTGGAGTAAACTTAAACATCGTGTTGCTCGGAGTTCGAACTTTTTTGAGTAAAATTTCAGAGCTATCGCTATCAAGCATAACCATTGCCGGTCCAAAAGCGACGTCAGGTCAGACATTCGCCAGCTACGGACGTTTCCCATTATACCTGGATTTGCCAGGGTAATATCAATTATCTAAGCCCTGTTCCTCGTAATAAATGAAGGTTTATTACCTGCATTAACACTTTCGACGTCAAGCGGGATTCGGTTGAGTTTCTCGCAGGCTCAAATTTTCCTGTTGGCGCACCAGAACGGAAGCGGAGAGGTAAGTGGGAATACCAGCAATGCAACTCGAGTAGGTCCGTGCGTTGTCGATTATCTACGTTTGCAGAGCTTTCGACCCATTATAAATCAAACATTGCTTAGTTCTGAAGGTCGTCCTCTGAAAATGAAACTTTTGGCGGTAATGACGTACAATATTGGAAAAACTGGCATCGACAGGAGCGACTAGATGGTATCATATGCAACAAACATACGAAAAACCATCAAATGGTACTGCAAATTAGCATTAATTTTACGAACAACGATCGTAAATGCACTTATAGTGTATCAGAGAGCTACACAAAAAACAATGGAGCTTAGAAAATTTCGGGAACTTTTAGTCACAGAATGATTGTCCTCGACAAATACTGTGCCCAACACCAAAAGACACAAAAGGAGAAAACTGTCTCATTACTTGGAGATTCGCTAGAATCAGCAGGGGAAGCCTGTAAGAAGGATGTGCCAAAAGAAGATGCAAATTGTAGAATGCCATCAAGCGAGCAAAAACGTTAAAAAAACGACAACGTATTGTTTGAATTTCCCAAAATCGCCACACATGTGCTTGGACTGTTTGAACGAATATCATGCAAAGTAGATAATGTAATAATATATATAATATCCCAAACATAAATTGATCAAAAGTAGAGTATAATTTGTATATTTTCAATATTTTTATGCTATATTTTCTATATTTATACTTCACTATTTATACTACTTTGTTTTCAAAATGCAACTGAAAACTCTATTAACTTGAACAAGAAGAGCGTCACCCATATATGGGTGACGCGGTCCCCACGGTAGCATACCCGTCACGCAAGTACGGGTGACGCGGCGCCGAAAGTGTTAAGAATATTGAGGTTGTTTGAATTTTACAATTCTAGTAAATACGTGCCTCTATCGTGTATATTAGTGCTCCCCCACATATTGTGGTGACCATTCGCCTCACAGCCGATAGTGTCATCAGCCCTCACAACCGTATCTTTCACACATCTCATTTCTGGTGTGATAGAATCCTAGTCGTATACGCCGTCTGTGATCTTCCTCTCCCAACCAACAATGCCCGTGTTTCATTATTACTATTTATTACTCGCAAGTACTTCTGGCTACTTCTAACTACTCGCGCTCTTGTTCCCGAGTAGTTCATAAGTAGTTACGCCTTTTTTGCCGTGAGGGGGCTATTTAGTTGTCAATAGGTGGCTTTGGTTTTTTCAAGGTTATGTTGAATGTTTTGATAGTTAGGAAATTAGAAAAAGTCCTCATAATTTGAAAAAATTAAAAGAGGTAATTTTCTGTTAGTTGTTTTTATATTTTCTGCCGATTGTGGTAGTTTATACTCTTTAACTTCTCCCTATATTTTCAACTGTTTTACATTTGAAAACTGCATACAATTTGACAGGTTAGAATTTGCTCGTATGAACGAAGATGGTGTTCCATTTGTGATCTACTGACAAGTACTTGCGAGTACTAATTAGTAAAAATGGAACACGGCAAATTATTGTATCCTCGTGATAAAGCGACGGGATTAAAATTACATTTAGTTGGTTTCGACGACAATACAAATCCTTGTTTTGTTCTTTACATCGAGATCACATCGAGACTTGCATGGAATCCACAGACTGTGCTCTTCTTATTTAGGAGCGGTTCCCGTATCAGCGCGAACTCAGCATTCCCCTATATCGTGCCGAATGGTTGTCACCATTTTGCTGCACTGTAGATTTCTTTGAACCAACCGTAATATTTAATAATAGTCAGTCACCTTGTCTCCCCCAACCTTATCGTTGGCTCTCTTCAGTCCGATGTGATGCAACCCTTTGTTGGCCCGCGGACTCTCGGTCTGTACCCAGCACCAGCACTGTTTTTGCTAGGCGGATAAGACGCTGCCGATTGAACTATAAGTTCTTCCGCCTTGAACAATCTCTACAGAGAGAGACCTTTAGATTTGAGTTCTGAACATGTCCTCCACAACATCTCGCCCCGGATAACCTTCGAAAATTCCCAAAAAGGTTAACCCAATCCTATCCGTCGTGAAGACGTCACTGAAGATCACCGCAATGTTGCAGCCTTCAAAGGTGATCCCACCTACATTGACATGGCAAACTCGAGTAGTTCCTCGGTGATAAGCTTAAGGATCACCTTGGCCGCTTCCTACACAAGTATCCACTCTGGTTGCTCCTGTTTATTGACGACGGCCAGCTTGAGGTGACCTGCAGTTACCTTACCCCAGGACTGAAATACCGTCTCCTATCTTGGCCTTTTAGTTCTCTTGTCTTTCGGGGAGGCTTCCTACTTTGATCTTTAACGCCTATTCGTAGACATAGTTGGTCTCATCTAAGATGAAGACAGTAAGGATTTGTGTTGTGTATGGAGTGTAGTTATCTCTTGTTGCTTTGCGAGGGGTTCTCCGAATTTAGCAATCTAGGTGCTTGGTACGACAGACCCTTATTACACGGCAGTAAAATAATTGCTTCAGGCCAACGAGTGTAAAGGTCGATGATTGCAAGACTGTAAGTGAATCTCTGTGAGTGTGTTAATGAACTAACTACCTCAATGTGAATGACCTTAAGACATTCGGAATTCGTGAGAAAAGTCAGGTGTGCTGGTTATCTTGCATTTTTGGTAATCTCGGGTTCAACGGACAATGTCCTTGTTCATCGAAAGTCGGAAGCATTTTAGTGAAATATGCTCCCGTGAAACAGGAATACCAGGGTGAGGATGTTGTGTTCCAACATCCTCATCCAACACCTGTTTCTTTAATGCTGGAAAAATATAAGGTCTAATGGTTGGGCCAGACACTTGACAATAAATTTCGACGTTGGCACCAAAGATTGGTTGTTTTTTGAAGGTGTATTTTGAGTTCTTTTTGGATCTCCTGAATTCTTTACCCGATTTGCGGGGCAAAGAAGTTACAGCGAATTCGAAAGCACTGGAAAAACAGATTTCTTCTAGAATACTGAGTGTGTCGGCAACAACCTTATTGCAACCAGAGTCATGCCGAATGTCAAAATTCAACTCACTAATATAAACTATATTAAGTTGACGAGGTGTTGTTTTTCCTTTTCTCTTGCTTGAGTGCAAAAGTTAGTGATTTGTGGTCAGTGTATAATGTAAACCGAAAACTATTGAAAATAGTGAATGCCCTGATAGTAAATGCCCTGATAGTGAATGCCCTGATAGTGAATGCCCTGAGTTTGTGGTCGTATGCAATATACTTCTACTGTGCGCCGCTTAGTTTGGCCGCGTAAAAACCGAGGAGTTGCCACAATTCTAGACATTTTTGCTACAAAGCAGTCTCAGTGGCGATGATGTAAGCATCTACGAATATACCACACTCAACGTTTGCGTCTAAGAAGGCCAATAGAGTGGCTTCTACGAAGCCAGTCTTTACTTGACCGAAACATTCAAGTGGTCAGTCGATTTTTTTAGCGCCGTCATTTTTGAAGCTGTTAAGATAAGCGTCGAGTTGCTGCTGCATCTCGGCTGTATGAGGAAGGAAGTGATGATGAAGTTGACCATCTCCTAAAATCATCTTAAGTCTTTAACCCTATTGGAGAGTTTAGCGGTTGTGATTGTCTCGTCTCGATTTGAGGACAGCTTTATGCCTTTTGGCGAAATCCAATGACCTAAGAATTTAACTAAATATCGAGGGAAGTGATATTTCGCCCAGCTTATGATGAGGTCATTTGTCAAAATTTGTTCTAGATGAACAATATACTCATCTTCGGAAGTCGAAGCTACTAAAATGAAGAGGTAGATGATACGAAATATCTGTCTATGTTGGACTTCGCGAATAAACAGCTGGAATGATTGCACCGTGTGAACTCAAAAAGTCCGAATAGTGTGCAGAAGGCGGTCTTAACACCCTCTCATTATTAATGTACTATCATAGCACCTAATAGTGCTATGACAGTGCATTAATAATACATCATTATTTATTAATAATAATAATAATAATACATAAGTACATTAATAATACATAATTACACAAATTACATAGTAATTATATTACAAATTACATAATGATACATAATTACATACAAATGATTTGTATTTTTTCCTTTTTGCTATTCTATCTTGTCAGCAAATGGTTCTTATCTAATTAAACGTGATTTTTTTAGGAATATTAAAAATAAAACCTAGGGATCAGATGCTCTTTAACAAAGACCTCGTAGTGATGGAAGATGACAGACTGCTTCAGGATTATGGTATAACGACAAATTCAGCTAAACCTCAGACGCCGGCACAACTGGGCCTTGCCTTAAGGTAATTCTACCATTTTTTCATAATCTATTTTAAAGAGAATAAAGTAACAACTATTTACTGTTAGAATGGAAAATGGGGAGTTCGAACAGCTTGAAATCACTCCATACTCACAGCCTCCAGAGTTACCAGATGTAATGAAAAATCATGAAGCGGCCAATGGTCAAGAGCAAGTGGCTTAGAATCATTTAATGTTTTTAATTATTATTAAAATATACATATTTTTTAAAAAAAGATCATCATATTTACGACTAAGAAATTGAGCTATTTTAGTTTTTAAAAATCGGTCAGATATTTTGATGGAAATTATTTGAACTGAATTTACTTGAAACTTGAGCTAACTGAATAATCATTATCTAAAGAATTATGCGATTTTGGTGCACTAGAAATACGTATGGCTTGCGCATAGTTTCCAATGAATGTTGATATAAACATATGAAACATTGGTGTTAGTGATGAAAAGTATATACTCAGCAAGAGAAAGAAAACACGGCTTCTTATTTAATGAACAAATTAACTTTTTATTGAAATTGTAACGAAATATAAGTTCTAAATGAAAACAAACTGATTAAAGTAATGTTTAATTGAACAGAGAAAAAAGGTATTTCCTTCTTAACTGTAAAGAAAGTAAAAAAAAATATGGCTGGGACGGATAAAATCGAAAACAATTGATGATAGGTAGATCAATTTTGAAAATTATCAGTCAAAAATACGATTCAGAACGATTCCCGGCTAAGCGAATTAAAATGGTGTTATTGAGTTTAGAATTGATTTAATAAATCCGGAATTAATTTAGTGAATTGATTTTTATTCATAATTACTTTGGCTCCAACAAACATCATCCTTGAATTCAATTCATTGAAATTAAAAGACAACCAGGAACCAGCCACATGGCTGATATCATAGCTATCAGGACGAGTGTTGATAGGTAGGCAATGGAAAAGGGCTTTTGTCTCCGAAGTGCGCTCTCTAGCAAGAAAAATTAATATCAACGTAAGGCTGGTTGAAAAAATAAATATCAACGTAAGGGTTATTGATTTGTGATCACGGTTCCCTTCTTGTCTATAGATCAGCATAGGCAACGTATATCGTCTCTAAAGCTTATCAAAGCAGAGAATAATTGATACGGGAAACCCGATCGTTTTGCGGAATAAGCCTCCAAAAGCAGAATCAAATTGGAATTGTTTTTGCGGGATAATGAAAATTGAAAAATTTTTATTTTATCTTGAAAATTTTATTTGACAAAGTGGTTTCGAAAGCATGCACTGATTCTCATCAGACACCAGCACACAGTGCATACTTGACTGGAAACCACTTTGTCAAATAAAATTTTCAAGATAAAATAAAAATTTTTCAATTTTAATCATCCCGCAAAAACAATTCCAATTTGAATCTGCTTTCGGAGGCTTATTCCGCAAAACGATCGAGTTTGATAAGCTTTAGGGACGATATACGCTGCCTATGCTGATTTATAGACAAGAAGGGAACCGTGATCACAAATCAATAACCTTTATGAGTAAATTATTTCCATGGATATAAGTCGAAGATGTTAAAATTTGTCACAACCAGCGTAAATAACAATTAATGATTTCCAATTGCAAGTGGTCACACCAGTCAAGTATGCACTGTGAGCTGGTGTCTGATGAGAATCAGTGCATGCTTTCGAAACCACTTTGTCAAATAAAATTTTCAATATGAAATAAAAATTTTTCAATTTTAATCATCCCGCAAAAACAATTCCAATCAACGTAAGGCTAAACTTTGACAAGTCTCCATTATCTGAAAATTTTGACCATGAAGAAAAGCGGAGACTACTGGCTACTGTCGGATAAAATGTCAAGCATTTCAATTTCCGATCGATATTTTATTGACAAAAATTGCCACAATTTAATTTTCAAATTCAAATGCTTATTGACATCAAATGTCATTATTTAGCTCGAAGGAATGATCTGCACATACTAAATTGGAGTGAAATAAGTGGAGACATACTGCCAATGTCATCTGCATTTTCATTGCAAAATCTATTTTTCACGCAAAGTGAGTACCACACTTGCTAAAATTCGAACTAAATTTTCGCCGAAACAAATTTCACGTGAAATTTTGTATGATTATTACACGTAAAGACGAAGACAATATCAAACTTTACTGAGTAATAAATAGTCTATTCACATGACCACAAAATCACATGCTTTTGAGAGGATCTTGCTTTTGGCTAAATTCATGTCCATAATCACATGATTTTCATGCAAATCAAAAGTAAGTATGGAAGTTGCGTTTAACAAAAGCATGAAAACAATCGGTTTATGTCTGTGCTACCAGTGGTGGTGACAAAAAGGTTGACGATTCAGTACATTTACACTGGTTGTCATAGCAACCTATCAATATTATTGTATCTTCCTCCCGAGAATAATTTTGACGATCCGAAAAAAATTGAACAGATTTTAATTCGCTCAGTAATGTATGATTAAAACATTTCTTCATTCATGTTTGCCTTGGGTTTCACTAAAACAATGGCATTGGTGTAAACATGTTCACTGTTTCATGCAATTTTATTTCCATGTTTCGACCGAAAAGCCAACGAAATCAGATACGAATAGCATCTATAAAACAAAAGTACCTCAGTGCGATGTAACAGCCCACTCACATCGCCACAAAATCACATGTTTTTAAAACGATTCCTGCTTTTGGCTATAATCACAGTATTTTCCATACAAATCACGGCTCTTCCTGCTGATTTCTTTTTTTGTTTTTTATTTCTTGCGAAGAATCCTCAGTGTGCCTGAGAATTCATGTCTCAACGATGAAAAATGGTATATGTATCCTACATATTATGATTTATTGCATATTTATGCCATTCTTCAAAAAAATCAATTTTTGGGATGAAGTAAAGATAATCTGGAAAAAATTATTTAAAAAAATAGCTGTGCAAAAGTGTGCAGTTAAGAACCACCAAGCTAACAATTGTAGCTATTATATAAGTGAATTCCAGACCGGGAACTTGCAGGGAGGGGACATGTACTTTCCGGTCTTATGAACATTGAAAATCGCCAAAAAATGGTAAATATCAGTTTTGCGATTTTAATATTCAAATACATGATAAAATAAATAAGGACATACCTTTAACTTCTAAATCAATCACTAAAAATGCAACCTCATTAACTACAAAGAGGAAAATTGCATTTAATTAAAAATCTGCTTACCTCTTCCTTAAATGCCTCCGTCATTATCTTATTTGTGGTTGAACTTAGTGCAAAACACTTCTTGAATTTACAACAATACCACAACTCTACCGGAATAGGTAAACAATTCCGGAAAATCCTATAAAAACTTTTGTCAATCTAGCTTAATTTAGACGAAACACTGTGCAACAATTGAGGAATAATTATTTAATTTGTTTAGCCAGGATTTTCTAAATCAATTTTCCACGTTAGAAGAAAATAATTTGCATGATATTGAGAAGTGCTGATTGTGTTTGCACTCCTGATGTTAGTGTCTGTGTCGGCATTTTGTATTATAGTTTTTATAGCCATAGTTAATAGTATTCTAATATGCTAAATATTTTGCCTCGATATCTGGCTCCACAATAAGACTCTGTATGAAACAATTGAGAGAATATAAGCATTGTAAACTATTAACTTTATCATAGAAGTCTTTTCTATTTAGTGATCAGCTTTTTCCCTGCCTGCCTAGAATTTTATAGACAGCGTATGTCTGCTCCAAAGTTAGAATACGAAGCAAAGTCTATTGATGCGGAAATGCTATGAACTTTTTTTTTCAAAACCACCACTTAGTTAAATTCAATTTCAAATAGTATCGCGAGCAAAACCATTCCATAGCATTAACTTTGTTATTAGCGGTAGGAATACAAGACTTCAGTTTTCTTATAATGGATGCCAACTTGCGCCTGATGTTGTTTATATGTTCCTGCCAGAACTTTTTATCATCCAAAATCAATCGAATATATTTCATTGAATGGACTTTATTTAAAGCTACTCATCGTATTTGTTTTTCTGCTGGAATATAATGTATATGATTTTCCTGACATTAATAACTAAATTGTTTTGTTGAATTTAGTTGCAATATCTCTCTAAGTCCGTGTTTATGTTGCTTTGTAGAGTCGATTCGTCTTTGCCAGCATAAAGTAGAGGAGTATCGTCTGCAAAAGGAACCATTGGGGGAGGCAGGTGGACAGAGTGTGAATCTTTGTGGAATTCCAATGTTAATTCTGCATTCCTAGGCTCATACAATTCGAATTTCTTGTTACTAATTGTCTGTTTAGTCAATAATCCATATATTTTGGGCTGTTCAATCAAAACTTTGTGGTAGATGGTATCAAACGCTTTTTAAACATAATACATTATTTACATACATCTACATTTTCTCTATCAAGAGCATAGTTGATGAAATGAACTGCATCTAAGGTTACCACTAGTGTATTGCTGTTTTGCTTAAATCCGTACTGAATAAACGCTAGGATACAATTTTCTTCAATGAATTGGAGCATTCTTGTCATTAAAATTCTTTCAAAGCTTTTGCTAATAATGCTGGTGGCAGCTATTGCCCGACAGTCCAATGAATCTGAACGATCACCATCGTTAAAAACAGTTGTGATTTTTCATTCAAATTCAGGGAAAAACATTTTATGTTCATTGAAAAAAAATAATTTTCAAATTAGCACAACCTGGATCTTCAACAGTTTCAGATCTACGGATGTGATGTTGTCTAAATCTAAAAATACTCAAAAGTTTAAATTTCTAATTGTCTCAAATACTTTGTTTATGTTTGTTAGACGCAGGTGCATGGATGTTAATGCATTTGAATTTATCCTTATGTTTCCCAGATGTATTTTGTTGTTGTTGCACGATATTTGCGAAATATAAAATCAAAAGGTGAGCTAATGCTTCAGGGTTGTCAATGAGAAATTAACTTGAAATTCATTTATTAACGCAGGCTGTGTTTGTTTCGTAATTTGCCATTGGTATTGCCTCAATTATTACACTCCAACATTTGGTGCTATATCCAGATGCCCATTCAAATATATTTGCGAAGTATTTTCTCTTCGCCTCTTGCGTTACACAATTTAACTCATTTTTCTTCGTTTCGGTTGTGAAGAGGAAAAACAATGTTGTCTTTTCTCTTCACAACCTCGGTTTACCAAGTACTTTTTGTTTGCAATTTAATTGCGTTTTAAAGCAATTTTATCCATGTTTTTTCACCTAACGCGGACAAATTTAGTTTTTTGTTTTTTGTTTTTTGTTTTTCAATATTGCCTCTCGATTAAAAGAGATGAGCACTACAAGGTTGCTGACGAAATTATTCATAAGCTCAAGCTGAACGTTTTTAGAAATTGAACTTTATCGACTGTTTTTAAAAATTCGCTTTTAGTTCACTTTTTGGCGCAATAGAGTCTTTTGGACTAACTTTTATGACCTTGTAATCCAAGACTAGCCAATCTTCGTGAACACCTAAGTCTTTCACTTTTTCACTTAACCGCATTAGAGTAGTGACCTGGACCACATGGTCCACAAGTGGTACTGCAGGTCATAGAAAATAGTACATACGACTTCAAATTTATCGTTAATATCGACTGAGTGGTTAAGTTTTATTATTTCCTCTTTGAGATATTTGATAATAGCAATATATTTCCAGTAATTTTAAAACTTAATCGAGGCAATTGAGCATTGCAGGGTATTTTAATACTAAGAACAAAGTACGAGCCTAGAACAGTTAGCAGATACGATCTTACGCCGCATTAATGATTTTTCTAGCGTCATTCAATCAATGTTAATTGACAAATTAAGACTTAGTGGAGTTTTTATGCTACAAGCTGACGAGTCTACTGGTATCAGTGGTCACACGCATCTCATCTGAAACGTGAGGTACACTGATGGATATGAAATAAAAGGATTTTTTATTCGTCTGTTAAATGGAGTGTGTTAGGAAATGGGAGCAGATCATCAGTACGTCTGTTTCACATAGAATTACGGTGGCTTTCAAAGTGCCTGGTTGGATTTGCCAGCTAAAAATAAGACCCAGACTTTTTAGAGGCACAGGGTTCAGATTTTGCTCCTCTGTTTAAAAAAGGAGAATGTGTAGCAAAACTTGCATATCCGGCGATATTTGCTCATTTATATGAGCTCAACAAAAAAATACACGGTAGGAATTCTAATATTTTAACATCGCCAGATAAGATTGAAAGCTTTCGCGCCAAGTTGGTGCTATGAATCGGCCACGTTACCAATGGTAGAAATGAAATCGTCCCAAATATCATGGCTGCAGATTCAAGGAAAAATGCCGGATTTGATAGTAAGCATTTGGAGCTAGGGATGGGTGTTTGCCTTTTTTTAGGCATCGATCCGCATCGTTATTTTTAATGTGGCATCCGATGTCTGCATCGTTGTTGTGAGCATTGAAAAAACAAAATCTGCATGTATTTACTAACATAACCATAACTTCATTTTACTTTTATTCATTTATTACTAAAGCACCCATTATTATAACTAAAACTTTACACCCAGAACACTTAAGCCAATACCTATCGAGTTAAAAAAAATACTACTCACTTAATATTATTCTTGCCAAACATTCATCAGCTGTTAAGAAGACAGGGAGTTTCCCTGGTTATTATTTTGAATATTATACTTATATTATTTTGAATATTATACTTATACTTATACACCTATTAAGGGGTTTTCCTGTACTTACCATATAGTTGGTAGTTAAAAATTTGCCTGCCAGAAGCAAAAAATACTTAAAATCGCGTCGCATCTACCGTTTACTTCGGAACGAACATCGCATCGCAACGATGCCACTGAAAGCCTAGACACCGAGCGCTTGTATACATTTCGTTTCGGCATGGGCAATAACGAAAACGCATCACATCTCTTCGGTGGCATCGGCAAATAGAGGTAAGACCTATATATATAGGTCTTATACCTCTATGCACCGGCATCATATATCTGATAATTCAATAACCGATGTCGGCATCGTTTCCTCGCATCGGATGCCGGCATCGTTATTTAAAAAACTACCCATCTCTACTTGGAGCTATGAGCAGAGAGAATAATCTCTTATTTTCCTAAGTGTGATTTGCAACCTATGAATTAGGTACGAAATCCAGTCAAAGATAGCATTTCCATTGTACACTTACCGATAAATGAGCAGGAAGAATTCATGAAGCTGAAAACTGATCGGATATTACAACTAAAATTTTGCGAAATAGAGCTAGCACATTTTTGGCTGCATATAAAAAATGAGTATCCAATGCTTTCAAAGCGTGCTATGGCAACACTCTTACCATTTGCCACGACCTACTTATGCAAATTGGGGAAAAAAAGAAAGCACCTGAGGACGATCGACGAAGAGATGAGAGCAGCCTTATCAAGACCGCTCCAAATTTTGATCGACAGTGCTCAGTTAAGCAGGCTCACATTTCTCATTAAACATGTTTTCATATTATATTGGTTTGATAATAAATAAGTATTAAATAAACTTTAGTATTTTCTTTGGTAAACCTCTAAAATTTGTTGATTTGGTAGGTGTAACTTGAACATCGGACGAACCTAAACCCGATTTCATTTAAATGATTTATCATCATATCACCCTTTGAATAGCATTGCTATCGCACTAATATGTATATATGCAAAAACTCTAGTGGGCCGACCTTAAAACAGATACCAACGAAGAATTTCCAATACATGATCCAACAGGCTTATATTGCTTAAATAGAGTGTGTCAGTACTATTTACATTCCAAAACTGGATGGCTATCCACATATAACACGCGCTTAGAAATTTTTACTTAATTACCAGAAAACAATTGCGAATATGAATGAATCTTTTCAGAATAAATGATTGTAACGACAATATATTGGCACGTTTATCATAAGAGATTTACATATATGTATGTTCATATACTTAAACATTTAAGATTCATACATACTAACAGTATAGCCATTCATACATAATTTAATGTATTTTCTACTTGGTTTGAACTTTGCACATATCACTATCTTTCGCGTCTTCCAATGTTTTGCTTTCCAAATATTCTTCTAGTTGATCTTGTATAAAATTTATGTAGGCCTCTTTTTGCTGAGCAGATGCAGGTAAGTAATGACCACCAGGATGCTTCAAAATTAATTTGTCGATAAAATGATGTGCTAACGATTCACTCATTGTTCCGGGAATAATACCATCGTTTTCTCCAAATATATGCAAGCTTGGGATTAACGCCGTTTCTTCATATATATTTTTATGCGCTAGACTTCCCGATTTGAAGCCGGCTGCTAGGATGACAAACTGTGGCTTAATTAGTGTCACTGAAAAGAGCTCTCGTTTATTTGATTGATAACAGAAGCAGACAAAGCACTTACTTGATTTCGCGCTTAACAGACTCAACAGTCCTGCAAAGCACGCTCCTTGCGAAAATCCTAATATTCCCTGAAAAGGCCCCTCTTCCTGCCACACTTTCTCCGCGTGCTTCAGACTCTCTTCGAAACCAAACGCAGGGCCGTTTTGGTTGGTTCCTTTAAATGATCCATCGTCCTTATTAAACCACCAGCTTCGTTGACCGCTGTCATCTTCTCCACAGTGGTCCGATGATTCCGTCGTTTCTACTTCATTAGGCAGTGGTGGTGCTCTATGGGGCGCCGAAGTGTACACAAACTCTGCATATTTTTTAAGCTGCTTGCGGAAAGACCCGGTCTTCGCCTTGAACGATTCGGCATTCTGTCTGTAACCGTGCAGGCATAGAATTCGCACCTTTCCCATCTGTGGTTCCTCATTCCCATTTGAGTTTGAACTTGTATTGCTACTGCAAGACGGTTGCACTTCTTCCATTGCCACTAGAAATTGATTTTAGCTAATTGTAATTGGAGCGCATATCACAGACACATGTGTTTTGCCTCTGAGGTTTTGCCGAATAATTGACAATTTGATTTAATTATCGCCTTTTCAACCAAAGTGTACGATAAACACAAGTTTTAGAGCACTACTGTACTTGTCAGATGATTTTGGAGCGTTACTGTACTTCAATGTAAGCAGCTCATCCTAGTGTGAAATTCGTGAAATACTACTCGAAATTTGACAGGCAAAGGCAACCTTTCCTTGCATCTGCAAATCTGCAACCAATTGCAACGACGCGAAAGTGTAGAGGTAGTTCCTGCCGGCTGATACTAGACGAATATTGCTAGATAGGGCTTACGAAAAGTCCATTTCGTAAAAATACAACGCATTTGTGCATTAAGGTAATAATATATTTGCGGTTAAAGTTAGTTCTTTGCGTTTATACATTTAAGTTTCTCATTATCTATTTACGATTGACGTGAGGAACGCCATCCATCTGCAAAATTATCATATTTGATAATAATTAGTCAAAGTTGATCAATATACGCAAAATTTGCTAAATATAAATAAATCAAAGTTTGAAATTTAGTGCGCAAAGTCCAATAACAGACCCATTTTGGCTAAGTGAATATGTTTCAGGCTGTTGTTAGCAAGACTAACTGAGGCAAGGGATCTAAAAAACAAAGCTGTGAGTTATTTGGCTAGTAGAACGATATTCACTACAAATTTTATTCAGATTTGTAAATTTTCTCAGCTTTTACTTCTTCTAGTTGCAAACAATGCTCCATCTATTTTCTAACAATGATTAATCTACACACGAGGAAACTATTAACCAATAAGAGGGATCAACTGCAAATTTGCAACGATACCTTCTACAGAGAAACAGGGCTGTATGTGAATCAATAGTCAACTGCACCCATCTCCATATATTCAGAAGAATTGACTAATAGAACAAGATTAGTACTTGTTTGGCCAATCAATTGATTCAACAGGATTTTATTAACAGTATTAAAAATGTGCTTGAATCAATGCAATTTGTATAAATAGTCATTTGTGAGAGAGCACAACGTTCGCGAGTTTAAACATGCATCGATTTGAATTAGACATGGGTCTGATACACTGATACTGGCGCCAGCAGTGGTACCATTGCGCTATGATACCATGATCTCATTCGCCTATGTGTGATACTCACTGCGTTTCTCGGACTCACATATGGCGCTGGCAGCATTGCGCTGATACCATGACGCTATAATACCACGATCGCATCGCTTTTCATAATGTTTACTTTTGCGGTTTTTGCTTGAAGTACACATGCAGCCTGTAAAACTCAAGTGGCTTGAGTCGAACCGATCGGAAAAGAAAATATGAGCTGGAATGCTATTGATTTTCCGTTCGAGAAAAACTCTCATACAAAAATTTGAATGAGTTCAAGTTTCACGTTAGCTTTTTGAACGCAGTGTTAGCTTTTTGAAGGCAAATCAAATAAGTTCGTGAAACGTGCGTACGAGTAGGTATATTGCTTTGCATCAAACAGACTTGGGGTAAGTATACTCAACTCATATCTTTGCCCCGCGCTGTAGCATTGCGCCAAGCCAAATTGTGTTGGCATTGCAAAGCGGCAGCGCCAACACCATTGATACCGAAGTGCGTTACTGTGCTACTAATACTTAAGTGCGTTACTGCGCTACTGATACCGCCAAACGGTATCAGCGCAGTGGTATCATGGCTAGTACTTCAACGCAATTGCGCGGTGCAGCGCTGCGTTACCCATGTCTAATTTGAATCAATATTAGGAAAAAAATTTCATATGGCCAAATAGCGTCTCGCAAAATACAGCGTAGAAGTAGCCTAATCGATTTCAGACCAGCTTCCCATAAACCTTTGAAATGTGGTGGATTGAAATGCCATGTGATTTCAACGCCGCTCTGATATACTATGCTATGGCTCCTCGATTTCGTGTTACTATTCGTTCGGCTCCAACAAAATTTATGCCACAATCGCTGTAAACATGCTGTAAAAACCTCCGTCTCCCAATGAAAGCTATGAGCGCGGCTGGGAATGAGATAATTAAGAAGTTCAATATGAATTGCCTTCACCGCTAAACAGATGAAAATAACAATGTATCCTTTATGGATTTTACCGCTGCCGTTCTATTATCATTCTAATATAACTGTATTGTAGATTTTTTTTTATTTTGCTGTTTACTAAACTGTTAAAGTTTTTGTACTGACTAAACTTAACTTGCTGAACTAAATCTATATTAACCTTAATTTTAAGTCTTTTTGTATTTTTATAAATTAGATTTTTTTTTGCTCAAAATCCTATTATAGATGAGTGAAATCGAGAAAGATGATATCGAAGCCGAGGAAAACGAAGATATGGAAGAGAATGTAAATGAAACTAGTGACAATGATGATGAAAATCACGAAGAAGGAAACGAAGAAGAAAATGAAGAAAACGAAGAAGAAAATGAAGAAAACGAAGAAGACGAAGAAGACGTCGCAGAAGAAGAAAACCAAGAAAATGACAGTCAAGATGCAAAACAGGATGATGAGCAAAATCAACATAATCCAAATGGAATATACATACGCTTACGCGGTCTTCCGTGGGGTGTAACAAATAAAGATATTGCTGATTTTCTTAAAGATGTTAAAATTGCTGGCGGAGAAAAAGGAATTTATATCGTGAAGAACAAATCGGATGGTAAATCGACCGGCGAGGCGTTCGTTGAGCTGGAAAGCGAGAATGACGAAGAAGAAGCTTTTAAGCACGACAAAGAGAATATGGCACACCGTTATATAGAGAGTAAGTTTGATATTGTTCAAATAAGGTTCTCAACTACTAAATTACTTTCGTTAGTATTCAAAGCTACACCCGAGGAAGCCATGTTTGCTATGAAAAAGACGAAAAGATCAGGAAGAGTTTTGAAATTGCGTGGATTACCCTTTTCGGCCGACGAGGACATGATCGAAGAATTCTTTGACGGTAAGTGCTATGCTGACGTTGAACGAATGGTTTGTGGTGTGTTTCTTATTAATGTAATTGCTACACCGCGATGGAAATTCAACCAATAGTCGAAAAGTGGCTTTTCTTTTGCGGAGAGTCTGATGTTGAATATGCCAAGAACGGTCGCTCATGATATTGCTTTCCTAAATAGAAATAATATTTATACATATTTTCGAGTATATCCTATATGCTTTCTTTAAATAAGAGCCAAGTGCTCAAAATGTTATGCACTCCATGAATTTCCAAGAAATATAAAGGCAAAAAATTATATGTTGTGGGCAGGGTTAAATATCAGAAAGGACCGGGAGGGAATCGTAATTATTACGGACCGGAAGGGGCGTGCAACAGGGGAGGCATATGTTCAATTTAAAACTGAGTTGGATACACTAAAGGCTTTAGAACGAAATCGAGATAAGATTGGGCACAGGTGGGTTCGACATTCATTTTAAGCACATTTCTTATTTGTTAGTTCATTTAGTACATAAAGTTTCTAAATAAAATTTTTGGATAAACTTACAATGTAAATGAGTAAAAAAAAGTCGCGTTACATTGTGGCTTACAACAAATGATTGCGATTAGAATATTGTATTAAATTGTTTTTTTTAAAAGCGAAAGAATATGCGCAAACGTTCCGGTATGTCAAAAAGAAGAAAGAATGGTTATAAATCATCTAAATATTTTAATTTTTGCCTCGAATTTACAAAACTTATGAAATTAGATAATATGAAAAAATTGCAAACAAGTAGTGCGTACTAAATAAATTATTGATGCAAGGAGTTTTCGCTTGTATTATAGGAGACACAGCGTGCATTACAAAAGTCAATTAATAAGTGCATTACACTAAGCCAATGATATAAGTCAATCACCTAACAAATTAGATGATTTGGTGTATTTTACAATTGAACCTAACAATCTTGTTTCCGATGCCCATTTGATGGTGCAGTTTCACTGTAGATACTTATTAATCGAAGCGCTGTTTATCGCAAGTGTTCGAACAGTTTGCAGTACATATATGGTATATAACATTTGCAAATCAAACTGATAATTTTGCAATTCAATTTAAAACTTTGGCAATTCAATGTAACACTTTTGCAAATCAATTTCACACTTTCGCCATTCAATTTAACGCTTTAGGAATGATCATATTTGTTGACTTCGAATGTACCTAATGATCGTAGAGAAAATTAAGAAACGACGAATGTGAGTGATTGTTTAATTAAAATCGCAAAAGTGGTAGTAAAAAACTAAGTAAACATAATTTTACCAATTCTTAAATCACTAATACTATTACTTTTTGCTAATAATACGATTAGTTCCTTAATATAATCAAACTTATACTTAATTTTAGTACTAATCATATTGATTGCTACGCTCCTAATGTGAATTAATGTAATTCATGTTCTTCCGCAGCAGATGAGAGTTGGAGCACCATGTCCAGGAAGTTGTTTGTGCAGTCTGATCTTAGCATTATCCCTTATTATTAATGACTCTTGCCAAGAGGTACGGAATCGCGCCATCAATTCCCGCATTGAACAAAAGAATCGCTCAGCTTTACACGTCGAATTAGTCAACACCTTACTGTGTATAACCACTCCTTGTTCACAGCAGCTGCCAAGATCACATTGCGGCCTCGAACTGGTGGAATTATCATACGGGCACGTGTGTTTTTTCGGGAATGTGTTTGTCGTTACCAAAAATTGAAGTTGAACCCACACTCGTCAATGAAAATCGTGTTTTGACGGGTTTGCTGTCATCTTTCCGACTGATCGATAGCAGATTCTCTTCGTAGTTCGATTTTGCGAGTTGCGTTTACTCTATCCATCTCGAAGTGCGCTAACCCTAGCGTAATTTTCAATTTGGTCAACCCATTGCTGACAGTGAGCATACTGACATTAAATCCCTGTTGCGCAAGCTGTTGCTTAAAAGCCTTGATGGTTATGCTAGGGTTTGGTTTTACGCATTCCTCGATTTTCTAGAGCACTTCCTCCGTCCATTTTTTTACTGTCGTGATCGACCAAGTAAGTTTGGCAGTAAAGTGTAATCATTTGACTGTTTCATGTTTTATTTGTGATGCAGCTGTTGCTTCTTTCACTTTGATATCCATAAAATTTTACTAGCAATTACTATTGTTGCTTTGTATAAGTAGAATAGCGGCCATGGCTTCTCCCGCGCTGCTGCTGTTTGGTGTTGCGTTGTCTTTGCACCAAGTCATCTGATTGGGTCATCAACTTGAGTCTGCTCTGACTTAAGCGAGTAGCTTTCATCTAATTTAATGAAAAAAATATTGAGGAAACTATTCTCGACTGCTTGAACTCAATAAAATTCAATTTTCAATTGTTTTTTTTTTTAAATAAAACCAAACACTTAACTTTTTTAAACGGATTTTCCTTTATTTTTAAACATTTTTATTATACATAACTGAACTAGTACTAAAATCACTTACTTCATTAACGTCGTTACTAGCACTCATTTTCACTATTATTAATAATTCCAAAAACAATGCTACCTCTTGCAATGGCAGTGAGCGCAGTGAATGAGCACAGAAATTAATTGGTTGATATTCACATCGATAGATATTGACATCGCTAGTAAAAAAATAACGGCATATTATAACATTAAGTTGAGATGAGATATTTAGCTTTCTTACAGTTGCTATCACGCTAATTATTGTTCGACTTTTATTAATACTTGCGTGACATTTTATTCAAATGAAGTCTGAATGAAATTATTTGATAATTTTTACATGATTTTTTTAAAATCAATCGAAAGTATTCTTGATTACGACAAATAGTAACAAATATTATAATATATAATAGTAACAAATATGGTAAAATTAAATTGCTGTAATAGTAAAAATGATTTCGTAAGTAATTTACGAATTGGTTAAAATATATTGTTTACTTATTTTTTTACTACCACTTTTGCGATTTTAATGTTCATTTGGTACACTCGAAGTTAACAAATATCATCATTCCTCAAGCGTTAAATTGATTTGCAAAAGTGTGAAATTGAATTGCAAAAGTATTAAATGATAAATTTGACTTGCAAATGGTATTTATGCACTGAATAGACTCGGGCCTATTCTTTTATGATTTGTTCAGTGACATAATTAATTCAACTCCTTTAAAAACGAAAACTATTTTAATCTCTTGATTTCAAACGATGATACATATAACCATTTTTCTTTCAAACAACCCTCAACTTTTCTATCTCTCTTAAATTGCAAGTTGCGTCGCGTGGCGCAGTTATTGTTACAAATATCGGAAAATATCGTTTTGAAAATGTTTAAATAAAGGAAAAAAGATTTTATGTTGACTTTCATCGATATTTTATGTACAGTTCATGTGTATTATAGTATACTTAAGGGGTTAGGTACACTTGGACGTCCAAAAAAAGCTCTTTTTTTTTTGGATTTTTTTTTAGACACACATTAAAATAATTAATAACAAATGTTTTTTTACTTAATATATTTGTAGAAGCTATTGTAATTTTTTTAAGGCAAAAGGTTGAAAATTAGTCGAAATAGAGTAAATTTTCGAGGGGTCCAATAAAAAAAATTGTTTTGCCGTGATCACTGTAGCTTGTCACTGGATCATCCGAAATAAAAAAAAAATCAGGGATTATTAGTTAATGAAATATGCTCCGGATGACCGAAGGACTTTGGCAGATTTTGATTTTTCGAAAAATGGCGGTTGTTGAAATTCAAAATTGTATTTTCGACAAAAATTTCACTCACATTTTCGGCTATTGAAAAAAAAATATCGTCCAATCGAAATATCCTTCGTCCATCCGGATTACAAATAAAATAAGTGAGGAAAATTTCATGCTGATCGATAAAGCCGTTTTCAAGTTACCGTGATTACCGACTTCGAAAACATAGTTTCGAGAAAAATGCTTTTAAAACGTGCAAAAAAACGCTTTATGCATTGAGACGACTTCATCCAAAGTTATTTATCTCCATAAAGAATTGTCCGTTTCGTCTGAACTTTGCAGAGAATGCTTTTGAAATATGCTTATTTTAGAAAATGCAATGAAAATAAAATCGACTTTCTCAAAATTCTAAGTGTACCTGCCCCCTTAAATAAAATATACTTAATACATTGTACTTATATTAAACTAAAATACAGTATACTTATAAAAACTATCGGCAGGAGTTGAATTATAGAAATTGTAGTCTGCCTTGAAGAATAAATCTTGTATTGAAACCTTTCTAAGCCAAAAGAATATTCGTTAAGAACTATTGATCATGCATACAAAAAATATTGTTACAGTTATTGATTGGCTGGTACGAACTTTGCAGGTACATTGAGCTGTTTCGAAGCGGTTTGGGCGATTTAAAACGTGCACTTGGAATTCGCCCTGCTCCATATGATCGCTCTGGTGGACGCAATGCCAGTGGCCGAAGCTTCAGTAACAACAGACGAAACGGAAATAGCTTGCAGGGAAGAAATATTGCAGGTGCGTGTGTATTTTATCGTTTTCTGCATTTTGTGATAGATCTGTAACAATGAAATATATGTCGAATTATAGTTTGGGGAAATAGACCCGGGGGAAGTTTCAGAAATCAATCTCAATCGAATACCGGACGTAGCAGCAATTTCGATTCGGATCATTTTCGAGGTGGTGGTAGAGGTTTCGGCTCAGGACGGAATAGTTTGCGGGGAAGTTCTTTTGGTAATAATATGTCGGGGAACGGTAATGGGTTTGGCGGCGGCATGTATTGTATTCATATGCGCGGCTTACCATATAACTCGTACGAAAATGATGTCAATGACGTAAGTATAAAGTGTTTTTTAAATATTTGTAAACGATTTCGATTATATTGCACCAAAGAATATTGGATAATTGAATAGTTTTCTGAGAATTTAACCTAAAGCTAACTGATTTGCTTTTCCACCTTCTTTAAATGGATTGTATTTCTCGCACGACTTCTTCCATGTTTGACAGTTAATGATGAATCTGGGACGATGATTTCTGCTTTTATTTTCTTCGTCTTTCATTGTGCATTCAGAAAAATTAACCTCCAACTATTATAAGTTTCTTCTACGCCTATTTATTCTTTATACAATAGTGCTTCGCTTTGAATACAGAATTCCACAACGGACTATACTAGGTTCTATTCATTTTCTTATCTATGCAAAATATATCTTGGCGCAATTCATCAAAGGACATTTAATACCCTTGGCTTATGATACAGTGCCTTTAGTAGAAGAAAATATGTAGCTTGAATGCGGTAAAAGTAAATATAGAGTATAGTATTTGTTTACTGAATGAGTGGCTAAGCAATAATTTCCTCACCTTAAATGTAAAAAAAAAAACACAGTAAATAGCTTTTGCTTGCACTCAGCGTGGCCTACCAAAAGGACTGAATGTAGTGATTCATTCGATGGACTGTACAGCTGGGTGCGTTTGCCTTCCATTGCAAAAAATTGCCAAAACTAACTATTTGGGCGTAATGATTGGCCAAAATTTGAATTGGCATCTGCATATTGAAAAAGTTGTGAACAAATTGAGGAAAATAATTCCTACATCCTTCGAGATTCACTCTTTAGTAAACAAGCAAACAAATCGAATGTCCTACTTTGCGTTGATTCATTCTATTATTCAATATGCATTTATGGGGCTGTGCATCATAAAACGCTTAATAGCCCGTTCACACTCGGCTCTAAATCAGGCGATTTCGATCAGCTGATCGCTTTAGAGCTAAATCAACTTAAATCTACCTGATTACCCATACATTTTTTTCGGTTTCCGACCGAGTTAATCAAGTAGATTTAGAGTTAATCAAGTACAAATCAGGTACTATTGTGAATTTTTCCGGGCTGAATTGTTCTCAGAGCGTGCTTAATTCCATCCGTGAGAGGGAGAGTAGATTTCAACGAAATGTCATTCGAATTTCGTCCAAATATAGCAAAAATTGGACAAAAAAGGAAAATGTGAGTTGTACAAAATGAAAAGAAAATGCTCTTGCATGTTTCTGCACCATTTTGAACAACTTTCATGCAAAAAAAATTGTACACACAAATTCGAATGACAGTTCGCTCTCTAAATCTCCTCATTCTAAATCACTTCGGGTAGTGTGAACGCTTACCTGATTAACTTTGACAGCTTCTAAATCTACTTGATTTAGAGGGTAGTGTGAACGGCCTATAAGAAAGGTTCAAAATAAAAAGCTGAAAGACTTATTACGATAAATAAATTTATTCTCTTTCCTTACTATTCGTAATTTTTGGCTAATTTCTTGGTTTTGAAACAGTAACATGATCTATGATTTAACTAAATGTGTGTATTTATAGAAGTAGCTTCTTTTTCTAACTTGATTTATAGTTTCTTTATTGAAATAATTGCTTCCATTTTATTATTACCATTTTTTACAAGGCTGTGCGTGTTTTATTGTATTGCGCCTTATGTTATGTTGCTCTTCTTCTTTCTTGTGTTTTCCTAGTAATTTTTGTTCTTAAGATTGTTAATTTTAATTATGTAAGAAAACTGATTGATTTTGTATAACTGTTTTATTAGCACTGGACTAGATTAATTCCATTTTTATGCATGTTTTTGTAAGATTAGAAACGAAAATCGATATACAACTCCTCACTCTTAATACGAGGTATTAAAGAGAAGTAGTGCAAAAAAAGGAGTAGCGCAAATAGATTCAATCTCAACTCTGTAATGAATTATCAAAATACTGGAATAAAAGGACTATATAGAACAAAAAAATAAAATAAAGTGAATGCGTATCTTACTAAATATTAATTATAAGTTTAAAAAAACTTTATTCTAACTTAATAATGACATCATTATAATGATTTGGTGAATTAAATTACAAACATACCATTACATTTTTCAGTTTTTTGCTCCTCTCTGTCCGGTTAATATTGACATAATCTACAACAAAAAAGGATTGCACAGTGGAACGGCAAACGTGTATTTTGCTAGCGCAGACGATGCAATACTGGCAATGCGAAAACATAAAGAACAAATCGGCAACCGTTATATTGAGCTATTTTACGATGGTAGCACTAAAAAAGGATCACGAATCTAAATCGCATTTTGAGAATGCATAAATGATGATTCTTCTTCTGTGGAACGCCTTAAGTTCTCCGCAACCGCCAATGTAATATTTCATGAATGCGGCGCTCGCTTCAAGTATATTTTAATACTCTTTTGTTTACGAATTACTTTTTCTTTTGCTTTAAAACAGCTGCAGTTTTAGTATGTATTTGAATCCAGTATATCATGTAATTGAACATAAGAAAGAGTAAATGTTGTGAAGTGAAAGACGTTTTTTTTCCTAGGAAGTGCATTGGAGCACAACCTCCTCTCTATGGGAATAATTATTAATTTTCAATCTGTTTGCCGTACACTCGTCAATTTTTTTATTTTTCCACACTTCTTTTGATGCATAAATATTATATTTACAGCTCCAGAAAAGCAACTTTGGAGACTGCATGTCTCTTCCCTAGGATGTCACTGGCATCTGCAATTAGACTTCCATCGGCATCTGCAATTATCTGATTTGATGATTTGAAGACGCCTATCGGTAAAATCATCAACGGCTCTGGGGAACACGTAGTCGATTTTAGCTAAAAAAAATATCCCGATGCAATTTTTGTATTGTATTGAGTTGAGTCGTCTAAATGCCCTCCGTGCATACACAAATTAGGTCTGTTCGCGTACTTCAGCAAACTGCAGCAGTAACAGAATTTGGCAGCTGGCTTCTTTTTGCTGCAAAATTTGGCTTGCAACAAGAGTACAAAAACGACTTTCTGCGAATCTATTTTAATATATTATAATAGATTCAGGTACGCGAACAGACCTATTTACTTTAATCAATTTAAACTCACTTAGCACCATTCTAGTTCAGCCTCAAACCTTTGTGTTTTCAACGTAGAACGTTTTACAGCGGCTCACTATTCTTGACATGTGAATATTCATATGGCAGTCCTAGACTGACATTTGGGAGATTCTTACCAGTGCTGCTATTTTTAACTTACTTGAAATTTACAATGTGGAAGATATTATTTGCTCTCGCTACGAACTCGTTTCTTTGAAAACTATTAGCAAATGAACTTTTCCCTGAGTGGAAAAAAATGGGCGAATAATAGAAAAATGTTATAAGTATAAATAAAGTGAAATTTTCTTTTTCTAGAGATTTATATTTGTCTACTTGAAGCGAGAAGGCAACACTGTTCACACTTCATACGAGCCGGCCGTCATTACGGAAAGAAGGTAGAGCTAGTTCTATTCGTGTCGTGCTTCTCGTTCGGTTTTCGCAGTGTCCGCGTGCTGTGTGGATTTTTAAATATTAAATAATTTGAAACAAGCTGCAAGCGTAAATTTTTTCAAGGTTTGTTGGTGTTATGTTTTAAGCTTGAATATTTTTTTCTTTCTCGTTGCATTTAAAAGTGATAAATATTTCAATAAATGAAACAGCGTCAGACGCCGAATTTATCAAAATGGCTACGGCTTTCCGATGTTCATTCGGAATTTGAATTTGTCACCCAAGGAAGTGCATAGGAATCGAAAATGCAGTTGCCGTTAGTAAATAAATAATATAGAAGCAAAGTAATCGCACTGCTTGGTCTATAATTTTTCGGGCAGTGCAAAATTTTCACTATTTTACCTGTCTAGGAAAATTTCCGCCCCGTGGTTAGTGTCGTCGCCCGAAGTATTGTATGAGCTTGAAACAGGAAAACGAGTTGGGAGGAAGTCGATGCATATCAATTATTTTTAATGTGAATATGTTCTAAATTGGATGGCCAAAGAATTCACGTGGATCGCAATGTTTTTAGAGTGAAGTTGTATCTGAATTCTATGGCGGAAGATGCGATAAAATTAACGATACTTTCGAAATTAAGGGCCCGCCTTCCTACCAAACTCTTCCAACAATAAATAAGCAGGCCAAATTTAATATGGCTCAAGCTTTAAATATTAGTCGCGTTTTTTTCTACCTTTATCGAGACCTGTTCGGATTAGTTTTGAAAACAACATTCATGTCCCGGATTTTGCTGTTTTTGATACTATTCTAAATAGCACGCAAAAAAAGCCTCAAAAAATCCGAATATTGATGTATGTATTACTTCTTAAAATGAAAGATGTGTCTGTTGAGCTTCTTAAAAGACTGCCAAAGTTAAGACAACTTGCAATTACTAAATTAGCTCTTAACATTTTCCCTTTGTTGGGATTCATTTTAATATAAAATACAAGTTCAATTTTAAAGCATAATTCATATATATCATATATAATATATAAATTTTGCAATAAGTGACAGTCTAGCAAACCACGTAGCGAAGGTATTCCAAAAACGAATGTTGTTGGCCGGTTTTTCTTAACATCTAATGAACATAGTGCGGATTCAAAGCATTGCTCGCCTATATTCAGTTTAAGCGAATCAGTTTTTTTTTTTAATACTAGATCCCTTTTGACAAGGATTATGTTGGCTTATGACGATTCGTATCAGCCATCGGTTTACGATAACACCCGTTTATGGTGGGTTTGACCTCAAATTTTTACTCTAGACAACACAAACACATAAGTGACTCAAAACAACGCAACGGACACGAAACCGCAGTTTAAGACACGTTGATACACGTATTATCAATTCCAGAGAAAAATCGTCCTTCGGAGAAAAGCAAATTTCTCAGCAATTTTCCGGCTACAACCCTCCACCACAAGAGCTAACACGCGGATTAAGCGAATCAGTGAGGAGTTGGGATCATGCTCTTATGTTCGCCTGTCGTCACTTCAGATTCACTTAAAATGAATACAGCAACATTCGTTTTTGGTGATACTTGCTGTACATGACATCCTATACAGTTTCTTGTCATTTACATAAAATCCTACTTTAGGATAAATCTACTTTAGTACAATCCTATTTTAATATAAGTCTTCTTAAGGACAAGAGAAAAATCTGCCATATGATGAGGATATCGGAATTCCAACAAATAACTCTCAATATTATCAAAATGTAAATTATATTTTTATCGAGGTAGTGTCGAATATTACTAATCTAGTGTTGAATAGAGCGCTAGTGCCGAATATTACTTTATACTCATTATAACAACTGCGAACCTCTATGTCACTAGCGAATTACTAAGCTTTAGAAAGGCAAATGTATATAGTCCTCAAAATATTCGTTTTTAGCGAAGCTTACTGACGCTAGAACTTCTTCACAAATGAAAATTTGGTCGGCCCCGTTAATCATTACCGAACCGCAGAAGAATTCATTCGTGAATGAAATATTTGATAAAGTGACTCAGAGTATCCATTTATCTAAGAAAATGTGTTGTGCATATGCTTTGAACCGTGGTCTAATAGAATCTTGACTGAAGAAACGCAATGTGTAGCTGTGGCTGACACGAACGCTGCTCTCAGTGCTGTAGTCAGCACTGTAGCTACGATCCAAGATAATAATGAAGCTGGTAACCGCCAAAGTTTGATTAAAGAGTTTAAAACACGAATATTCAAATATTCAAAAAACTGCATTTTTGATAGTAATTTAAAACCCGCAAAATGTCAAATATCACTCGTCAAACTTGTAGCCAACCACAAAGTTGACAGTATAGTTGGTCACGCTACAACCATAGCAGCGGTATGAGCCACCCATTGTAACTTGTTTTTTGTATACTGAATTCTGTTTGATGAAGATTATGTTGGCTTATCACGATACGTATCAACTATCGCTTTTCGATACCACGGTAGAGTAAGTTTGACCTTCGTTTAAATACATTCAACTTCATTAATAGCTTAATGTAATCGTTTTGGTTTATTAATGTCTCACAAACTATTCTTATTTTTTCAAGCATCTAAATTCTGCTCTTCCTACATTTCCTAAGGCAGAGATGACATTTCACTGACTTCGGGTAATTTAATAGCAAGGCGGACAACCAAATTTTGATTTGGGTGTATAGTATTGATTATTCAAAGAGTATGCATTCTTGACGGTCAAGTGGTTAAGTCGCTTGGCCTTTAAATAGAGCAGCACTTTACCAGGTTCTCTTACTATGGTGATGGTAAGCTCCAGGAACTTTTACTCTCCTCGATTTCCATCAAGGACAGCATACGGTCCGATTCATCCTGCATCAGTTTCTGCACTTGTTGATACTGCGTAGTATCGCTATTTAACGTGTCTTAGCAAATAGGACCTGCCCAACCTCATTTTATTGAAACATGGAAACTGATGTATAGCTTCATCAAACCGCTTTATGTCCTCAGGAGACAACTAGTGGTAAGAAGAATCCCGAAGTCCCAATTGAATAGCAGAGCAATCCGGTGCAATTTTAAATGCACCCCAGAAATATATTCCGTAATAGATGGGATTGATTAAACTGGGTCATATTTGTAAACGTATTGACCTCGTCTTCCCATTAAACTGCATCACGTTGCTCGCCTATCCTATTGCCGGCGCCTTTTGACCAGAAGTGGAACCCAGTTCTACAATTAGTTCCAAGTAGAGATGGGACTGCTCCTGCGATCACTGCTACTAATCGCACTGCTCTTTGAAAAGAGCAGTGAGCAGTGCGATTGCTCTCTGCTCATGCTGTTCAATTGCTCACTGCTCTTTTGCAGAGCAGATCGTTTTATGAAGAGCAGTGAGCAATTTGGTTGTGTTTTGATCATGTTGTGCGACTGCTCATTGCTCTTTTGCTGAGCAGAAAGTTTTGAGGCGAGCAGTGAGCAATTTGATTGTTTTCTGCTCATGCTGTTCAACTGCTCATTGCCCTTTTGCAATACAGAAAATTTTAAATGCTCATCTATTCAGATTCTTTTCTTTCTACCCTTGCGAGTATTTTCGGACTTGCAAGTATTTTATTCAATTATTCCAAAAGTTTTTAGGGCAAAAGTAGCTGAAATCGGACAAAATCGGCCAATTTTGGGTTAGAGTGGTTTCGAACATAACGGGCCAAGACCTTTTGCTGTGATACAAAAATTTCGGTTTTGTAGGGGAGGAAGGGGTTTTTTGGCCATAGTTTGGCAAAAACTGCTTTTATGGCGCTTTCGATGATTGAAAGTGGTCGGGGAGTATATTAGTGATATATTAAGGGCGACAAAATTTTTGATAGGGGAAATTGGGCAAAAAAGTCCATATTTTCCAAAAAAAAAATTTTGTCTAGCATGAATTTGGGGACCTTTCTGAGTTGTTTCGGGCGAAATTTCCATACAAATCTGGGAAAAAGCGGCCTAGTTTCTAAGATACGACAAAATTATATCTGCCCGAAAAACTGAAAGTAGCACTAAAAATGTTGAGATCCTTTTTGGTTCGCTAGTTGGGTTCTGCGGCGGTGCTCGTGACTGCACTCCAACCCTACTAGGGTTGTGACTTATGTCCTTACCTATGGCCTTACCGAAGAGATTAGCCCCCTAGTGGGTGCATGTTTAATACACGTAAAAATTTGGTTATCATTTCTCAATAAAATTTTCGACAAACTTCATGCTTCGGTGAAGCGAAGTGGAAAACCGATTGTTTTAGATTGGCCAGGAAAAATAAATCTTCGAAATTAAATTACAAACTGCATAATACTGTACATGCATAATAACATTTCACTACGTTGCTTGCATCCAATGTATGACATTTTGAAAATCACAAAACTACTATACGATTTACCAAGCACTTGGCAATACATTCTTCTACTAGCAAGTGCCGAATTAATGCAGGCAACGTATTCCCAAACATACTACATCTGTTCTAAACATGAGCATCCATCGCCACGGAAAAATAGTCACATTGTAAGCATACAATGCGATTGCAATCTGAGGCTAGAAATTGCTGTATCAAGCACAAATTGAAGGCGATGAGAAAGTAACGAGCAAACACTGGCAATGAGCAATCAAAAGTAGCGAGCGGTTTTTCGTACGCACGAAACTGCAATCGCAATTGCGATTGAATAGCTGCTACTCTAAACTGCTCTTTGCTCAAACTGCTCTCTGCGATCACTGCTCAGTAAAAAGAGCAGTTAAGCACATCTCTAGTTCCAAGGCACCATCACTCAGAATTCTCATTCACCATCATCTTATCTATTTGTATATTTTCATACTAGAAGTAAACGACTATTGGGCTTTATTTACTCTCCCTTTTTATATTATTACCTCTACGAACGCTATGCATGTTCCGTAACCTCTTCCTCTTGTGAATATTATCCTAATTATACTGTGGTTTCTCACATATATTTATCATTTTACGGAAATCACAAAACCACTTGGAGTCTACAGTTGAGTATACTTTATTTCCAAAATCATAAATCACAAACAATCTAAATAATTTCCCTGAATCACTATAACACGTCTGTATCGTCGGCACTCCAGTCGTCGACTGCCCTTACCTCCTCGCTTATCCTTATCCTTCAGCATAGTCTGCTTATAAGTTAATATAAGTTAATAAAAATTACAAACCCAGGATATCTTAGAACACCATGATTTGTCTTTACTCTCCCAAAACACCTCAACAGCGGCCATCCATCTTCAAATTGTTTCCTTGAGCCGAGCAAAGAATTAAAAGTTACTGGGAGCTAGATTTGGCGAATAAGGCGGATATTAAAGCAGTTCGAATCCTAATGAAACAAGCACTCCGACTTGTAGTTTGCCGCGTCTTTTGTCCTTAATAGCCTCCCGCAATCTTCTTTTTTGGTCTGCGTAGTGATATAATGGCTCCCTTTTCTAAATATTCCACTATAATAATTCCTTCAGCGTCCCAAAAAACATGCATAACTTTCCCTGCCGAACTCGACATCTTGAATTTCTTTGGCGTCGGTGAAGAAGGTGATCGATTGCTGTTTGGATTCTGGATCAAAATGGTGGATCCAGGTCTCGTCCATAGTCACGAAAAGCGACAAAAACTTCTCCAAATCTGGCTGAAACTTTTCGAGATTCACCCTCGAAATATGGAATCGTTTCTCCTTTTGCTCGTCGGTTAACATTTTCGGCACCCAACGCACAGAGACCTTCTTCATATGTAATTCCCTGTGACATCAGCTACATGACTGATGGTCAAATCTTTGATCTGCCAACACGACATCTTCGATTTTTTCGACGTCCTTCGTGGTATCCATCTTCAGTGGCTCTTCTTCCCAGCTTAAACTTCTTGGCCCAGCTTAAACTTCTTGGCCCAGCGCGCAACGGTGGAATATAGAGGAGAGAGTCCCCTAGTGTTTCCACCAAGTCGCTGTCTAAGCCTTTGGTAGATATTTTTTTCAAACACAGATACTTAATGACAACTCTAATTTCGTTTTCCTCCATTTTTATGTTCGACAGCTCGTAATTAAATGAATGTACCTCCCTGGAATTGTGGCCTATTTATAGATTGTCGTGGCATATTTATATGTTGTGGCCAATTTTGAGTCTACAGTCTTAAAATGGATTACTGTCTAACTAACATGAAAAATAATCTTAAATATAGCGGCTATACTACTTTGGATTGCCGGCTTTTATCGCTAACTTTCTTTAAATAAGTAAATCTTTCTTAACTTACGTTTTTATGTTTCTTTGCAGATGGGCGGTGAAACTAGATTCATTCGTTTACGTGGACTGCCATGGTCTGTTACCAATCAAGAAATATTAGATTTTCTAGAAGGGGTAAATGTTGTGGATGGCGAAGATGGAATCTATATGGTTACCAGTCGTTTCGACGGTAAAAATACTGGAGAAGCTTTTGTCCAGCTGGAGAGTGAGCAAGATGAAGAAGAGGCTTTTAAACACAACAAAGAAAACCTTGGTCATCGGTACATTGAAAGTATGTATTTTCTCCTCTCGATCTAGATTTAACATCTTACACATTGACTCAACTGTATTAATATGTACATTTTGCTTATTTCAGTCTTTAGCGCTTCTAACGAAGAAGCAGAATTCGCCATGCGTAAGCCCGCTCAGAGTAACGTTGTCAAGCTTCGTGGACTTCCGTATTCAGTTGATGAGGCAACGATTGAGGAATTTTTCGATGGTATGTGTAACATTTGAATTTGACATAAAAAAAAAACTTCCGATGTTTGCAAATTTGCTAATGCGGGGAATATGGAAGGGAGGTGAAAGTGGGTGTAGATTGCTGACTAATAAGATACATTCGTTACGAGGGATAATCGGGTTAATTTCATGAATAACATGTGTTCTGTATGTTTGAAAACGAACGGAACTTGGGGAAAGATGTTAACGTTAACAAATTGATTTTAACTTATAAAGGACATAATACAAAAAGAAAAAAATAGTGCGATCAATTTCAAATGTTTGTTGACTGATAGTTTTTTTTTTCGATAAAATGTCGAACTCAATCAAATGCTGGATAATTTTGATAAAGCATGTTTACAACCAACCAGATTGACAATTTTTTTTTTAAATTAACCGAAATTACGCAAACAGACATATTTATTTAATTATATATTATCACATTGAAAGTTATCACTAGTACTAAATGGATTGGGGCAATAATAACAACTACAATTTTCCTCCTCATATAAACCGCTACAAATTAATGCAAAGCTTTAAATTAAGTATTTTTGATATAATATCTTAATTTGTTTTCGTTTATAAGTTCACTGGAATTAGCGAGTATGAAATTCAATTTCCTAAGAATATGTAGCTTTAATTGAATATTTATCAAAAATTGAATGGTTATATAAATGCAAAACAAACTGTTATATGTTGTGGGCAGGGTTAACAATCAGACCGGACCGGGAGGGAATCGTAATTGTTATGGATCGGAGGGGGCGTGCATCTGGGGAAGCGTATGTTCAATTTGAAACTAAGGAAGATACTGAAAATGCATTAAAACTTAATCGGGAAAAGATTGGGCACAGGTGGGTCTTACAATTTATTTTATTATCAGTTTTCTATTTCTATACACCAAAAAACGAATATGATTTGATTTTACGTAAATTTGGTAAGAATGAATGTATATCAAATTTGACTTAGTTTGAGATTAGAAAATGGGTACAGCGCATGCTTCACAATTCTATAATATTATAATATGAATGAATAGAACAAGTTCAGTGAAACTAACTCTGGAATAATTATTCTGAAGGAAAACGAGTGAAACGTCTGGTCTTCTGTGGACCACTGCTGAGACAAAATGAAAAAAATTGCTTTTGACTTTTCGTATAAAAATAATAGATTAAATTTCTTAAGTCGTATCTTTTATCTGAAATACGCCGAATTGTTTTTACGCATGTTACTAAGACAAAGCTCCGTCGAACCTAGTTGTTTTAGGGAGTAATGTTGTATAATAATATAAAGTTTAGTATAATAGTAAATGTTCATGTTTTCCATCAGATAGAACTTGAAGGTTTCGGTAATAGCGAACTTGCTTAGGTTAATTCGATATTAAGGTAACTTATTGAGTGCCAAGCTGTTTTTGGTAGAATAAACATCACATCACAAAATAATCGGAAAAATTGGCAAAAGCCAACTATGTTCATATTACTAACCAAATAAAACATTTGATTTTCAAACACCGCAGTCTAAAAGTTAATTACAACACTCCTTACACTGTATGAGACTGACACCCTTGGTAATATTGGTGTCATTCACATATAGAATGCCGTGGCACTCAACATGTTAAAATAGAGGTAACCTGTAAAGACAACATGTTAAAATATAGGTAATCCGTTAGAAACAAGATGGCAATAAACCGCTCTTAATTACGTTCTATATCAATGAACTTTTAACGAACACAAAATTAAAGATGAAGCCAACTCGTGCTTTCGGACTGAGGGTATTTTTTCAGAGGAAACTCTGGTGGAACGATTTCACTGATTGGCAATACTAAACGGTTAAAATTAGGAGTGTGCGGTCATTTTATTCGGCGATGACAGTGAAATCATAATGAACGGAAATAATTTGAAAATGGGATTTACATTGATATCAAGCGTAGGGATTTGTAATTAAAAATCTGTCAACGTTGCTCTTCGCTCCCAATTCACCACAAATAATCTAAAAATGTTAATACTTCTCCCCCTTTGTTCAAGTGTTGAATTGGCTGCTGAATTGCGTTTATCGACGAGTTACGACAAGTATAATTTGAAAGCAATTGTTATCCGAAATATTTCCGAAAACACCATAGACTTGATATAAAACTGTTCGACATTATCTAAATATACTTAACTATGATACAAATATCAATATACAATCAAAACATTATGTTTACAACTCTTTGGAAGTAGCATAGATTTCATCTTTTTGTACCATCCCCTATGGTTTAGTTCTCGGAATCTTAATGGTTTGCTCGTTTTCAATATTCACATTCGAAACAATTTAGTTTATTATTTCGATACTGGATCTGATCAATTACTCTTAAATTTACATGTTTATTTTTATTAAATAATGTAGCATATACCCATGTATATGTTATTTTTTGCTATACCCAACTGCATAATTCATGTTAGAAATAAAGTTGCTATTACGAAACTATTAAAATTGTTTGTGCAGAGGTTCTTTAAGCCATCTCATAGGGATTTACTTATTCATTCCCTTGACAAATATTATAAATACTGGACAAACCGTGTACTTATTAAATTAAGGCCAGTGTTTATTTTATAATGAAGTTTTCATTTTTATTCATTTGCGTCGCTGAGAACTTTGCAGTCCGAATTATGTTAGAATATTAATATTTTTCAGGTTACCTACAGATAAATTTTCGTTTTCTATTTTAATGAATATAAAGTGCAGCCTAACAAGTCGATATTAGATTTGATTTAATGATTGTCTTAAATTTTAAAAACTTGCCAATATAATTAACTAATAAAGCATACTTGTTGTCTACAGGTATATAGAGATTTTCCGTAGCTCTATAGGTGAGATGAAAAGATCGTCGAACAGTAGCCGATCCAATCCGTATGACAAAAATGCACGTGGAAGCGGTGGTCGTGGAAACAACAGCAACTTCGGAGGTCGCAGCACCAATGGCCGCAGCAATCGATCCAGAGGAGGTAATTACTTTTTTTATTGAATACTGAAAATAAGATTATCCATGAATTATAATTTAAGTATGCAATACTAATGAAAATGATATAGTAGAGCGTTTGAACATTTTTTGTTGGAGAATTTTTGGTTAGTTTTCAATTCTAATATACTAATTGGGTCTTACTGTCGGCCGACTTGTAAAAAAAAGCCTACGGCGGCTTCAACAAAAAAGGAAAACAAATATGTAGCGAATTGTGAAATAGGAAGTACTTGGCAGGGCATCTCAA
The DNA here is from genome assembly GCA_963978885.1 of Nemotelus pantherinus. NCBI lineage: Eukaryota > Metazoa > Arthropoda > Insecta > Diptera > Stratiomyidae > Nemotelus > Nemotelus pantherinus. Next base: position 218,718,640 of record OZ022264.1, read on the forward strand.
CAGAACCGAAGTCCAACAGAGAGCCTGCCAAGTGGTTTGGGTGCCTGCAATCATCAACAAGGGTTAGAAAACAAAGATTTAATTGCCCTGAAGCAAGGTGCCCTAGATATGGCCGTGAAGGCCCGTCGTCTGCATTAGCGGATCATCCTTCTACACGTCCTCGACGGATGCGTGGAACAATGGGGGCGGATATGCTCGGAGGAAACATGGTCGCTATTTATTATTTCATCCATCATGAAACAAATACTAGCTGCAATATAAAAATAAGGAAAAAGAGGCTTTTGTCCGTGAAGAACCATAAATAGCTTTTCGACATGGGCTGACAAACAAACCTAGCTGGAACGTGACAAAGCACGTAGCTAGCAGAAATGGGACCTAAAAACAGAAAAAAAACCTATATAGGGAAAAATTGTCCTCATCCAACAGGCTGATCGATTTGAGGCAGACAGCCTTAAGTCCCGGATAGTGGTGGGGTCACGCCGTCCACTGACTCCGAAAAACTCTGAAAAATGTGGCCGAAGTCTTTCCATGCAATAGGCCAGCCAGGCCAACGCGAAACCTGGAAAGGGGAACTTCCTTACGAATTTTCTCGCAATGAGAAGGCCAAAAGGGCTTAGAGTTACAATTATTATTATTTTATTAAGTCATTAGTATTATTTTAAGTTTCAACTAATTTATAATAATTTTCATAATTTATTTTTTAATTAAAAATTTGGTAATTTCTAAATTCTGTTAAAATTATAAAAGAAAAATACAGACTGCTAATTAAAACGGCAGGTATCTGGTGATCACAAAAATAAATTCACTCCTGCGGTTATCGGCAAACAGCGGTTTTTTTACGGTTTTCTATTTCTCATCTATTGCAATGATAACGTGGAGTGTGTTGGAAATACTCATAACAAAAAACGCGTTCTAATTATTATTTGCAAAAAAATAAATAGAAATAATAAAAATTTTAAAAATTGGGTTCGTTGCGAAAGAAACATTTTATTTCTATTTTTTCTTGAAGTTTGTACTTTAGTAGTCCATCGCAAGAACATTCTGTTTAATTTTTTGTTTACGGCAAGACTGCATTGAATCTACCAAACGTTCACAGCTTTCCTTTGGCATTAATTCCCACTCTATCCTATTTGCGAGGCATAGTTCGGCTTTATTTCGTAGTCATTTGTTTCCATAAATTCTCAATAGGATTGAGGTCCGACAACTGTGCTGGCCAATCGAAATTTGTTTACGCTGTAATTGCCATCTTCGCAGTGTGCTTTGGATCGTTATCCTGCAGAAATGTTCATCGGAGCGAAATATTCTCTTCTGCAGAAGGTAACATGATGATCTCCAAGATGTCCAAGTATCCCTCTTTGGTCATAATGACCTCAATTAAATGTATTGGGCCTACGTCGTGTCATGAAAATGGAGCCTATACCATAATGCTTCCTCCTGCATGTTTAACGGTCTTTTTGGTGTATTGCGGATTAAAGGCTTTGTTAGTAGGACGCCTTACACACTCCTTTCCGTTTTATCTGAAGGTATTAAATTTACATTAGTCACTCCATATGATATTACGCCACTTTTTCTTCCTATCTTCTCCGCTCCAATACATGTGTCTGCAAAATGTAGTCGGCTCCGTATATTTTTTTTTACTGAGCAGAGGTATTTTTCTAGATGATCGGGAGGGAAGATTGGCCTCTACTAATCTTCCACGAATTATCCTTGCGCAAACATCAGCATTCGTTTCCCACAAAATCATAGAAGAAGATGCAAATGGATTTTTTTACGTGTTCGCACAATTTTCCGATCCAATGCTTCGTTCTCGGTAGTCGCTCTCGATTTTCTTAATTCACCTTCTTATTTAGAGCATTCTGTACCATTGCCAAGGAGCAGTGAGCAGCTTGCGCTCCCCGACGAAGGGAGTAATCGTCAACCCTCAGACGTTGAATCTCAATCCTGTTCTCTGGAGAACAGTGCTTATTTCGCCCCATGATTGAACTAGAATGTGATTGACGAGTTGTGCGATTTCGCGCTAATTTGAAGAAATTGTATCTAACTTACCTCAAATAAGAAGTTTGACCAAAAATTCACAAAATTTAACCAAAAAATACTTATTCAATAAACTATTTATTATTTTGCCCAACGCGAAGTTAACCCTTTAAGCAACAGACTCTAAGTGATTTTTGTAAAAATACCTTAGGATTTCGCCTCTTACTTCGAGTACCTTTTCCGTACTGTAAGGGATCATTCCTGTAAGGAGCACTACTTGTACTGCCCTACTAATCGCAAAAGCGGTATCTCAATGAATGCAAGTTTCGAGATAGTTGAAGTTTTGTAAAAGTAGTAATATTGATATACCTCTAATTCTCTTAGTGATTTAAGGTAAAATTGGGATAGGCGACGAGGAACTGGGTTCGTTTGGAGCTGGTGGAGAATTCTCCTTACTCCACTTTTCTCGGTGAGCGGTCTTCCGCTCTTGGATACATCGGGTACTTAGATTTAGAAAACTTTCTTAAGGTGTTTTCCATATGTTTTAAATAAGGATTAAAAGGATTAGTTCATTAGATGCGTCTTGTTTTAAGCTTTCTAATGCTGTAAAAATAAATTTTTTGATTTTTTTTTCAGATACCGCTTTTGCGATTAGTAAGGCAGTGTAAGTAGTACCTATCAGTAGTAGTACTACCTACTTGCAACTGCAACATATTGAAAGTTGTCAAAACGGCTGTTTGCCGGGAAATGCAGGAGTGTATTTATTTTATTTTTTGTTCACCAGTGTCTGTGCATTTATAGTGGATCCGTATTTTCATATATTTTTACTATGAGCATATGGAATTCTATGAACACCATTCGATTTCAAGTAATTTGTTTAGATTTGCTTTAAATTTCCTCCATTTCGAACATATGTTATTTATATTAAATTAAGCCCTACACAAAATGTAACCGTATTTGCTTCCCTTTTCTTGTTTTGAATTTCAATATTCTATGTATAGGACTTTGTATACATTATCTGTAAGTCCCTGCTAATATGCGGCGCATTACCAATTGGACAATTTAGAGCTTATATTAGATAATCTATAATTTATTTTCATAATATTCCAGTACTGTTTCCAATTATTTTAATGCCGAAATTTGATCTTTCATTTGAACTATCTTGGTGGATCCAAAATTAAAAACATTGAGTTTTTACATTGGATATAAGAGCCCAAAAATGTCCAAAGAACTAAGATATTGGAGCCTCGATTCACTAAATAAAACAACTTGGAATTCACCATCTTTTTCTAGAAATGATAATTAAATCGTCTGCATTAAATTCTTGAATATTATAATGAGATCAAGTTTCCGTAATACAATTTTGCATTTATTTTTTCTTTTAACAAATCGGATCTAGGTTTTTCATCATCATCTACTAGTGCCTTATCTGAACATCTCTAGGCGGAATAGATTTTTGCTACGGTCAGGCGAATAAAAAAACCTTTTAAATCTTTCTTTTCTTTAAATAATATTTGGTTTGGGGGAAAAAAATAACCTTACTGAACATCCTGCATTATTTTGCTAATCTAAGATTATACATCACTTCAATTTCGCTTAGTTATATGTTGAAGTATTTTTCTTTTCGTTGGATCTTGTGGTTTATATTTTCCTCTTATTATTATACTGAAGTGGCCTGATTTTTTTCAACTAGTTTAAGCTGAAATATTCATTTACATAATCCTGATCCATAAAACTGATCGAATGCATATGGGCGATGAAACTCGACAGTACAATATTCGAGAGACAATAGAAGTGTGTTGCATGTTAGGAGCTATCGAACCCTGATGGATAGATCCAATCCACCATCCATATTGTGATTTTGGGTAGCTGGTCAGCTTCATTTTCTCGTAGGTATTTATAAAATGTATGGGCCATAATAGGCCTACCTTTATTTTACTGCTATAAAATATTCTCCACATCTCCACTTTCCGGTTATTTTTCCTTTTATTTTTATCGATGATACCCCAAATTCTGTATTTCTTGTCTAGACAAGAACTCTGCACTACTGACTAGCTTCTTTCCGCTCCTGAAAATAGTGTGCCATTCGTGATACAGAATTGATGCTTACTTCCAAACAAATCAGCACTCTATTTCGCAGCCAAGATTCGACCACGCCGGCTGGTTGTTTCACCAATCTGCTTTTCACACGTAACGAATTGGCGGCCAAATCTTTCGAACGAGCCTTCAGGGAATTTTTTGACTGTTTTTCAAAAGACATTAAGCAGTTAATTAGTATGCACGCGCTTATTCGTTTAGTGGGGACTGATTCATAACTAATTACGGACACTTTGGTTGGGACTGAAGCAGAAAATTCAGAATACGAGCTCACTTTGCGATGCGGCAAGGTCATGCAATTTTTATTGCCGATAATGCAATGGTGGTCCCTGGCGATAACGACATGTTGTTTTCAGAAATCGAATTTTCGTTTTCTGTATAATTAGCATGATGTGTAGTTATTGTTGTACCACACGGGATGTTGTATTGCTCACAAATCAAATTTTCGATTTCTGGGTAAACAGCATCCCGTTAGCGCGACCACGTTGGTTTGAGGCGCATGCATACTTGGCCAGTGATGCGCCTTAGGATGGGTGTATATATTGCCCGAGAAATTTTAGTACATTTTAGTAAAATTGCTAGCAGACAGGAAACGACTTAGGAACAAGGGTGGGCGTAAACGTTTCGTTGGAGAAAATTTCGATCATGATGCTTAAATGTAAGTTTCATGGTCGAGCGGCCTCCTACGCGATGCGTAACCCTTTTGTTCGCCTAAATGTTCGAAGGCATTCAATATGTGCCTTTTAGAGATGGGGAAAAACGACTCAATTTGGTTTATCGACACAGTTCAACTCACTCATTCGAATGCGTCAATCAGTGTGAGTCAATTAATTGTGTCAATCAGTTCTTGATCGAAGCATGATGAAAAAGATTACATTTTAATGAATAAATAGAGATAATGTAAACACAGATTTACAAAGAAAAATACAATTTTTTTTTGTGTAAAATAAAAAAAAATTCTTCACAAGTACATCTTGTTCTACGAATAAATTGGTTTTTAGAAATATTTTGAAAATAATATTTTAAGTACACTTTCTGCTAACTTACTCTTTCACAGCAAACAGAAGTGCAAAGCACCCCTAGTCTTTTCAACATTATCTTAAAGAGACGATGATATACATGCTCCCTTTATGCTATTCTTTCCTTATTAAGTTGCTGCAAGTATTTTTTGCTTACAGTCGTTTCTGCAGCAGCGATTTCTTGTTCAGTTCTGCAATGCTTACTCTTTCGTCAGGTTCTTCCGAACAAGGTCGACACAATGACAGAGGCATTAAATGAACGGCGCGTAAACACAAAGCATAACCTTTGCATGATCTTATTTGTCAATATTTGCTGCAAATTTCATAATAATCAGTTGAGTGTATCAGAGCCACTCCTGATATAATATCAGGGTTCTCACTTTTGATACATTTGTATCATTTTGATACATTTTTATTTGAAACTTATATTTTTCATACAATGATACAGCACCTCACATAATTATGGCAAAATGTATCATTTTGCCATCCAGTAAATATGAACTATGAAAGATATCTAATATTTGATGACTTGAAGATTTAAAGTTTTCAAGCTATTTAAATAATAACGAGAAAATGAATGTTGAAGCGTTTTGGGATAAACCGAGTTTAGTTGAAAACAATTTAGGTGAATCAATCTCATCTGCGACCTTTCTTCATATTGACTTTAGTAGCAGTACCTTGTAGTTGACCTGAGAACGAGATTTTTCTGTATTAAACTTGGATGGCAATGTAAAAAAGAACTGACAAAAGTTGACAAGAGATTAGAGGAATTTTGGAAAGCAAGAAACCAAACAATGTTTGGGGGCCACTGTATGACATACTTGCCCAGAACATATCTTTTTATTCATGATATTTATCAAATCATCAGTATTCCTATAGCTTTTTCTCTTATTAAGCCGAAAGTTGAAACAGCGACTTCCCTGAAAATAATCTGCACTCCGTATTAATTTCGTTAAATTTTGAGCGTATTCGCAAAGAACCCACATTTTGTAATAATTTTATTTTGGGTGTCTTCAATATTAATGGCAATATACAGATCAAAACAAACAGCGAAAGCAATTTGTGATATTTTTTTTTTGCATCTATCTTATTCAATAAATATAGTAGCTCCAAACAAAGTGTTTTTTATATTATTAGTTATAGTTTCAGTACCTCGACAAAAATACACCTTTGGGAATTTTTTGATACATTTTTACCAATATTGATACACTTTTTGAAGAAATTTGATACGGCGGAAAATTTGGGAGTGGGACATTGCTAGTGATTAACTCAGTTCGATTTCTTCACTCATGTGTTACCCTTCTCTAGTGCCTACCGTTACTTAGGAGTCACTATGCAAGGGCGCAGCCAGGGGGGGATTCAGTTGCCCACCCCCTAAATCCGGGTCCTCGATTTTTGTGTTTTTTTTTTTTTTTTTTTTACAGAAAAACAACGAAATTTTCATTCAAAATTACCGAAAAGTCGAGGACATTTAAAAAAAAACAATGAAATTTTCATTCAATATTACCGAAAAATCGAAGAAAATTTAGAAAAAACAACGAAATTTCCTTTCAAAATTACCGAAAAATCGAAAACTTTTCTTTTTCAAAGGTGTACAGAAGCGAGAGCATAAGTGAGAGACAACAAAATAGAAAAATTTCATCGATTTTTATACAATTTTTGATGAAATGTCCTCGATTTTTGCTGAAAATTTCTCTTCACAACAATTCTATTATGAATATCGAGTAAGGGCTGCACATAAATGAAGCAAAAACGAAATATATGGTGGCAACGCCGTTACCAAGATGCCGACCTATATAACATCGAAAGCAGCGAAAAACAAGGACCGAAAAGCACTTGTATGAAAAAGATAGGTGGAAACAGTTTTGAAGAAGTGCAAAAATTCGATAATCATAGCTGACATCAACACAAGATAACATTCGAAATAGGTTTTATGCACGACTATTGGCACTCAACAAAGCCTTCTCTGGCCTATCAAGGCCATTCCGTCGAAGAAGCCCAAGCTCCTCCTGTACAAGACCAGTTTCTTGTAAGCAGGCCTAGACTGGGGAAGTCCGGGATTCTCTTCTGCAGTAGGCGTAGACCAGATCCTGTGCTTTTAGTTATCATGGGAATGATGAAAATTTTCTTATTTATTTTTTATTGCTCTCTTCATTTTTAGCTTTCATGTTGAGTCTTCGTTATAAAAATAAAATACTAACATTTGAAAATACTCAGCTATTTCCCGCCTACTAGAGTGTGTTTGAACCGAACTGAAAAACTACAGTATTTCCTTGAGCACTTGCCTTAGTTGTTGCTAGAGGCTAATTGAATGGGAATTAGAAAGAGTGGCCGGTTGATAGATAGTTTGTGGCTAGTTGCATCATCAATTCAGATAGTATGTTTTCCGTAAATGCAATAACACAGCTTTATATTATCCACAGATAGTTTCGGGAATGATTTTGGCGGCCGCGGGGGAGGTGGAAATTTTAATAATGGTGGTGGCGGCGGCTTTAACGGCGGGGGCTTCAATGGAGGCGGTAGCAATTTCAACAATGGTGGTTTTGGAGGTGGCGGTGGCGGAAGGTCTAATAATAGCGGAGGCTTCGGCAACTTCAACAACCGTAATAATTTCAGCGACAACGATGATGACAATTTCGGTAGCAATTTTTCATCGAATCGGAATAACATGGGTGGTGGCGGGAATTTCGGTGGAAGAAGCAACTTTTCGGGGAATAATTTTGGCTCTGGCGGGGGTAGACGAGGAAACGATGGTCAATTTGTCGTACATTTGCGTGGGTTACCTTACTACTGTTATGAAAACGACGTGAGAGAGGTAAGCTTTAAAAAAAAAGTATCAAGGAAACCTTTGTACGATATGTATTTGAACGAACTGTAACTAAGAAGTTTGGATAAATGGCGTAAAAGAGAAAATAGTTACATATTGGTTTCCAAATTAAAGAGTGAAAGTAAATCAAAGCATTGCTGAATGTGTTTTCTTCCAAATATCCACATCATAAATTAGAATTTTCATATACATATCTGTATTTTTGATAGTAAGAAAATTAGCAAAAGCGAACCTTTAAATGAAGATTTCTTGACAATACTTTTGCGTTACATGAATACCGCTAGGATCCTTTAAGCTTTAAATATATTATAAAAGACCTGTTTGACTACAACTTGCTTCAACTAGATTATAGATAGTCGAAAGTCCTCATACTTTTGTTTGAATTACTTAACATGAAATTTCAATTGTCTTTTCTTCCTTATTTTCAGTTTTTCGCACCCCTTCGCCCAGCAAGCGTGAAAATCATCTACAATAACGAAGGTCTTCACAGTGGTTCGGCTGATGCGTACTTTGAAAATGAGGATGATGCAGAAGAGGCAATGAAGAGAGATCGAGACCAAATGGGAAGTCGCTACATTGAATTGTTCTTTGATGGAAATAAAAAAGGAAATCGACGTATTTAAATGTCGCTGGAAATCATGATCAAAATGTATTTTTGATAAAAGTGGCGTGAATTAAAACCTCCAATTCACATTCATATAATTTTAATAACAGTAAATGTTTGATTATATCGCTCGTATATTAAATGTTTGACATTCTCCACAGATTGTGAATAATTACAATAGTATTAATGAGTTATTACTACTATGTATACAATTTTTTTATTTGTATCCTGAAAATGTACCGAGGAAATAAAGTGAAGTTTCTCCCAGATTTCCACTTTTTTTCTCTCTGCAATTAGGGCTATTTGTGCACGCTAGATATTGAGTAATAAGAGTTCACATATTTGAAAGTACTTCGATATGTAAAAGCATATTGGACAGATTAGATATTTAAAAGTACTTTGAATAGATACAAAACAAATTGGAATATTAAGAAGAAAGTAAAATTATGATGAATGAAATGGAAAAAATTGTGAAACATGAAAGAAATGGAAAAAATTGTGTTTAAGAACCAAACACATTACCTATCAATTTTGATGATGAAAGATCTGATTAACGACTTTGGAAAATCTACTAAGTGGTTAAGTTCTACAGTTCGTAGATCATACTCTTGAATTAGTTGGGCCTTCTGGCTTTCTTTCCTAAGTCAGATTCATTTTTAGTTGATTTCGCCGTAACATTTTGACTGATTTTAAGTTTGGGCCCAACAAGCTGGGAAATTTGTACTGAAGCTTTGAAAGTTTAGCACACATAGTCAAGACAGAAGATTAATGTCTTGGGACCTAGGACGGAATTTTAAAACTCGAAACGAGTATAGAACGAATTTGCTGTTGAAATGTGCTCGAAGCTGAAAAACGTACTAGTTTCGAGTTGAAAACGGAATTAAATATCTTGGAACTACCTCGTTTGACAACTCAAAACAAGAAAATTTTAGTCGTGTGCTTTTCAGTGGTCGAGTTAGTCGGGCCAAGTAGTTGTTGTCTTTGATTGACTGTAGTTTTTAGAAAAGGACGTTTGTTTAAAATGTAAGCATATGTACTTCTCAGATATTCATTTATTAAGCTACGTTGAGATTGCGAGGAACACCACATATAGAACTTTTATCAGAAAAAAAATACAGTCACATAGAGTGGAATCTTTTAGACTTAAATGTTTATTGAGGCCAAAATCGAAGCAAACTGTGCTTCAGAAAAAACGAAATTTTTTTAACTGCTAATATTGGTTGTTACTTAGAATTTTATTAAGAGGAACGAAAACGTTTATATTCATTATATTTACTTATATGTTTTTACATTTATATTTAACAGAGAATTTTTGATCATATTACATATGATTTGACCTAATCTTGTAAAATTTCTGCCCTTAGTTTCTTCTGGTTCCAGACTGATAAAGCATTCCGTACGCAAATGAATATCAGCTGCATTCAGTTCCACATTAAAGTGGAGACAGATTTTATGCAAAGGACCATAAGCATTGATTGTAGCTGATACCTTTTCTGGTGAATATCGGATCCTTCTTTCGTCTTGCAAGCATCGCTATCGATCTTTCCAAATATCTATCGCACTCTCCACGATGCTTCTAGCCTTAACATGAACTGTACTGAAGACTATTCCCCCACTATTTGGGGCCTGATATCGAGTTCTTAGCGATCATGGTGTTAAAACGTAACCGCTAAGCAATATACATAGTTGGCTTCTGTTTCTACAGCAGTGCCCCAATGATGGAGAAGTGGCTGGAAGACTTGCTCCACTGCTATCCAGAGTAGAAGTAGTCAGAACGACTGCTCCACCGTCCACAGTGTACCTTTCCCGCAATCCTGTTCATCACAGCACGCTTCATCAAGGTGGGCAAAACTGGCGAAATAGCACTACATACCCTATTTGGCCATACTGAAAAATCACTTGCTTGCGTGGAATATACGCAGGTTGCGGTTATAAACATCTAGGGAGCCTTCAATAATGAAAAATTCTTGACTCGGCTTTGGGTAGCTCGACCATAAAGCGAGTAGTCAGTACGGGCACCCGCAGGATGGTGTCTAGAAAGTGTCGAAGTGAACCGTTCTGCGTTACATTCGACCCATTAACTGGGGGCGAAGAGCCTACAGACAACGCACCAAACCTTTACTTTCCGAAAAGAACATTCGCAAGTTGAAAATCTTGGATTTACCGATGAAAATGCTCGTGGTGGAACGCGTCGTGCAAACATCCTTTTTGCGAACGAGTCATGGATTCAAATGCATCCAATACCTAATCGACAGAATAGGACAGTGAGAACCAGCAATCCCGCAAATATTCCCGTAATACAGACCCCGACATTTGGCTTGAAAGTCATGGTAGCTGGCGGAGTAACCAGTCGCGGAAAGAGCCAACTTCATTTTCTTGGGCAAAGAATGCCTATTCATGAAAAATATTACAGGGAAAATATCCCCCTGTTTTCGCACAATATCTTAATAAACACCATCAATTTATGGACAGAAAGGAAGTGATTTTGATGCAAGATGGAGCCAAGGCACCTAATGCTTTGAAAACTGATGAGGCGATTTATGAGCACTTTTTCAATGTATGGATTGATTGGCCTGGTAATTCTCCTGATTTCAATCCCATTGAAAATGTGTGGCGCGAATTGCTTTGTATGCAAGAATTGCATTCGCGAACTAGGTTCGCATCAACACGGCTGCCTTACGAAATGAAAATACCAGTAACACCTTTGGTATTGCGTAAGTCCTGGGACCAGGGTGCCAGGCGTAAACGAGAAGTGGACACGCCTTAAGAATATTGTCTATAGTACTGCTGACAACATCTTAGGCAGTAGTCGTAAAGATCGGAGCGACTGGTTTGATGATGAATGCAAACTAGTGACTCAACGTAAGAATGTTGCATACAAGACAATGCAGCAATCTTATAGAATACGGGCCCGTGAGGAGGAATATAAAGAGCTCAGAAGAAAAGAGAAGAGACTTCACAGACAGAAGAAAGCAGTCTAGGAAAAAGACCTGATCTGTGAAATAGGCATAGCTAGAGAGCCAGGTCTGCAACAGCCGCGGAAGTTCTAACAAACAGTCCGAAACATGACGCAGTACACACCACACTACCCGTACTGTAAGGACAAAGAGGATAATCTGATCACCGATCCAGAAGGCATTCAGGAGCGATGGAAAGTACACTTTTGTGAATTGCTAAACGCTCAGATCAACGAAGAATTCGAGGCTCCACCAATGCAAAAATAAAAGACCTTATTTTGCCGCCACCAAGCATAGAAGAGCCTCAAGTCGGCTGAAATTTAACAAAGCCTCTGGTGCCGACGGCACATCAGCTGAGCTGATCAAGTATAAAGGGCCCACATTAGACCAAGCAATTCATGAAATTATATTGCACGTATCGGAGCATGAGAAGATGCCAGAAGACTGGCGCAAAGATATAATATGCCCCATACATAAGAAAGGAGATGTAACAATAAATTGTATACCCCTATAATTAGGGGTATACAATTGTTGAGTGTCTCCTATAAGATACTCTCCTCTATCCTACAATAACGGATAGCCCAATACGCTAAAGCCATAAATCATCATACAATATCGATGTGGCTTTATTTATTTAGTTATTTCAACCAAACAAGGCGTACAAAAAAACACCTACAATTAATATTTAACAATTTATATAAATTTGTACAATAGACAATAATGAAAGAATTTTAAAAATATAACCATCTTTGGTAGGGAATTGGGAAGGGCATTCATGAGGTAAGCACCTTAATCAGAGCAGTTTTAAACCTAGGTCGGGAAATGGTTGGGGAATAGTGTTTTGAGAAGCTATTGAATATTTTGCAACATCTATTGATTGGCTCATTGTTGGCGTAAACTGTGTGGTGTCGGTATAAATTCAGTAAACGTGTGTGCCTCGTCTGCCTTACTGATTTGTTGAAGGTGATCTTATTGGACAGGGACACAACATTAATCAAGCACCTAATAACATTAAAAGTAAAGCATGAACATATGACTATCCTCCGCGAAGATAGACTTGATAGATTTAAGAGACTTAGCCTGTATCTGTATGAAGGTAGATTATCAAATTCGTAAGGATTATACAGATCTCTCAACGCAAATAGTAAGAACTGCTTCTGCACCGACTCGAGCCTATCACTATGGACATCAAAGGTAGGGTGCCAGGCAATACATGCATATTCGAGCAATGGCCGAACTAGAGCTATGTATAAAGACTTCGTGACCCATAGGTTTTTGAATTCCTTCACACGTCTTTTGATGAATCCAAGCTGCTTATAAACCTTGCTTAAGATTTTGTCATAGTGTAAATTAAAACGCAGCTTTTTATCCAAGGCAACCCACCAGGTCGATGACATTGCCAACATTATTGAGGCGGTAATCAAAATTTATATTACTGGTTTTGCGAGAAAAACTAATGACTTGACATTTACTGACTTTAATGTCGAGATTATTTTGTTTGCACCGCTGCTCAAGAGAAAGCAGTTTCGATTGACGGAACACTGAGTCTGATTTCGGTTTAATTGTGTGGTACATTTTCAGATCATCTGCATAAAAAAGGTGAGAGATGTCTGCTAAAACTTCAGAAAGATCCGATACGAAAATATTGAATAAAAGAGGCCCCAAGTGACTACCTTGTGGTACACCTGGTAAAACTTCGATTTTTTTGGATAGGATACCCTGAAACTTAACGTACTGCGTCCTATTTCGAAGATAAGAGTTTAACCAGTTTCATAAGAGACCCGAGATACCAAATTTCTGTAGTTTGATTCGAAGAATATCATGATCAACACGATCAATGGCCTTGCTGGTATCAATTTGATGCCCTTTTTCCATGCCACAGAAAACATCTGAGACGAGAATCATGAGGTTGGTAGAAGTTGACCTGCCTTTTCTAAAACCATGTTGTTCATTTAGAAGAGGTTCTATTAGAGTAGCGAGCTTATCACAGACAATTTTTCCAAATAGCTTAGGCAATGCTGATAGTATTGCAATACCTCTGTAATTTTCAATTGACCGCCTATCACCACATTGAAAAATCGGGGTCAGATGGGATGATTTGCAGAAGGAAGGGAAACCCCCACAAGAAAATGATTTGTTGAAAATTAAATACACGGGTAAGATATGCGACTCCATGCATTCGAATATGAAACTAGGAGGTAGCAAGTCAGGACCAGGACCCTTGTTGACATTAAGATCTTTGATGGCCTTTGCAATCTCCTCTCTAGTTAAATACATTTCACAGATGATATTTGGTGGGAATGTTTGAGGGAGAAGAATGTAAGACATGTTTGTACATGAACAAAATACTTCATGCAAATGCTCAGCGAACAGGGCACAAACTTCGTGAGGGCATGACGAACAAAAGTTCTTTTTGTACATCGAAGTAGGGTAGCCCGAAGTTTTCCGTTTGGTGTTCACGAAATCAAAAAACTTTTTAGGATCATGAATTATATTTTCGCCCATGATATTAACATAGCGCTCATACGCTTCACGGAATTTCGTCAGGAATTCTTGAGCTAATTCATTATGTTTGTCCTTGATATCATCTCTGACATCAGTGCTGGTTGTAATTACTTTGTAAAGTTTATTTCTTTGATTCCGCAAATACCTTAGATTGCTATCAAGCCATGATTCAGATATTTTGTCTTTTCTCTTAATCTTTGGGGTGAACTTTTCAACGGCGTCAAAAACCAACTCATAGAATAATGTGTATCATTATTCTATGAGTCTAATTTTAGCGTTGAAAAATTACTATCCCAGTCAACTCTGAGAAGACAATCCGTAATGCTCTTATAATCAGCACTGCGAAAGTCATATACAATAGAGTTATTGTAAGATAGGGAAGTGAACATATCAGATGTAGATAATAATGTAGATATCGCAGGTAGATAATAATGTAGATATCCCAGGCAAATCAACAATTGATCAGATCTTTGCCCTCAAGCAGGCGATGGAAAAATGTTTGGAATTCAACATTCCACTGTATCATCTATTAATATACATTAAGGCCGCCTTTGATAGATAGATAAAGCTCGGTAAACTCCGGTGGGCAGAAAACCTAGCTCGAATGAGCGATGAGGATCCTGCTCGGAAACCCCTTTGGACCAGATTTCACGGCAGACGACATTGGAGTTATGGCGTTGACGAGGACGCTCGGAGTTTAGGGGTGCCCAATTGGATGATATCGGCTCGCGATTGAGACCGATGGAAAAAACAGTTGACGAAGGCCAGGACCGGACCCCGGTTGTAGCGCCGATGATGATGATGATGAAAATGTGTGGTCCAGATTAAAGAAGAGTGTCTAAAGATCCCAGGCCGAAAAATAGGCAAGAGTCGATTCGATGTATCCAAGTTGAGTGCGACGCAATTTCGGTAGTGTCTAAGAATTTTATAGGAAAATTTCAGAAAGCGGATTTTAGACCGTATAGAAAACGAAGTGGGACATATTTCATACTATTATATATAATGTTCCTTAATTTGTGTACTTTATAGTAAAATTATAATATCAAATAAAACTCAAATACTAAAACCAGAAAACAAGAAATACTAAAACCAGAAACTTTTGCGCCACCCTGGAGAAATTTTATGATGAATCGATATCCTGAATTTAGAAGATTTCGTCCATTTCCCCTTAAATTTATACAACGAGATTCCATGCCAACTTTGATTGCAAAACATATACAACAATAATAAAAGACTTTCATAACTTATATAGTACATCTGTATTTTTGATCATTTTTAAAATGTTAATATCATTAAAATTAGCTTGTGTTTCGACGTTACAGGAAAAATATTTCACATTGTAGAGCATCAAATATACCTTTTACCTACAACATCGTCTTCATTAACATGCATATTTCATTTTTTTTTGCGAAAATTCAGATTTTTGTTTTTTTTTAGAATTGCATAGCTGCAACTGTACAGTTGATTATATGAATATCTGTAGTTCCATTTTAGACTATTTTAAATTTTTACTGCTATTATTATATTCACCAAAATTATGCTACATGTTCTAGAATATTACTTAGTATAACGATAACATTTCACTTTGAAACAAAAGAAAAGACAAGATAGTCACTTACGATTAGTCTTAGAGAATCTTAAAAAACGACCTAAATATATTTACAGGCTTATACTCTAAATACACCATCAAAAAAAATTTGAAAATTTCTTTCATTTTCGTATGCCAGTATGTTGAGTAATTTAAACCCGCCTGCTATGGCACACGACTCGAGCATAGCAGTGACGTCAATCTATTTTCAGTTTTCATATCTGAAAGTGAATGACTCGCGTTGTGAGTGAATCACTTTCGATGTGGACGTTCGAATCCTCGAGTCGGGTTCCACATTAGGGCATTGTATTTCATTGTAAGTTGCCAAACAATCTCAACATTCTTGCTTGTATTATCATCGATTTCAAATTTTTACAATGCCAATTCCCAACAAACAACCATATCAAATGTTTATCCACACAATGAAAGTCTGATTGTAACCTTTAAGCAACCTTATCTTACCACACTTTCACTTTCGATATTCAATTTTTTGGTTTTGGATTTTTGTAGTAGTGGTAAAATAACTGTTTTCAGATTTTAGATTTCAGCTTGAGAATTTTCACAAGTAAACGTAGTATTTTAAGTACAATATAATAAAGACATTGCTATTTATTTTAAAGGGAATCGTGGATGCAATTCGAAATGCAACTAATTTGGCTTTAAATACAACAATAGAGAGCAGAATCAGGTGAAAAAAATTGGCTTCATTATAAAACTATTGTAAAGATGTAGAGAATTAAAAATTACAAAATTAATTGTTATGCATAAAAACTAGTAGTCACCAAGCGCTTAATTGAAACTTTAAAATGTAAAGAAGCTATTTCAAAGTCATTTGCATTTGTCCATTTGAATTGTAATTCACTACACAGACATTGACGCATAGAGTTAAGTTTCACAAAAACACTAATTTATCTATTTTTGAATCGATCAAAAATGATTATCAATTTCTATCTGCCTTATTAATTATATTATAAAGCCAAACTAGAGCTGGGTTGTAATTAATAACAATTTTATAACCTGGTTAAATAGCTGAACACTTGAACAATCTGGCAGCACTCATTTTCTTTTTATTCTACTCTTAGTCCAAAATTATAACTTGAAATTAGTAAAAAGTTAAAAAAAAGAAGAAGAATTCAATTCAAACCATATTCAATTGAAAGTTATTGAAAAAATTATTTGCATCCATTCGAATCTAAATTGAAAATCAACAATCATCTTTGTATTCCAATATTTCATAAAGACTTAATTGCGATTTTTTTCATTTCGAAACACTAGAATGCTATGTTTCTCGGTCTGTAGTAAATAACTCTTAAGATTAATTTGAAGTTTGTTGTTACGATTTAAAATCACATATTGTTCTTGTAAAATCGGATCATTGTAGCCAATCAAAGTTTTGTATTGACTCTCAAGCTTTCTTCTTCGTAGAATTTTTGAATTTAATTTATGCATGAAAGAAATGAAAGCTACCTCAAAACTACATCATAGACACATAGGATATCAAACTTCGTTTAATTAGATCAAGAGGCAAGTTAAGACTGAAATAAATTCACGCTATTCAGTTTGTATGAAAAAATGCAACATAAACGTATTTCTTTGTTACAAAACGGACAACCGAAATGTATTTTGGTCAGTTGCCAATTCATTTCATTGTTTTTTTTTTCGGCAACAAACCCTAATCTTTCGTCAAATTTACACAAGTTGGTGATGTTTTGCATAAGCATTCGATAGACTGGCCTTAAGTTGCTTGTAGAAAAATATGAGTTTTGTATTGTAGATCGTTTTAATGGTTATTTATATTGACAGACAAGAACTACCAAATGCTGAGAAAGAAAATTGGATCTCAATCCTTTTGGTGTTGCGATGATGACGATGGCGGCGATGGGCCTTGCGATGATGAATGATGATGTCCTGAATGATTGGTAGTTGTATTATTTTCTGGTTTATTGTTTTCTCGTCTTAGAAGATAGACCGATCCATCTGCTGCTTGCTGCAAACTGTACTGTGACGGAGAGCAAGGATTTCCATCTGAATCTCTAAGATACTGAAAAGATGAAAAACATAAGGTTGATTAGACTACTTTCAAACTGTTAGTAGATATTTATTAATTTTAAGTACTAAGCATAAAGACAAATGTCAATTTTAATTGTAATTCGATTACATTTCACTGTTAATAATATCAAAAATAACTTATAGCAATGGAATATTCTTGATAAATAAAATAATGAAGACAATCTACTTTAATACTCATAAATATTGTTGTTTTCCTCTGAAAACATGCTTCATGGATTCAAAATTCTTTGCGTTTCCGAAATAAAATGGCTTATTTACTACTACTAAACAGGCCCGGCCCTAATGCGTTTAGCGCCTGGTGCATAGGAAGAATTTGCCGCCCTCGACTCAGGGTCTGCAAATACGAGGTCTGTTCAAAAAGTACCCGGAATTTTCGTTTTTTCAAAAAAATATTTATTTATTCGTCTAGATCAATGTGGTCCCCTTCAAAGTAGTCCCCCCAGATATAATACACTTATGCCAGCGTTTTTTCCAATCTTCGAAGCACTTTTGATATTCACTTTTTGGTATGTCCTTGAGTACTCTCAGCGATTCGGCCTTTATTTCTTCAATCGAGGAAAAACGAGGAAAAACCTTTCATGGGTCTGTTCAACTTTGGGAACAGGAAAAAGTCACACGGAGCCATATCTGGTGAATATGGAGGTTGGGGCATGACTACGGTATTGCTTTTGCCCAAAAAATTACGAACAAGCAACGACGAGTGAGCAGGTGCGTTATCGTGGTGCAAAAGCCATGAATTCTTTTTCCATAAATCGGGGCGTTTTTTTCGGATTGCTTCACGCAAACGTTGCATAACTTCAAGGTAATACTCCTTATTAACCTTACGACCTTGTGGTAAGAACTCTTGATGCACTATGCCATTATAATCGAAGAAAACAGTAAGCAAAACCTTGACATTTGATCGAACTTGACGTGCTTTTTTCGCTCTTGGTGACGTTGAATGCTTCCAGGTGGACGATTGTGCTTTGGTTTCGACATCATAACCGTACACACATGTTTCATCACCAGTTATCACCCTTTGAAGCAAACTTGGATCGTCGTTGACGTCATTTAACAGCTCCTGAGCGATTGTTTTTTTGGTCAAAATTCAGCAGTTTTGGAATGAATTTTACTGCCACCCGTTTCGTGCCCAAAACTTTTGAAAAAATGGTATGACATGAGCCAATTGATATGCCAACTTCATCAGCAACTTCTCTAATTGTTATTCGGCGATCATTTATAACAATTTTTTCCACTTTTTCCACATTTTCATCGATTAATGACGTGCTGGGTCGACCGGAGCGTTCGTCATCTTCAACGTCTTCGCGGCCATCTTGGAAACGCTTATACCGCTCATAAACATTTGTTTTTTTCATAGCAGACTCACCATAGGCTTTTTGTAACATTTCACACACTTTGTTACACTTTATTTCATTTTTTACGCAAAATTTAATACAAATTCTTTGACTCTTCAATTCTTCCATTGTTTAAACAAGCTAAAATCGTCGAGCTCATAAAAACACGTCGAACCTTAGCGACTACCACAGACAAAGTAAACAGTGAATATGGCTGAAAATGTTATCATACTTTAGGGGCATGTATACCAACACAATAAAAAATGTTGACAATCGGACTTTCCAGACCCGCGAAATTTAAAAATTCCGGGTACTTTTTGAACAGACCTCGTATACTATATGGAGCACACTACTATAGGTCCTCCAAATTGGTGTTTTGGGCAGGTTTGAGAACGTGGGGGATGACTAACTTTGGCTATTTGGCCTACATGCTACTTCTATGTTTAATATTTCTATGTTTAATTTCTTGCAGTGACAAGTGTGCTTTCAAATCCTGAATTGCTACGATATTCCACCAAAAAATTTAAAGTTGTCTATGAACTATTCTTAGTGGTGGTTAGATATAGAGAGTGGCTTTAAATCAATCTGGTTGCAATATTGATTTTATCTAATTTACTATACTATTAAGCTAACAATGAACTTAAATTTTAGCAATTTTCTTCCTAAACACTCTACAATATGTTTAATATTCGAATCTTCACTTTCCTCTAAAGCTCCTAATGCTTCGTATGTATCAAATAGATTTTGCATCAGGAGATTAAAGGCGTTAAGTTGACTTTCAAATCTTGTATCATATAAGGGCTTAAGCCCTCAACATTCGTTTGGAGAATGCGCCAACTATTCATAGAACTGCAAAAATACATAAAGCTGTTTGACAAGGTCAAAAATATCTATTGTATCTAAAAAAAAAAAAAAAACAGTTCGCTGCTTCGTTGACAGCCAAATTGAAGGTGTTTGTTAAATTTTGCACGCTATATTGTCTGCGCTCTATATTGGAGCCTTCGTCATAGATTTGCAATTTATAGCCCATCGTTCATTAATTCATTTAAAATTGTGAGTCCTTTTACGGTCATATATTTTGCATCTAAAAATCCTATAAACTTTTTTTTTTGTAAATACTAGATCCCTTTTGACAAGGATTATGTTGGCTTATGACGATTCGTATCAGCCATCGGTTTACGATAACACCCGTTTATGGTGGGTTTGACCTCAAATTTTTACTCTAGACAACACAAACACATAAGTGACTCAAAACAACGCAACGAACACGAAACCGCAGTTTAAGACACGTTGATACACGTATTATCAATTTCAGAGAAAAACCGTCCTTCGGAGAAAAGCAAATTTCTCAGCAATTTTCCGGCTACAACCTTCCACCACAAGAGCTAACACGCGGAAAATCCTATAAACTGCTTTTTGTTATTATATAATCCTTTTTAAAGTGTGCGAAACTGATTACCAAAGGTTGGGCAGAACATGGTTTTGTCTGGTGTCAAATCCACTATAATTGCATATTTGTTTATTGTGATGTATTCAACGATTTTGTTTTTTAGTGCAGTTACAATCACGTTTACGAGTTCTTTGTTTTTACAGCTTTGTGATCATGTAAAGGGAGAGAAATATGGGTCCGATCTTATTAAGAAATAAGAAATTAATAAGAAATCAAATTAACAAGCCAATCTAGGGGAAAATTATTAACATTTTACAGTTTCCTGTAATACAAGTTTGTGATAAATTTCCGTTACATTTTAATTTGGACGAAAACATAGGTTTACTACTATTTACCCATACAATAAAAATGATTTTTCATATCATTAAAATCTAATTTTCTATACTGAAATTTTCAATACACTCAAGAAATGAAAAATCCAAGTGTCAACATTAATCTCTAACCGTATACAATGTCTCTAAATGAATCAGTCTCAATTTTTCTCCTCCGTGAGTAAAAAATAATATTTTTATTTTTTATTTTCTCCTTCGAGTTTATCTACGATGATCAGTCAAGGCGCACAAGTGCTCCATACCCAGCGCCTTTTGTTACACGCAATTATGTTTTGATCTCATCTGACGCATAGGGAAATCAACCTTGTTGTGTAGAGTATTTACTAGTGTAATTTGTAGAGTATTTACTAGTGTATTTACTAGATAGGTTCATTGCTTCTCTTTCCAAACCTGATAAGTCGGTATTAATGAACCCTTCATAATGTGATTTACGCCGTTTGGCACATTTCCTATATTCAAGATGGTACGGCGTCTTTGGCGGCATCGGAGCGCGATTTGAAAGTGCACCAAATGAACTTGCTGTGGATAAGAGATAAGCACACCACCTCGAAGTCAAAACGGGTTCATTCACACTCTCGGTATGTATACGTATATGCATAAAACATTTTGTTGTTTTAACATGCAATACATGATGCGAATCTGGTAGCATATTTTTTTCTATACACAAATTTCTATGGAAGAATTTGATGAATTCTAGAATTGCGTCAGCTAATCTTATGGTGTAAGGATGGTTTCATAGTAAATAACCCTACAGGTGCACACTCAAGGTGTTAACGTAAGCGGAAAATGAATAAACTGAAAATTTAATATCTGCAACTTATTTTACATATGGATAAAGATTATATGGCAGATATTTTAGAGGAAGATATTTTATTCTTGATTTAGATATTTTATTTTGTCGCCTTTTGTCCTTGTCTTATGCTGCCGCCTGGATTCAAAGCACCATGTGCACATATAGAAGAACAAATTATTCAAAAAATTATTATTACCAGTTAAATTGCTTTACTCTACACTCTACACAGACTCTACAATTCAATCAACTCGCGTACACACTTTAACTGGCGCCCTAATATCAGTGTCACTCGCGTTGAAATCAATTGATTTTGAAATGAAACCGCCAAACGTACTCAATTCGATTTTTCAAAAGACTCGCTTCAACAGACTCTCTGTCAAGGATTACACCAAAGTAATTTATTCTCCCTCGGCCATTTCCAGAATAGTTGATTGTGGAAATGCTTCTAGACTATTCTGGACTTCTCTCGTTCTATAGGAATCCGTTTATTTTTACATGTGTCTTGGCTACAAGGAATTTCTTAAAGGCGTTTTACATGGAATTTTCCGTTCTATAGGATATATTAGATGTTTTGTATGTAGCTGGCACTGATATTGTAAAGTAAGATAGTTTTGACCCTCTTCTTAAACCTGTTTATCCTGAACATATTCGTCGTCAACAATAGTGTTATCTTCACGTTGCGGATCAAAACGATCTAGGCACGCATCCTTGTCCTTCAATCGATATTTACGATGGTGCTGTATCCGGTAGAAAGTATCGGTAAGTCCTTTGATTACGCGACATGACTCTTCCTATTTTGGTTGCAGCTTAGGACCTAGGCCTTTCCGGTGACGGGGGTTGTATATCCACGCTAAATCGATTTTCTTCTTCTTCTTCTGTTCGATGGCAAATTTCGATGGCATTGCTCCTCCATTTGATTTTCCCCTCTCTCAAATTCAGGCTTAAAATATGAGGGCCTACGAAGTTCATTCCAAGTATGCACTCGTCAGTTATCTTGGCTACCAGGAATGGACGTTGGAATACCATATCTCTGAGATATATCTGTCGAACGATCTCACCAAGAACTGATATGGATTCAACACTGACCGCCTGAAGCACGTACCGCCCAACGTTATTAAGTCTCGAGGATTTCACTATATCCACTCCCAGGATCGACCTAGCAGCTCCAGTGATATTATGAGCTTCATTCTTGATTTTCATCTGCAGACTTAAATTGTTTTCACGAAAATATAATGTGGCAGCGGTGATCATTTCAGGGTCACCAGTGTTTTGGGCTAACCGCTGATCGCCGAGCTTGTTTATCGTTCTGCATGAGCAAGTGCTTATGTTTGCCCGTCTAGATTCTTCGCTTTACTTGTGTCTTATTGAGCATCCTTGGCAGTATATGGTTTCATCTTTCTTGTAGCAGTTACGACTCAGATGTCCTTGTTTTTCGCTCCATCAGCTGGTTTTTATGCACACATTCTTAGTAATATCCCAGCTTCCAGTTCTTGCGACAATCACTCTCTAAGTGACCTTTTTTCCATAATTCTAACATTGACGAGCTCCGCGTCTCATTGATTCCCAGGCAACATTGGCTCTTCTACACATGTATTCTTCGTGCACTTCACAGACTCTAACGTTGGTGTGCGACGCCTGCTTCGCCGATTCGTAGATCAAAGCGTAGAACAAAGAATCCTTCAGCGTCCATTCGTCAGCCAAACGAAATACTTGTTGAAGTTTTTCATCATATACTACCTGATCGAAAGAATCTTTCACCGTTTCATCTCGATATTTTGGATCCGACTTAGGGTAGGACAGAATTGTTAACCGCTCGATGTCCAGTTGCTGCAACGTTTCTCCTGGCTTCTGCACACGCGTTCTGAGGTACGAACTATGAACCTCTTTCATGTGGTCTTCACCTTATCTCATATCCAATGTCCACATTGGGTACTCACTGGAATCGTTTGAAATATTTTTGGATCCTCTTAATAAAAGCATTTGTTTGGTCGCACGCTCTCGATCGATCCAATGATTGTATTCTCTAACCGCTTCAAGTTGCTTTTTTAGATGGTCTAAGTTGTTATTCCCTGGAAAATGGGTGCTTTGACTCTTTCAGTACCACTTGATTCAGCTGGAACAGTTTCAATGGCTTTCACGCGATGCAAATCGGATTTTAAAGGATCAATTTCTTCCTCAAGAACCACCAGTTTTGCCCTAGCTTGTCGAACTGCTCTTGGAACTGTTTTTTTTTTTTAACTTCTATCAACTGTTGCTCGCTTTTTTTAACCTGATGTTTCAGTTGCTCCCTTATATCCCGAGCTTGCTGATCAAGTTTTTGCTCCAATCGCTCTTTGATGCTTTCGGCTTGTTGATCGAGTTTCTGATCTATTTTCTGATCCAGTTTTATGACTTGCTGTTTACAGTCTTCAGTAGTCTGTTTTTCGTGTTTCTGACCGATGTCTTGGGCTTTCTACTTCCCATATCGGTGGCCATTTTCAGCAGCAAATCGATTATCTGCGTTTGAGGCTGGAAAGGATAATATAGTGTCTTATTTAACCCTTTGGCCTAAAACCACGAGCGAGACTCGTGGTACGGAATTGGGCCCACAAACAATAAGCACGAATCTGACTCGTGGTACATCGTTCAGGTCAAATGTAAGCAAAACGAGCCTAGCTCGTGATATGTCATTCGGGACAAAAAATCAGCCTCGTGATTCAACTGTTCTCGATATTCTTTTATTTACTTTAGTTATGAGTAATTTTTCATTGCGTTCACAGTTTTCGGAACTAATTGTTATTCTGGTTATAGATCGGTTATAGACTTCTTCCTGACTATGGCCCGAGCAAATGAGAGATAGCGAGTAGGCCAAGAGGTTAAGGCCAGACTTAGTAAAAAGCTTTGCTAGCTTCACGTGATCAGTCGATGGTTTCAGTGCCATCTTTCTTAGAGCTGCAAAGATAAGCGTTGAGTGGCTGCTTCATCTCAGCTATCTGAAGAAGGAAGCGACGGTAGAAGTAGACCATTCCTCCTTAGGACTTTAACCATCTTGGGGAGTTTAGGAGTTGAAATTGCTTCAACCCGAACTGGAGAGGACATTTTCTTCTTCTATGATATACCAACGCTTAGGGTATTCCCCTTTGAAGCAAATTCTTAGCTATAGCGGTAGAGTGACAACACATTGGGTAGAAGCCGATTACAAATGATTATTCTATTGACTGACTATTCTTTAACTGCCACACTTTATTCTTGTGAAGTGCGGGTTTTATACCCAGTCACCGCTAAAGCTATGATGTGACACTTAATTAGTTAAGCGCTAATATTACTCCCAGTCGCCAGCTATTCAGACAACACAAGACGAAAAAATACAGCCATGAGCCTACGTCGGGATTCGAACCCGCGGCTAGTAGATCGCTGCTTTGGACTGGCGCCTTAGCGAGCAGACTTACCGACCTCTCCATAGGACTTTCGGCGACATCTCATGGCTCAAGGGGGTCGGTAGCGCTGCTTGCTAAGGCGTCAGTCCGAAAAGCGGCGTGCTACGGCCTGCTGGTTCGAATCCCAAAACTGCCCATGCTTGTAATTCTAACTTAAAATATCGTCAAACCCACCAAAACGGGTGTCTTTGTAAAACAGGAAACTGTATTAAAAAAAAAAAAAAAAAAACAAAGACCTCATGACTACTGAATTTTATTGAAGGTCAAAGGAAGTGGCATTTCGCCAAGTGAACAAGGTACTAAGTACTTTAAGGTGATATAAGTGAGTTAGCAAAAAAATTTGCTCATGCCAATTGAAGATTCACCCACGCGGTGAGCAAACAGAAACAAATATTACTACCACGGTCTTGCATCTTTTGGATATTTGTTCTAGATGCATCCACCGGATCATTACAAGCCGGTGTCTCAGCAGTATTAGAGCTTTTGTGGATGGTACATCGTATGTGAAAGAACTCATTACATTGTGCCTTAAACGCCCGAGAAAAACATAAATGAAAGTATCCTGGGACAAGATTATTGAGCAATGGGATATTTTTAATGATATACCGAAACATACAAGAGCACGAACATTTTCAACTTGCATATCTTTCGGACAACCGACCCGGAACCGGGCCATATATAACTGCACGGAAATTTGGATTACAATTTTGCTTCGAACTGAGACGACCATCTGGAGGATCCTTGATTAGGAGCTCAGTTTCGGAACTGCGTCTGAAGCAGTACCAGCAAATAAATTGGACTGGCTTTTAAGATTTATGGTCGGCTTTTGTTGAGGAACGAGTCACAATTCACTATCAATGACACAATCTACTTGGAAACCAAAAAAGAGAGAAGTACTTAATCGCAAGGATTTACCCGGAACGTATGGATGGAGAGCCGAAGGAGGAGACTTATTGATCCATGATCGATATATTGCATCGATGGGCTGAATACCCGGCTATTTATACTTTTTTTTACTGTTTAGTCAACTCTTCTGCTTCTGCTGCTTTTACTGCAATGCTGCTTATTTTAAGTTGGTAGTAAACTTTGGCCAGTGAAAGTAAAAAAATGGTAAACAGGAAGGACTTCTATGCTATTCTGCGCAATAAGTAATTCATTGCTTTAAATTTAATTACCTTCGGAGATGGATAGGTCGAAATTGTCTGTTTAAATTGCCATCTTTATCTCCAAAGCTGATGCTTTTTGGGTTCAAATTAATAGTGTTTGTTGGAAAATTGGACATGCAGATTGACGCTAATGCGGAAATGATCAGATCGCAGATGGATTCACGGGAGAAATAATAAATAGCTCCTAAATTGCTTTTGTCAACAAGGATACTTCTTTGAAAATGTTGTATCTATATAAAAGCTAACTATAAAAGCTTTCTTTATTTCTTATTTAGCTACATATATAATATCACATATGTGTAAACTAATAGTTTTTGACATTTTATTGTGAGTTAAACAAATTCAATGCATTTTGGTTTTCAAATGAAAATTTCCAAACCGGCAAATCTACAACTCCTGTGATTTTCAATTTTCAAGTACTATTTTTAAATTATTTGTCCATTAGATTTTTCTAGGATTGAATGCTTAAAATCATTCGCCAAAGTTCTTCAACTGTTAAAAACATAAAGGCTCAGAAGATTGAAATCAAATATTCAGGATAATGGAGCTTTTGGAAGGTAACTGACAAAAGATTGACATCGGCCGAATAGAAAAAAAGAAATAAGAACGAAGAAAGCGCTCTAAAGCCCAAATTTAAGGTTTGCGTAGCGGCTTACATTAAGAAGTTAAACATGGCGATGTTTGGTTGGAAACAATCGAAGATGACGCGGATTGTGGTACCTCAACGGAAACTTCAAAGCCAAGTGATATAAATATATGAGACGTAAATTATACTCAAAAAATTGATCAAATTTATTGAATCAATAATTTTGCTAAGTGGTTGGGTGGGTTAAGTAAGTGTATCGACCTAGAATTTATTTAAGGCGGCAAAGAAAAGGATATGAATGGTTTTCAAATGATAGAAGTTTGTCTACTCAAAGCATGCGAAGAATTAAAAAAAAACATTCACAGAATAATATGGGAATGGGTGCAACAAAATTCCCATAGAAAATATCAGAGATGATATTTCATAGAAAAATAGTTAAATTTCCAATACTTATATACGTCAATGCTGTGCTTATACACGAAATTTTTTATACATACTTGAAATACGTGCCGATGAAGTGTTGCGAATTTACTAGCTATCCGCTTACGTTCAGACAAAACTAATTCTCTGTCCTGGAACAAACGATCCTTTCGTCGTCGGACCTCCTTAACTTCATCTTCTAGCGACAAAATTTGATCCAGCTTACGTTTACGGCAATTCTGTGCAGCTACCTTATTTTTGCCGCGTCTTCGAATGTCTCGAATTAGTGAAAGCTGAGTTTCATTCAGATCATATTTGGATAAACGCTCGTTAAATTCATCCATGGGCAAATTAATAATTTCATTAACGTTAATGGGGATGTTCAGGGCACGAGCACGTTTCTCATCGCGTGTCAGATGCTCGTCTTCGGAGCGTTTGTGTTTCTTGTCACGGATTTGGGGACGTGGCGCAGAACCACTTCCCTGAGGTAGAGTGTACGTATGATTGTGGTTGATCAGATCATGTCCAGGACCACCGCTGATGCGAGGTGGGCGCGTGAAATCTAACGAACATGCATATTTCATTTCAGCGTTTGTCATCAAGGGTACGTGATCTTTATTAACAGCTGGTCCTACTGCTCCTTCCATACTTGACGCTAATGACACAGCCCCAGAAGGTGGCATTCCGTATGAATCATATTCGTATTTCACAGGAACCGGAGGCATGTGATCAGCTGGTGGTTGAGTTGCATTTGAAAGCGATGGAATGTTTGGTTGTTCTTGGAAGTATCTTTTGCCGAACATCTGATGCTTCTTCTGTGCAACTGGCTGCTGTCGAGTCGAATCTCCTCCCAGGCGTCCGTTGTAACTATAGTCATATGGTCCACCATATTTGCCTTGGTGATAGTCTTGCGCCGAATCACTTCCTCCGTCACCCCATTCGCCATCCGATAGAGATGGAACACGTTCCGATCCCATCGAGCTGACGGCACTATCACTCGATGCATCCAAACGATCACCTGTACTTGCACCAATTACATCGTTACTCAGGTTTCCAATGTTGGTTGGCATCGATAACATATGACTGGCGTGACTTGCACCGCTCGAACCAAGAACTGATGAGTTGTTACTTGTAGCATTGCCTTCAAGCATTCGCATCGTGCAAAAACCTAAAAATATAAAAGATTCAAGTTTAGAAGAGCGATTTGTGTTTCATAATTTATTTTAAAATTTCAGAAAAAAGCATCAGATTATTTTTTGATTTTTTTTAAAGTTAATAGTGGTATATGCCAGTGGTAAAGTACGGCAGCTCGAAAAAAAAATTATACTCTTACTTTGGTGTTTTCGTGTACGTGAAATTTTGTATGAAAATTTCACGTGAAATTGAAAACAATACTCAGCTTGAAACACAATTGATGATCTTTTAAACCGAATAAAATCCCGAACAGATATCCGGCTGTATAGATCAGAGAAAACCAAATGGTAATGCAATTTCAAAAGGTCTCTCGTCTAGAGATATTACGATATCCTACGTCGAACCGACTCGAAGATATTCACAAAGTTTTGGTGACGGGAACACTACACTTGACAAGAGTATAAAGGAAGAGACGCAAACAGTTGGACAGGTTAACAAAAGGTTTGGAGGATCTAAGGATGAAGCCCGACAATTAGAGGCCCTGCATTATATGTTGATTGAATTTGAGTTTGGAGTCAAATATTACGTCAAGGTCCTTAAAATTGGCTGCGGCATTAAAAGGGGAATTGAAAACAGATAGATAATAATTAGAAAGATTAAATGTGTTATAAGTATAAAACATACGTATACCACATTTGGTGACACTTTGTAACATTCAAAGTAAGTGTGTTAGCAATGTACCAATTATTCAACGCAGAGAGATCATTTTGCAGCTGATAACAATCTTCAAATGTCTCGATTACTCTGAAGATTTTGAAGTCATTAGCCTACGAAACCGTATACAGGATGGTAGGTCATTGATAAACAACTGGAACAACAGAGGGCTGAAAATTGAACCTTGAGGAACTCTTGAGGTAGTTAGGGTAAAATGGAACAGATATGCAGGAATTGACAGATACGACACAAGTATGATCGATAACATAGGAAGTGAACCAGGAGAGTAGAGAACCAGAAATATTAGAACCAGAATTTTCAAGCTTCAGAAGATCATTATTCACAGCGTCAAAAGTTGTATATGTTACATCTACCTTCTTTTGTCGATCAAAGGCAGATGCAAAAGCATTGGTGAAACGAAACAAGTTGATCAATATAAGGCTCTTTTTTTTGCTTCAGTGCAAAATAAAATAGAACAATGGCGCAAAAAAACGACCCAGAACAGCTGTTGCATTCGCTACCCAGAACAGAACAGCTGATGGATTCGCTAAGGTTGCTACACTCGCTGTAGTTGCGCGTAAAGCAGTTGAAAATAAAGCGAGAAAATAATAAGTGTAAACTACCACAATCGATAGAAAATATAAAAGAAACTAACAGAATATTATTTCTTTTAATTTTCTACACATTATGAGGGCTTCTTCCATTTTCTAACTACCAAAACATTCAACATAACCTTGAAAAATTGAAAGCCAACTCACAGCAAAAAAAGCAACTACTCATGAACTATCATATCAGCACATTCTATAGTTCAGTACATGAATTCACTGGGACACGAGTGTTGTTGTGTCCAATGCGTCTGTTCTGTTCTGGATTTTTTTTGCCGCTTTCCGTTGGGAAGGGAATAAACCCGAAATGCATAGATTGAAGGTTATTGAGAGAACAATATACAAAGAAGAAGATAAAGACTTACTTAAGATATTCGTAATACTATTGGGACAACAGCCAAAGCTGGTATTAAAAACTAGCACATTAAGGATTCTACTTCAGGAGGGTTTATGCGAAAAGAGGATTATAAGGGAGAATATTAGAGAGAACGAAAATTTGCGGCGAAAAGAAAGAAGAGCTCGCAAACATCTTGTGAAGTGGACGCTTTTACACCGTTGTACTCCGTACAATTTGGAATACCAGAGGAGCTTTTTAAAGAGTAAATGTACGACCAAAAGGATTTAGGCTGGTCGGTTTGGACAGATGCTTCGATGTGATTGATGTAATGAATCTTGATTTTGTATTTACTACGTGCAGTGTCTTTAGCAGTGGTAGCAGTGTCAGCTTTAAACCATGCAGCACCGCTTGTTTTAAACAACCGGTAGATTGGGGTAAAATGCAAAATCAGATTAGAAAGAAATGCGTTAAATTTTTATCAACCATCATTAATATCGATACCACGAAAGAAAGAGGTCTAAGTAATACCATTTATTACCGCATGTCTATCAGTTTTATGAAAAGTGGATAATGGCGGAGGTCTGGAGGTACATAAGGAGAGAGAGCTGTATTTAAATTATATCGTTAAATGAACTAGTGATTAGCTACTCAATTGTTTTTTTTGTTGAGGCTATGTAGTCTTTTCTACTTTCTTAAACTATTCAGGCTGTGGAACCTGTAATGGAACATATAAAATAATCGGTAATTTAGAGTCCCAAAAGCTCGAAAGACTGCCCCAAAATGATACTGCCCCAAAATGAGACCGACAGAATGAGCTCCATCAAAAAG
Source organism: Nemotelus pantherinus (assembly GCA_963978885.1). Taxonomy (NCBI): domain Eukaryota; kingdom Metazoa; phylum Arthropoda; class Insecta; order Diptera; family Stratiomyidae; genus Nemotelus; species Nemotelus pantherinus. The sequence continues at coordinate 218,749,396 of OZ022264.1, forward strand.
TACCGAAGAATCAACCTATTTGAAGATCTCTCCGAGTAATCACCTGCCAAATTTTAAGGTTAGTAGGTAAGAGAAAGAAAGTAAGTAGGGGAAAAATAGTAAGTAATGGAAAGAAAACAAGCAAGGATACGAAAATAAGGAACGAATGTAAGGAAACGAAAGTAAGGTAACGAAAGTAAGGGAACGAAGATAAGAGAACGAAAGTAAGGAAACGAAAGTAACGAAGCGAAAGTAAGGAATCGAAAGTAACGAAGCGAAAGTAAGGAATCGAAAGTAACGAAGCGAAAGTAAGGAAACGAAAGTAAGGAAACGAAAGCAAGAATACGAAAGTAAAGAAATGAAAGTAAGGAAACGAAAGTAAGGGAACGAAAACAAGGGAACGAAAATAAGGGAACGAAATTAAGGGAATGAAAGTAAGGGAGCGAAAGCAAGGAAGCGAAAATAAGAAAACAAAAGGAACGAAACGAAAGTAAGGGATCGAAAATAAGGGAACGAAAGTGAGGGAATGAAAGTAAATGAGCGAAAGTAAGGAAACGAAAGTAAGGGAACGAAAGTACGGAATCGAAAGTAACGAAACGATAGTAAGGAAACGAAAGTAAGGGAACGAAAGTAAGGGGACGAAAGTAAGGGAACGAAAGTAAGAGAATGAAAATCATATACACTGCCGTCCAACTCGTTAGGCACACCTTTAACATTTCAGGATTTTCAGGAATTATGAATCAGGACAAAACAAATGTGTTATGAGTTTAAAACTCTTGGTATTTCCAACCTAAAGATAACATTTCATGCCTGCGTGCCCTACCAAATAAAGTAGGGTTATTATTTGCGAAAAATATCGATAAATAAGCGGATTAAATTGAGTAATATCATAGTGAATTTTTTTATGATAATTTGTAACGACGAATAATTTAATAACGAACAAGAGAAGTTATCTGACAAATGAAGTTAGTTATAAAGGACTTAAGTTTTGACTTGATTCATAGTTCTTGTGAATCTTGATATATTAAATGTGTACCTTACTAATTAATTGATAATGTACCTACATGAGTTGTAAAGAATAGAAAGACTCTTTAGGTGAAATTCAATATAACCCTACCTAAGACTACTGATACACTGCTCTTATTGATACTATGGTATCGTCCATACCACCGGTTTATCACCCATTTTTAGGCTAATACCAGCTCGACAAAGTGGTACATAAGGGATATCTACACCTTTGGGTGGTATTGATACCGTGAGAATTTTACCCGGTATATCGAAGGTTTTTACAGCCAGCGGAGACAATTTCCAGTTAGTGGTGACTGTTGCAATTAATCTTTCCAATACAGATCATTGACAAATGTCACTTACTATTTTTATTTGGAAAGTGTCGCTTGTTTTGATATGAATTAGAAAAAATGGATAATTTTGTCACGCAAATTTGACCAAAAATACAGGTTCGTCTGAATTCCGCTTCACTTTTGATTCTACACTCAATTTGACAGTTTTCACTTTTGACAGGTGATGTCACACAATACCACGTTGGCGCAGTGTATCACCCTCCCAAGTTATCGATACTGTGGTATCCATACCCTGGTATCACTACCAGCAGTGTATCATTAGCTGTCTGTGAGACAAGTATATAGGCAACCTTCATTGTAGATAGTAGGTTGTTGACGATCAATTGTTCGCAATGCGAGTAAAACATTCGAAAAGTCAACGTATAATGATAGATTGTATAAAATATAATATCAGCATGTTCCACTTTAAAAATCTTCAAATTATGATAGTCCGCAAATTATTATGTACAAACGATATTTCGGATAAGTGTCCCGATGATTTGAGGTCTGATGTTAAGGACTTTATATCTAAAGCATTCACGATCACCTTGACTCTATAGATTGGAAGGATATTCTTTCAACGTTAGATTTTGAGGAAGCCATTTCCACTTTTTATAACAAAATATTTGACGCCGTTGAAACATATGTACCTAAGATAAGAAAAAAGAAAAAGTTGTCTGAGCCATGGCTTGATAGGGAATCCTAGGAACAAACTTTATAAGCGGATTAAAAACAATATCGACGTAAGTTCTGCTATTCAGGATGAATATAACGAAGCTGCTAAGCAATTTTTGGCAAAGTCTCACGTGGTTTATGACAATTACATTAAGACAACAGGTGAAAATATAAACCGCGACCCTAAAAATTTTTATGATTTTGTAAATGTGAAGCGAAAATCTACTGGTTATCCATCGTCGATGTTCTTTAATGATATCACTTCTTCCTCCCCTAATGAGATTTGTGATTTATTCGCAGATTGTTTCCAGAATATTTTTATTGCACCTGACTCATCAGACTCACATCTCCCTTTTTCTCATTCTGCTCCTACAGCGTTTGTCAGCCACATAGAAATTACACGTGACGAAATACGTAAAGCTATTTCGGAACTCGACTGCAACAAAGGTCCAGGGCCAGATCTTCTTCCTCCAACTTTCTTGCGCAAATGTGTAGAGCAGCTTATAACTCCCTTTCATATTTTTTTTCAACAGATCACTTTCGTCTTACCTTCTATTCTGAAACTTTTTGAAAAGATTGTCTACGATAAACTTTCTTCACTTGTTGACTCCTGTCTGAACGAGCAACAACATGGTTTTAGGAAAGGTCGCTCAACTACCACAAATTTGACAGTCCTAATCTCAGACGTCCTGTGTAAAATGGAGAAAGGATACCAAATTGACGCAGTCTATACAGACTTTAGTAAAGCTTTTGACAGAGTTGACCACCCTACCTTAATTCTGAAATTCTACTGAAATTCGGACTTGGTGGACCTTTGCTTTGCTGGCTGACTTCTTACCTTCAAAATCGAACTCAGTTGGTAAAATTTCAAGGACTTTTATCGAAAAATATTTCTGCTACCTCTGGTGTACCACAAGGTAGCCATCTTGGCCCACTTCTTTTTAATATATTTATTCAATCACATCATCAAATCTAAATCCGATGCACTCTTTCTCCAATCCAAACTTGATTCACTTGATCATTGGTGCAATGAAATTAAGCTCTCTCTCTCTGAACATTGTGAAGTACCAAGTTATAAGTTTCTTCCGAAAATGCACCGTCTCACATAAAACGTATTTCCTCGGGAATAAGTTGTTAGCTCGAGTTGATAACGTTGTCGACCTTGGTGTTGTCTTGGATGAGCGACTCCGCTTCACCTTGCATTATGATAAAATACTTTCCCGTGCAAACAAACAGCTAGGCTTCATAAAAAGACGTGCCAAGGAATTTCGTAACCTGTGGGTCACACGATCCTTATACATCTCACTAGTACCCCCCATTCTCGAATATGCTTCCATTTTTGAAATCCACAGTAGCAGACTCGAGAAAATACAAAAGCAATTCTTACTTTTCGCATTGAGAGAACTATAAAACCATTACGATTTTAATAATCTTCCTCCTTGTGAGTTTCGACTGGGTCATCTAAACTTGATAACACTTTCATCTAGAAGAAAGATGATTTCGGCCTGCTTTACATTCGACGTCATTAGACGCGTCATCAAAGTTGAATTCCTGAATAGAAAAATGGTGTTGAATAACCCTGTAAGAAACACCAGGTCCTCTCGTTTACTTAAGGAATATCCACATTCCACTACTTACGCGGCTAATGAGCCTATAAATAGATGTTGCAGGATATTCAATAGCATAAGTAATCTGTATTCTCCAACAGTCTCAAAATTATCCTTCAAATCCTCCCTTTTCCAAGCCATCCGCAACCGCTTATCCTTAGCTATATGTCAATGTTTTATTTATTTGTCATTTATTATATTATTATTTATTTATTTTGTTATTTTATTTAATTTTTATTTTTATTTTTATGTACTCATTGTAATTTCCAATTTTGCTTTATTTTACTGTTTGTGTAACTTGGATCTTGCTTGGTTAATAAATAAATTAAATTAAATTGTTTGTTGAAGATCCCAAAAAACATTGGTTAACATGACATATGAGTTTCCTTATATCTCCTGTAGGTGGATCTCGTGAATTTGTTTAGAGCCATAAAAAAAGTAGCTTAGGTCCGCCATCTTGTACGTTAATTGCTTTTGCGATAGGCCTTCTATATGAAGGCCATGGTGTGATCAATCACCTACTATATTCACCAGACTTAGCTCCATGTGACTTCTTCAGGTTTCCTCAAACCTGTACTGATATTTCATAGTTGCACTGTGTAATTGTGATTCTAGTGAAATTAAAAGTACATATTCTCACGGAGTGAAATTTGCCTTGGAATGAAGTATTGCGGGATATTCCAATTGGACGAAAGATTTAAGCGTACAACATGATTACAAAGTGCCAGGTGGTCAAATTATAAGATGCTTTATTCAATAAAATACTGCATTTGAAGGATTTATAGCAATATGTAAGTTCATTTAATATGGATAACTTAATATGGATAACTTGGCAAATGAGTCATTTAAAAACAAAGAAAACATATAAAAAGATTTGCCCACTAGATCTAAATGTATCTGACACACACTTTATTCAATTTGCCACTCCCTTACCAATTTGCATGACTCATTTATAAATTTATGATACCCAATTGTCCCTGATAGTGGCATTACATTGTGACAAGCGAAATATGCAAATTTCCAAATAGGTTCAAATGGCTACACGCCTTATCAAATCCACACAATCTACCGGTTGTATGCTAACAGGTTATTCACAAATCGTGCAGAATGTACACATGAACAATCATTCATTGCAAATAAATCAAAAAAATACAGTGACGCTCAAAAGTAGTCGTACGTGTACGCGATCGCCATACTAAACAAATTAGTCCAAGACCATAATTGCTTTCAAGACCTAATGCACAAATAAATGTCGATCGATAATTCAACATACAGAATAGGACGTAGTCTATCAATTGTCTGAATGAGTGATGAGTAAGCTAAAGCGTGATGAGCTTTAATGTTTTTCATATTCTGGTTCTTTATCTTTCGTTTTTGATTTTAGTTGATTCGATGGCTTGTTCGTACTTTTTCAATAAAGCTCGTCTTTTCGTCTGCGTCTTCTTCGCTGATAAGAAGACGAAAATATGTGCGTATTTTGTACACACATACGTACATACATACTTGTGATAACGAGTGCGAGTTCGACTGAAAATCGTTTTTAGCTGTTTTTTGTGTAGATGTGTAGGTACGTACCGATTTAGTAATGTAAATAACGAGATCTGCAATAAATTGTTGACGTAGAGCAATAGCAGTCCATAGCTTACACAATTTCCACTTTGTTGTTCTCACTACGTTATCGGCAACTGTGTAACAAATTGATATTTGCTGACTAGATAAGCTCGTTTCGTAGATCGTTTTTTTTCTTCAATTTCTAATCACTTATTGAGATGATCATATCGAGAATTGTTCCAGATGTATAGAGCACGTTTACGCAAATAGCTAATTCTTACGATTTCGTTTAAAGGGACCCGAACTGTAAATTTCTGAAATATTTTAAAGTAACATTTGATAGAGTTTCGATCGTGTAGGCACATGTTAGGTGACGTAAGCAACAGTAGTTCATTTTAAGATGTGTTCCGTGTTTTATATATGAATTATTTAATGAATTTTCTGGGTTAATTTTCTAACCAGCATCACTATAACTATTTACTTTTCTGAAGTTAACTTAATTATTATTTAGTTTCGTAGGTAAAAATCTGATTCAAAACGTTGAATTATTCGTCACCACGATAAGTGTTCACAGTCGAAATTTGTACCTGTCCGGGTCCCCTTAAATGAATCTAAGCGATGTGCGCGCGCATCTTCAATGTACCATATGTGGATATCCGCAGCTATCACTAACGCGAACTGGGCGCGTTTTAGTCATCACGGGCGTAGAATCACAATCAACTACTGATCACGTCCGATCGCATCGAAATCTTTAATTCAAAACGCAATACGATCGCTCTTCGGATCACATTCTGATCGTATTTATCACGAAAACTGACAATATTTACAACTTAAATTTGGCACGGCAAAAACGGAAACAAATTATAGGATCACTTAGGTTTTTAAGATGCTTCAATTAACGCGCGATAAAATCATTTCGAAATTTAATTGAAATTCTGACGACCATATCTAAAAAATCATGATTGGATGATGGCTAAACTACGACGACTACTCAGTGCACGTATCACAGCATGACTAAGCATTTAAAAATAGTAAACATCGGCGAGTCTGAAGCTTCTGAAGCAAAACTTTTCGACTCAGTCTCAGTAAACTCGACGAAATGTGGCACGGATCGCGGAATGAACGCGATCGCTAACGATCAATATCAGCTTTTTGTTGACGACTAGACTACGACGACGGTGACAACAACGCAATGTCGCGATCGCAATGCGTCTAGATGCCATAATCCGTAAAAGCAAGCTAGATCAGAGATTGCTTGCCACTTAGAAAGATCATGACTATGATGTGTTTCAAGCTACATCAGCGAAAAATTAGCGACCTACTTTGACCCGCAATCGTACATTGTACAAATTTTTATGTAGGTTGCCGATTAAAAATAAACTCAATTTCCAGAATTTTTCATTTAAAATATTATTGTATATGCATGCCGAAACTCAAGCAGGATTAATTATTTCCAGTCGATCAGATTTACAGAAATTTCTTCAAATATCGGAACTTCTCGTTTCTTTCCTGGACCCTAGATAATACTTGATTGAAGCTGATGATTCCTAGTCATTAGTTCCATTTCAGTTTTCCTTAGGATTTCCACAAGATTATTCCTCGGTTTTGTGTTATTCTTGCTTCTCATTATTCACCAGCCTGTAAACACTTGTTCTGCCTTTATATGCCGACAGATTTAAAGTGTTCCGAGTAATTGAATCGATTAAGGGTTGGTTTAGTTGCTGAATCACCTAAGCGTATGAAACAAACTGGTACACTGAAACTTCTTTTATTCTGAATATTGAGAAGTTTTTTCAAATGTTCTGTATACAGTGCGTTTGAGAAAAACATACACCCAGCGTCAAAAAATAAACTGGATTAGGAATTTCCAGCTAGTCATAAAAATGATTGGATTAACTTATCCAAACGCAAAATAAAATACAGACAAATAAAATTTTTCAGCTAAAAATTAGGGATCCTATATGAAAGCAGAATTTCCACATCAATAGTCGAAAAAGGTTTTCGACGGATATCCAGAGTTAGGGGTAGTTGTGCGGAAGGCTAGTGCCGCTGCCAACCCCGTTTATACTCCTGCGCACATCTTATGGTTCCGAAACCCAGTGGAAAGAAGGTTTCGGCTCCACAAAACCATAATAGTCCAAGTAAAAGTGGTAGGATTCCCCCAATAAAAGTGGTAGGATTCCCCCAATTCCCCCACAAGCTCGATCTGAAGAGTTTCAAAGTATCAGTATCAGCAGCTTTTGTCGAGGAAAAAGATAAAACTCCTGAATTTAAAATAAAGATGGACAATGCTAATAGGAAAACGCTCTTACTTAAAAATATTGAGGCGCATCAGTGTCTTTTTGAGCTTCTAAAAGCAAGGTCAATTCCCTGCTTTACCTACGCTCCAAAGACAACTGTTCTTCTGAAAGCCATTCATACATCTTATGATGTTGTTGAAAGATCAGATCTCCCATGTCAGGCGCTTTTTTACCGCCCACTCTCGAGAAGAGGGAAAGAGTTTGGGAATTTTTATTGTCCAGCTCGCTCCAGAAGTAGATACTAAAGTACTCCTGAACATTAAACAGCACCGAAAATACCTTCTGCACCAACGAGTTCAGTGGGACCGTTTTGCAGAAGAGTAACATTACACAGTGCTGCAAATGTCAACGATTTGGGCATACCACCTCCAATTGTGGTTTTGGCACACGCTGTGTCAAATGCAACCAGGTCCACGCCAGTCAGGACTGCGTGGTTCTAAAAGGGTCTGATGCAGTTTTTTTTTTTTGCGTAAACTGCAAATCAAAAGGACATCCGGCCAGCTATCGAAGCTTCCCGGAAGCCAAAAACCTTGAAGAGCGGATAAAAACCGCCAAATTCGAAAAAGACCGCAAAAGTGAACAAGTTGTTGCGGCAATTAAAAACACCGTTCGGCCTGGCATTTTATACGCCAGCCACTTTGCAGCTGGTAACAAGGCCCCTAGCATCGCTATCCCTTCACCGAAATCCACTCAACCTTCTATCAACTCCTCTCAACCATCAATCGACTCAGTAGTTTTTGGTGAGTGCCAGAATTTGTTTGGTTTACAATCTCTTCGCATTGGTTAACCAAATCAAGGATTTTGCCCCTAACTTAAAGAGATTTTCTACCCAAGCTGAACATCGTGATGCTTCCATCTCACTCGCCCTTCGCTTAGTTAACAATGCGTCCTTAAATATTGCTACCTTAGTTCCCATCTACAAAAGGAACTTCGTTCAGGATACTCTGAATCGTGAGAATCCCGATATTCATTTTCTATCAGAAACTAAACTCAAGCCCCGTCACCGTGTGGCCAGCCAAATCATTCGTGAAGACACTTCTGAGGACCCAAATTTTTCTAAACTGGGAACCGCGCTATTTGTTAAAGAGCGGATCCAATGTCGTTGGGTCACCCAGGACCTTAAGCTACAGAAGTAATCTGCATCCGCCTCTAACTAGGAAATGACCAAATAGTATTTGTTGGCACCTATGTCCATCATGGTTTCAGTGGTTCGGTGCTGGTTCAGGATCTCAAAAGCATACTGGCGACTGTATCTTCATTTGGGCTGATCATCCTTGAGGGATGCTCGACAACCCTTACAGCGCGGACATGAGGCAAACCCATCTTTCCTCAGGAACCTACTTTTCGTCAGTTTTCATTCATAATCAACTTCTTTCTTGAGACCGCAAGCCTGGTCAGCTCTTTCCGACAATTCGGCACTTACGAATGCCAAGTCCACGACGCTAAATCTAATTATCAGGAAACGTGGCCTAGACTTTTTAACTGTTGATCCCGAACTTTTCATCTCCTACGGTAAAATTAACTGAGACCGATTCGCAACAAATGTTACAATTCGAATACAACACCTTGTTCTTGATTGCTCCCGAATTCTTTACTCGCAGGAAATAGATGAGGCTCTTATCACGTTGACTTCCACAGAGTTTTTCACGATTTCGGTCTAAAGATACAATTTGAGTTAATTTTCTTATATTATCTAAAACTTTAATAATAGTGCGTAGCAATAATCAAGAAGCTTATAAAATGTTTTTTTTTTAACTCAACTTTTCCTTTATGAACATAAATTGTATAATTGTATTTTCTGTTCATTTAACCAGATTTTTGATTTTCTTTCCCGAAGCCATATGTTCATATTTACACTGTTATGTTACGAGTTTTCTTATAGCTGTACTAATATGGCAAGTAATGAATGGACGAGATAACTCGTAATAGGCGTCCTGGACAAGTTAATAATCTACGAGATATATCGTGGTTGGCAGTCAACGGGTTAAAAGGCTTAACCAAATCACTTCCTTGGTTATTGATAGTTTAGTTATCCCCCCCCCCCCCCAAAAAAAACCACAAGCTTTACTTTCCGAGACTTATCGCACGGTATCATTCAGCTCCATAATCGGCGGAAATCATTAAGACGACGTCTTACCAGAATCTACCACATATACCTTAATACGGAAAATAACTCATATAGGTACACTTCTGCTCTATTTAAAGGCTTAAAAATTCTCATCATTGTCAAGACCAGAGCTCATGTCAACAAGAAATTCGAAAAACGTCTCCGAAAAATAGTACCTGGTAAAGACATGTTTCAGGAAACTAATGAAATCACAGGCCGTAAAAGATTAAATTATAATTTCACTTCTAACGGCAACTCACTTCCTGACGACAAAGTGATTGCAGATGCTAATGCTGCCACCTTTTCTCTCATCTATCGTGGTGAGAAACATAGCTCTGATCCCATAACTTTCGGCAAGAAAATCAATCGTTGACCCTTTCCAGGTTCAGTCCTACAAATACTTCCACAAATCCTCAAGGCCATGGAATCTTCGTTAATAACAAAACTCTTCTTACCCTGGTGTCAACCCCTCCTCTAAAAAAATCTTCCGAAGAAGATAAAATATCTAACTTTATATTAACTACTTGCTTTTATGAGCACCTCTCTATTTTGTTCAACTTTTGTCTAAATTTTGGTTATTTTCCCACTGTTTGGAAGCGTGCTAAAAAAATATTTCCGACACCAAAAACGTCAGGATTCTGCGATATCTTCAACGCCCGTCCGATTCCTCTCTACTCAAAATTGGGAAAGCTACTTGAAAGGATTATCAAAATGCATTTGAATCACTTCATAGAAGTGATCATATCCGGAAGGCAATTCGGCTTTAAAACTAAACACTTTATATTGGACGCACTAATGGTTCTGAAAAGTGCAGTTGAGGCAAGTCACCAAAACAAAGAATATCTGATTGATATACAGAAAGCCTTCGATTCTGTTTGGATTGAAGGACTCCTGCACACAATGATCAATTTTGGTTTCCCAACAGGGTTAACCGAATTCGTTGATAATTTTCTAAGTGGAAAAAGGACTTTCGTCACCTTCCATTGGGCTTTTTCTGACGAATTTCCAATCGAATCAGGTGTACTTGAAGGCTCCGTTCTCGGTCCTATTTTATTCATAATTTTCACTGCAAATCTCCCAGGAATTTCAAACGATTCTCCCACAGGTATTTCAATCAATCTATACGCAGTTGACTCCCTCTTCTGGAACTCGCAGCATAATCCGCACTTCGTACAGGCGGTGCTACAAAGGTACGCGAATCTGCTTGTTGTATATTATGCAAAGTAGGGTTTGAAGAAAAATGCCAACAAAAGTGAGCTGATATTTTTCAGAGGTAGCCACATAGATTTCAGGAAGAAAATCAAAGCTCTCAAAAAATCTAAAATTGTTATCAATGAACAAGCAATCACCCCTTCACAGATAGTAAAATACCTGGGCATAAAGTACGATCCTCGCTGAAGCTGCAGTCAGCATGTTCAGACAAGCCTCAACAAGGCAGACTGCGTATACCACAAATAGGCTGTATCTTCAGGCCAAACTCCATGATCTCTACTCGAACTAAAATTATTGCATATAAGCAATTGATTAGAACGATCTTCACTTCCGGCGCCCCTATCTGGTCTTCGGTCCCTCCTGGCGAACTTGAGAAGCTGGCAAAATTCGAACGCTGTATTCTCCGAAGCATCACGTTCCTTTACTTTAAGGCCAATGGCCATAATTATCGGAATAGTGACCTTTACTAAAAATCGAAAATAACGCCTCTTTCCTCTTATTTGGTTCAACTAGAAAACAATGCAATTTGACGTGCCACAGAGCACCCCAGCCCGACCATTAAATCCTTGACCTGGATCTTAAAGATCAGACCTTCATTTTAGGAATAGCTCATAGGCACATGAAGTTCCCAGTGAACTTGTTTGTTTTATTTACCTGATCCAAACATCTCTCACATTTCTCATTTCTCTCCTTTTTTCTCCTTTCTCTTCTCTTAAACATCCATGTTAACTAAGTAATTAAGCTCCGTTACAAATTACATTTCGAAATAAACAAATTCCCGAAAAGGTAAGAATTTCGAGCCTTAAGCCATTAAAAGGCACAACTCAAATGTCCATTATCATGTTAAGAAATAGTTTCAGGTTATCTATTTGAATTTTTCCCCACTTCACTGCCGCTAAACCCAAATGGCTAAACCTATCTCCCAGATCTTGAAGATTTCAACATCAATTCTGAGTTCAGCAGCCGGATGAATAAGGCGGCTCCTGAAAGCAGTGGGTATTTAGGATATTCAAACCGGTTTTTAATTTATTTGTGTTTTATAGTTGATTGAAATTGTGAAGTACTTTAAGTTAGAGATTACGAATTTTTGGAATTTTTCAACTTAGTGTAGGTTATTATAGATATTCTTAAGTGAGGTTAATTTTCAATTTGATAGTTTCGCGAGGGAATGAAGAGAAGTCGACGCATGAAAATATCCTCATCGCGTATAAGAAACACCACCAGGTGATGATGGCCATCAGGTAATGATGGCCATCAGGTAATGATGGAAAAGTTAGTTATAAAGTTGAGGATATTAGCCGTAGGGCTGGCATATCACCGTCGAATCGAGTGGAAAAAGAAAGAAACCGTGCAAGATCAAAACGGGTTTCGAGCCCGAACTGTCATGCAATAAAAGGAATCGATATGAAGTTCTGTTAATGGACGATGATGAGGACGAGGAACGAGCAAGTGGCCCAATGGAGGAAGCAGAAAGACACGGCGATCATCGAAGAATCCGGAACGACTGGCAAAAACAAAATCCCGATTGTCTGCAAAAACCTCAACGGTAGGAAATACAAGCAGAACATCAGCGAAAAAGTTGATGAACTGGAGATCTCCAATCGCGGCAAGAAAACTATCATCAAAGTGACGGATCCGAAGAAGATTTTCGAGTAGCTGAAAAACGATGGCATTGAATGCTTCATGTACACCTCACGTGACGAGAAGCTCAGATCAGCCATACTGCGAAGGATTCATCATTCGTTCTCCGCGGAAGAAGTAAAGGCAGCCCTGGGGTTAGCGTCAAGTGCAACGAGGTTCATCTGCCAGGAGAGTGGCAGCGTGGAAAGAATGACGCCGGCGAGGAGACCCCGGCTTTTTGCGGGAATTGTACGGGTACCCAGCAAATTATCGAGGGTGTAGTACGTTCACCTAAATCAAGAAGCAGATGGAAACCAGTTGTCAAGAAAATACGCAAAGACAGTAGTTTATCAAAAAATCAGTAAGTAGGTACATTTACCAACAACAAAATTTCATATGCCAGTGTACCCGCCGGCAAGCCCCTGTCTAAAAAACCTAATATATTACACTCTAATAAAAATAAATAGGCTGAGCACGAGGCTTTTGATTTCTGCATGGAACCCAGCATGGAGATCACAGGTATGGACGTTTTCAGCCTAATAAAAAAGTCAGAGTTCCTTCCTAAGTTCAGGAAAATAAATGACAAGCAAGAGAAAAATCTTGCTTTCATGAGGTTTGTTTTCAGCATGTGCTCATCATGAACTTAAATATCGCATAACTGAATGTAGCGTCCCTTATTTCGCATGCCAAAAGGCTTGCAATTCTAAAATTCTTACAAGAACATAAGCCTCATATAATGTTTCTCTCTGAAACTCACCTCAATTCTCGTCATAAACTTTCATTCCCAGGTCACACCTTTCTCAGGTGTGATAACGACTCAGACACAGCAATCTTTTTTAAGAAAAAGCTTCATATTGTAGAAGTAACTCCACCGACATTAAGTGCCGTGAAGATCTGCGCCAGTAAGCTTGTGCTGCAGAATAGCGAATGGGTCTTCATATGTGTTATCTTTGGCAACATTAAATCATTGGCAACATTAAATCATTGACAACATTAAATTTGCAATAGAAACTAATCCAATGGGTATCAGATAACCAGCTTGAGTCATCACATTTCAGCCGAAGAAAAGATATCGTGCTTTTCTTTGTATTAGCGCTCTCAGATTAGACATTGAATCGCCACGCAAACTACTGAGTTCATAACAAATCAATTGCAGGGTTGAACATTATCGCTTGGCTTTAATTTTAATATTGCCTTTAAATTAAAGAATATGTTCCTTGGTTTTTTTTTAATCAGATCGACTTAATCTTGATTACAGACTATGAACTATGAACATGTAGGCATTTGATTAATCATTAGCTTGGGTAAACTATATACATATGTATTCGTTATCAGAAGCTAGATATGATCTAGAAACAAAAAGAAATCAACTTTAAGAGTGGTTATTCCATATAAAAATCATAATATTTATACAGGTACATATACATACATATATGGATGTAAGATAAAGATTGCCTTTGAGTTAAGCGAGTGGTTATATTCATATAACAATTCAACGGATCTGGAAATGAAAAATGGGGATTTTTTTTTCGCTTTATGCGTTTCAAGAAAATAAAAACAGGTCAAAAGCGGATATTTACTAAGTGACAGCAGTAAAATTATTTGCAGAGTACAAATGTAAGATAAGAAAAAATTGTTGATTGGTCTTATTCAAAAGAAGAGGTCTAATACTTAAAGCTGGTTTCGATTGAAAAGCGGAAAAAATTAAATAATGATTGAAATATCATTGATAGCAATGCTATTTTTAGTTATGATCGTAATATTGATTATAGATAAGCAAAACAAATATCAATTACATTGGCGGTATATTATTATTTACAATTGCCTTAGAAGTATATTTTTAAATTTAATTTCGAATTTAGAAAGTAAGGTATGAAACGCTTAAAAATGCAAATGTTTTTTATAAATGATTTCAAATGCAAAATAAACTCTGGTATTTTGTTCTCTTTATAAAAATTCTGTCTTTATGTGGGGCATTTCACGTGAAGCGGACAACGAAAAAAAATCGAGGTTCTGGATTTCGTTCATATTGTGCACAATGGTACTTCTAGAAGATATGAATGTGGATGCACAAGTTTTTGTTTCTATGAGGTTTAGTTGCCGAGCTATGGGCTTCTGAATAATTGACGAAATTGATAAAAGGTTTTTTTGGAAGCGGATTCTGAGATTCAAAATAAAATCTAAAAAACATTAAACATAATGATTGGTATAGAAAATTAGCTGTTCTTTTTAATTTTGAAATTAGATTTGAAAAACAAATTTTGTTTCCTGTGTGGAACCGGAAGTAGACACTTTAACTCGTAATTTGAATAATTTGGACCAGGTTAATTTCGTTTATTTTTGTAACAAAACAAAGCTTAAAGTATACTTATTTTATCATAAAAGTTTAAGAATGGGATGGCCAGTAGTTTAGGAGGTAGGTGAATTTCAATACATAAAAGTCGCATGGGGCGTGGTACCGGGAGCTTGATAAAGATACCTAGTGAATGTGAAAGCAAAATATTTGTACTAAAACTATTATATATCACTTGTATCACTTACATATAGAAGATAAAATATTAAAAATTGCTAATGCTGATTTACTTAGTGAAAAAAAGGTACTTGTGTATGGGCAAATGAATTTACTTCACAATTTTTACAATTTTACTCTCGTTTCTTAAATTAGTTCTTTTTTTTAACAACTAGAGGTGTTCCTACGATCAGTTTTTTCCTGCAGATTCGACATAATTTATTTTCTGCTAATTTTCTTGGAATTTTTCTTAGGTCATTAGCCTTCCGATGAAACTTCAAATCGAATGGATTGAAACATCGATAGCCGAACGGAGACATAATACACATAATTAAGACTCTTTAGCTTATCAACGAAAGTAATAGTCATTGCAAGCGTTGAACAATAACTCGAAAAATAACGGAAAATTTGAATTGGCTTGGCGTCAAATATATTATATATGCGTCAAATATTTTAATTAGGTTTTTATGGGAAAATAAAACCTTTTTCAAACAAGAGATGGCGCTACTAATCACATTTCAAATCAATTTTTGTTTTCGAGCCAACTAGCTGCGCTAAGCAAGCTCTCGGTACCACGCCCCATGCGACTTTTATGTATTGAAATTCACCTACCTCCTAAACTACTGGCCATCCCATTCTTAAACTTTTATGATAAAATAAGTATACTTTAAGCTTTGTTTTGTTACAAAAATAAACAAAATTAACCTGGTCCAAATTATTCAAATTACGAGTTAAAGTGTCTACTTCCGGTTCCACACAGGAAACAAAATTTGTTTTTCAAATCTAATTTCAAAATTAAAAAGAACAGCTAATTTTCTATACCAATCATCATGTTTAATGTTTTTTAGATTTTATTTTGAATCTCAGAATCCGCTTCCAAAAAAACCTTTTATCAATTTCGTCAATTATTCAGAAGCCCATAACTCGGCAACTAAACCTCATAGAAAGAAAAACTTGTGCACCCACATTCATATCTTCTAGAAGTACCATTATGCACAATATGAACGAAATCCAGAACCTCGATTTTTTTTCGTTGTCCGCTTCACGTGAAATGCCCCATGTACTATTCGGGAGCTCTACAAGTGTAGTGGCAACGTTTGACAAGGACTAGAAAGATTTTCCCGAAACAAATACGGCTATTTATATTTTTTCTATAACGATATACGACTTAAAACAATTTTAGATTATTTTTTCTTATCATCAGTTGCATGAATTGCGAAAGAGAGGCAGAAAAAAAAACGATTTATCCAAGGCGATAAGCGTTAAATAAATGAAGAATTTCGTGGGGTAGGTTAAAGAGCAGATATTCATTATGGATTTGACAATAAGTAACGTAAGTCTCGCAGCGATAATTTTTATTCCAAGTTATTTTTGCATACTGGTACAATCACATAAAAAAAATTTTCTTGTCATTCGTGAAATAAGGGAAGCATGTTTTATATGGTGCTACGGTATATTTTTATTTATTTTATGATCTAAGATTCGGGAAATTCAACCTTCAAATAATGTTTCAGTTAAAAAAATAATTATATGATGCCCGTAAGCACTATGGGCTTTACAACTACAAAAAACTACAGATTGTTATGCTTTTTACTTATTTTTACTTTTTCTTGTATATTTACTATTTTAGCCAATTCAGGTTGAGCTTCATTTTAACTTTAAAATTGACTGATTACTAAGCGAAAGCAAAGCGAGAATGATGATTCTAGTGACAGAGGAGGTGAGGAAATGGGCTCATAGCTTAAGACATAAAGAATAATCTGAACAAGATGTGATGCTAAAAGAACAAGTAGAAGTGGCTTTCCAAAAATTATAGCTGAAGTGTCGAAAATGCAAATTTTATCTATTTATCTTTAAAAGACTAAAAACATTTATCTGTTTTTAGTCTTTTCAAATAAAAGTCAATATTTGTATGTTTTCGCTCTATAGACTCAAAAACTAGTTTGAATGAAATCTTTTAGATACTAATGTTATTTTCACAGAGTTAAAAATTGAATTCGTTCACATTTCGACTGCTACTAATAAGTAAAAACTGTAAAATTTTGATTGAAATCGATCGAGTATGTAGTTTTTTTAGAAGACAAAGATTGACTTTTTATTTAAATAATCATACATAGATACAAGACAATTTGGTTTAACTTTAGTTATCGTACAATTAGAGCCAAGAGTATTAAGGCCCCCACTCACGAGCAGTCCATCAGTCCAAATGGCCTGAGGCCAGGCCAAAATCTCACCGTGTGTGGGAGAACTTAGATGGACTCATGGACTGAAACAACCAATTCGGATTTCCAATCAATCCAAAGTCCATGGACTCAGGCCATCGGGCCTTTTTTTGGTTCGACCGTGTGTGGGGAAAATAGTAGGCCGAATTTGGACAATCGATAAAATGGACTAATCGTGTGTATTGAAGTCTCAGTCCAAACAACGTGGCAGTCTTGCTTTGCACGCTGACCTGTGACAAGCTCATTGACTGTTTCTGTGATTATTTTATTTTATCGAAAAATTCAGCATAATGGATAGTGGGGGCCATGATTTCGTTTTGGAAGTTATCGAATAACATAGTTCAATGATATAGGTCAATATAGGTCATGAAAATAATAGGTCAATGTATATTATATTACTTGACCCAAAGCCTGCAACCGCTTGCTAAGTACCGCAAAGTAGCGGTCAATCTTTCGTTAGTAGTGATAGTTTGACTCATATTTGTGTCCTTTCGTTTGATAAATGGGGTGACCAACTATAGCAACGTGTTATATGTCGTATCATTCATTCTTGAATAATATTGCCAATCAGAAGGCTCAAGTGTGAGTTCTTTTACCAAATTTTACAATTTTTGCCACTTCCTTTTTGGCTATCGTTGCTTTATGTAGATGCAAGTTGCAATCGCAAAAAAACTCCTCCATATGCTTCTGATCCATTATTAGATTAAAAATAATTTTTTCTTCAAGTTTATCTGTATTTGTTTCTAAATTAATGATAGAAAATGAAATAGACTGACTAGATCAAGGCTCTATCGTGAGTGGCGAGCTAAATTGGACTTAAACGAAATGGACTCAAGCCAAATGGACTCAGGCCATTTGGACTGCTCGTGAGTGGGGGCCTTTAGAGGAGACACCAAACAGGAGATAAGTGTAGATGTGACAATGCTTTACTATTGCTCAATTTTAGTATATATGTAATTCAATTAAAAATACTGTTGAATACATTTATTCCATTAAAATGAAAAAAAAACTTCTTCTGGATAATTTTTTTTTTTTTGATTCCGCAGTTAGAAGCTTCCACCACAGCAGCCTTAATTGCACATATGTCATACATATGTAATACAAAAGTATATGATGATTATTTATATTGTATGATAAATAAGCAATTAAAGCTGCTGTGTGTCTAGGCTCTATAGGTCTAATTGAATATAAACAATGTTCAGGCTTACGAAATCACTATCGCAAACTTAGTTAGACTAAAAGCACATCCGTATTTTGTAACGACCATTTTAAATAAATTACATAAGTTTTATAACAAAAAAGATAAATAATTATCAAATAAAATGAAATACATCTAGATAATCTGAATATGAAAGACTCAAGCAAAACAATAGCTTCATATATCGATTCAATCAATAAAGTATTAAATGCTAGTGCGAAAGTTTCTAATATATTTACAGGATAAAATGAGTACATTATAGGACTGCACACTCTTGCAGAAAGTTAAAATACTAAAGTAAATTTAAAAGTATACTCACTTTCATTGACACCCATATCCATAAGTTGCAAGTCTTCATCATTTAAAATTGAATTAATGAATCCGTCGGTAGTATGGTTAAGTTCGGATGATGTATTCTACAAAAAAAAAAATGTTTAGTGCGATTGCAATAGTTTTTTTTTACTTAAATACAGTCGGCAAGGCAAGTTAAAATATATTTCTTATTAAAAATTCGAAAGAAGTCGAAGTTCGAAATAAGTCAAGCTCTGAAATAAGTCGAAGTCAGAAAGAATTCTGTGTCAGATATGCTAGAAAAATTGTCATCTACCTACTTTTCATCAGTTTTCAAAAAATTTTATTTTACATCAAATAATGGTAGATCCAGCTCAATTGAATATCTACAAGACAACTTGAAATTTATCGCATTATCTAACATTAGCTGTAGTGTTAGCTCTTTTTAAAATATTTGACGGTACGTCTAACGTTAAAAAATGTCTGAGCTGTGCTTTAAAACCCGAAAGTGGTTTTAATCATAGATCGAATATTAAGAGCTGTCCTGAGTACCAAAAAGTTGTTTATTAACAAATTATTCAGAAACCGAATCCCAATGGGTTTATTTTTCTTGAGATTATTTTACACAAATGCTTAAATAAATAAACTTTCAGAGCTGGATGTAACACCGAATATTTTTAAGGTTGACTGCTTTAATTATTTTAGGTGAAACTTTGATCTACGATAAATTAGTATTACTATTATTTGTCAGAATTCTCGGTGGTGTTTAAATGTAGGGTTTCAGTTGGTGGAGGAACTGCAATTTAGGAAAAGTTATTTAATACAATCACCATTGAGATAACAGGATGTGTAATTTTTCTGAGCTAATAGGATATTGGACTCATTATAGAGCTCCTACGGAAAACATTGATTATTATTACACATAGATTTTATTTATAATAATCTAATTTTGATTGCTAACACGAATATTGATCTTCTGAAAAGAAGTGATATTCCCATTAATAATTACTTAGACATTCTCAAAATGGTTAATCAATGAAAAACCGCCGAAAAGAACAGCGACTGAATCTTCTACACTAATCGACCATGGAGTCTTTTCCTTAGCACGCAATAAATATCAGTCCTGTATCAAACTAGACGACTTACCTAAACTTGATCTTAAGGTGCAAACCGACAGTATGATAAATATTCCTGTCCCCTAAAGTAACATGAAGTTGTTTGAAATGCCAGTGTATAGCAAAAAGTCGTTTCGAAAATTTGGTTTGCATTAAATGAATTAAAAGAAATAATAAAATTATCACTAGTTCACAAAGATAATCCACCACGACACTTAAAAAAAATCTAACTAGGAACAGCAGTTGGATTACGGTTTATATTTTAAAAATATTAAAACCGAAAAGACGAGCTTACATTTAGAGACGATGAAACTTTCTTACAATATAGGCAGATTAAACAACTTTGCGTGAAAATGATACGAACAGCCAAAGAAAAATGTCTCAATAAAAAAATCAATATGACTAATAGGAAGAGTAAAAAACTATGGGATATTTTAAAAACTGGAATGAATTCGAATAATTTCAAAAGTAGTTGCGTTGCCATCCTCACAGCAGACAATTTGAATGATTTTTCCTCGTCAGTTGGGGCAAAAATAAATGAGAAATTTAACGTCCATTGCAAGTAAATTAATGAGAAATAATTATTGCTGAAGTCAACCACAGTAGAGAAGGTATTCAAAATTATAATCAATTCCAAAAATGTAGTAGCAGTACTACATTTTTGGAATTGATTATAATTTTGAATACCTTCTCTACTGTGGTTGACTTCAGCAATAGTTATTTCTCATTAATTTACTTCCTACTGCAATGGACGTTAAATTTCTCATAATTTCTCATGACAAAATTAAAGCAGACGACTTGAAAATTATTGTATATATATTATTTTGTGTCAACTCAATTTAATAATTAATAATAATATTCTTTGCTTCACTGAATAGTATCTTATTATTCCTAGCCACACAAGCGGGTATATTGATGAGCCCGACAATTAAGAGACCGATTTGACTAGTAAGCGAATAGTAAAATTTAGATAGGCTTATTGAGTTTATGATTAACACTATGGCTTTTGATACAGCTGAAAGTAACACCAGCGCAGCTCCAATTGATGATGACTATTATATTAAAACTAAATCAGATAAAGATCTTTATGTTGCAGCAATATTTATTGAACTTAAGAGGTGTTAGCCATGGTGTCTTGGGTGATATATTGCATGAACTAGGTATTAAAGGTACAGCCAATAGCTTGATTAAAAATTATTTGTACGACCGCACAATCTGCACATAGTTTATAGGAAAGCTTAGAGACAAAATATGCATTAAGATTGGCATACCTCAACGCTCTATTTTAGGTCCAAGTCCCTATTTGCTATTGCCCTAAGTTTAAATCGTCGATTAAGCTTCAAGTATATTATTTAAGCAGACAATACACTCATCGTTAAAGCCAATCGAGACTCAGAAAACTAGTAAGAAAATTTAACGATGACTTAAAATTATTGGATTTGGCTTCAACTCAAAATTAGTGTAGACAAAATACATTATTTGGCTTCAAACAAATAGAAGAAGTGAGGCTTCCTTAACTATTTCTACTAGTAATCAATGTATTGATACAGTTGAAAAGATTAAATATCTAACATTGCTGGTGGATGAAAAACCCTATTTGGTTAGACAACATTCTGAATACTAAATTTAAATTTTTTTCCATTATTGCTTTTGTTAAGTGCAATAAACATTTCAAGTTATCCTTGATAATCATATTTTTTTACGATTTTACAAAGCCCTGTTACCACATATAGCATATTGAATTGGGGCCAAATGTTTTCCTCCAGCATCAATTTGCTGAGTAGAACTGTTACTAAAGCAGTTAAAGCAGAGGGGACGAGGGATTACAATACGTTTAGCGTTTAAGCTTAAACAATATGTTCATAGTTGCTTTTAATTAAACTATTTTTTTTGATATACAAATAATTATATTCAAATATTTTTAATTTTTGTTGATATTTTTTCTGGACTTTTCAATTAGTCAAACAGGCAAACCTTCTTTTCTTTTTTTTCTTTTGCTGCATGATGTTTGTTGCATTTAGAATTTTTATTTGACTCCTCTTACATCAATGCTGTCTGATGAGCAAACTAGATTCACAAATAAGATTAGCTATATGCTTTTATTAATCTAACTATGCATATTTCCTTTGTTGTATCTGCATGTTCAAAATTAATTTTCTGATCTTTATTAACCAACCAATTTTTACCTTCAATGTTTCCTATTACAAGAAATTTAATAATTACAAAAAATTTAATATTTAAAATAGTGGTTTATTGGTATTAGAATATTTAAAGTACTTTTATGATCAAAAAATAAGGTGACATTTGAATTTAAACTTCGCGTGCTAACGGACTTGAGAAAATATTTTTATTTTTATGTTGATAATACTGTGTTTGACATCTCTGTCAAATTTTATGTCAATATTTACATTTGTTTAATATCAAAAAGTGAATTTAGCGATTTTTACAATGTGTGGAGCAAAGAAGTTGCATTAAATTTTGTTTGCGCAATGAAATTTATACTGCAGAAACATAGCGAATTTTGCAAAAGGTGTTCGGTGAGCAGGCTACGTCAAAAAAATATTTATAACTGGTACAAAGTATTTCAAAAAGGCCGAGAAATCGTTTAAGACAATGATCCGTCTAGACGACAATCAATATCAACTGATGAACAACACATAAGGGAAATCAAAAATTTGGTGCTCAAAAATCGCTGATTGACAATTAGGGACCTCGCTGAGGTCACATTTCTTCTGGATCAGTGCGGACTGTTTTGGTAGATGTTTTGGGCCTGAAAAGAGTGAAATCTCGTTTGGTGCCGAAAACACTCAACTTTTTTGGGAAAACGGCGTCGCGCTGATATCTGTGAAGCAATGGTTTGTGACTATCAAGACAAGATAAAACGCATGATAACTGGAGATGGGACTTCGATTTATGCATGTGATCCAGAAAAAACCGGCTAATCAAGCGAATATCGTGCAAAAGGCGAGTCAAGACCGAAAAGACCGCATCAAAGTCGCTCAAAAATAAAGATCATATTATCAGTTTTCTTCGATTACCGTGTTGTGGTGCATTGTGAATTCCTTCCATTCCTTCCAAACGATGCCTAGCGCTCAAATAATATTCCTTGTTAACAGTTTGACAAGGAATATTATTTGAGCGTTATGCATCGTTTGCGTGAGGCCTGATTTATGTACAGACAACTCTTGGAATTAGCATCATGATAATGCACCATCTCACACTGCGTTCGTTCTTCGTGATTATTTCACCAAAAATTCTACGCATATCATTCCACAACCACCGTATTCACCTGATTTAGCTCCTTGTGAGTTCTGGCTATTCCCTAAGGTAAAGAGACCACTAAGATTGAAGAGATCAAAATTGAATCGCTGTGCGATTTGAGGGCCATTCTGGAAACCGACTTTAACAATTGTTTCGAGGATTGGGAAAATCGTTGGCATTATATTGCATCGCGAGGAGAATACTTTGAAGGCGGTTATGTAGATTTAGAAGAATAAATAAAGATTCTAAACACATTCCAAACATGTTCAACTTATTTTTTGATCACAGTAGTACATATTGGCCATGATGTGGAACTATCGTTGAAGCCGATGGCTTGTGTTCGACACAGACGAAGTAGTTCAAATGAGACTTATTACTTTAGGCGCAGCACAGGGATCAATCTTCAAACTTACCGTTGACTCTGACAGACTTAACTAAGTTATTACGAAGATGGCACGTTGGATGACCGACCATAGGCTGCAGAAAGAGATCGCCTTGTTGACGAAGCGAAGGATACCGACTGTCATGTGGGCTCCAAAGGGGTTCAGATCAGTAAATCGATGAGATACCTGGGGTTGACGCTGGACACTAACCTGATCTACTGTGATCCCATCCTTAACGTATGTACTACGCCTCTGAGAGCCATGTTGATGGCCAAAATCGGTAGCCCGAGTAAAACGAGACGAACGCTGCTGATGGTGACGGCTAACTCCATCTTGACGGGCGGTAGATTGGACGGACGTACTCCAAGCGAAAAAGACTAGAGCACTTCAACTTTAACAACCACGCTGGATGACAAGCAACAAAGGTCGCAGGACGGCGAAACTGATAAATTTCTACAATCATAGGTCAGGGAGAGGTAAACTTCTGGCTGTGCCAATTCTAAACGGGCCACAGTTAGATTAAGAAGACGCCTTATCATAACGTAAAAGATGGATACACAGTACAGTCGATACTGTGTGGAAGAATGCGACAATGCGTGCAGTCGGTTCGGAAGTTTGAGGAGCAACATCGAGTCGATGATTGGCTTGGTCAAGCTAGACTTGACAATGGAAACGATTCCATGCAACGAGGACAACAGACAGACAATTTGAGTATATGTTCAGAAAATACTGCGCACAAAGCGAAAGAAGAGTTGCTTTACCAACAAGGGCTGCTTTACAATAACTTCTGAAGTAAATAGGCACTGGTAGGTGATCAAGCATGACCAGGTTGATGTACCAGGTTGTGGACTGCAAGTAGACGTTTTTTTAACAAGTCAAAATCTTACATAAATCGCAGTTTGGGAAATCGGATACCTCTTGAAGAATTTTTTACCATCTATAACAAAAGATATTTTAAACTACCATACTATATTGCAACGGATACTAGAACTAAATGCATTTTTAACCATAATATATTATAATAGAACTAAAAAATTCAACTAGGTCTAAAATGAGAACTATAAGTTTGCTTTTAAAGACTTTCTGTGATTAAACTGCTGATTATATTGCTGTTTGTTTATAGCAATGGACTGGCAGAATCAAGACATACTTTGCAGTGTTTGATAGTATGCATATAAGTCGCATTTAGCAAAGATTGCATTACGTCGTGCATGAAAATACAAAAATAACCGTCCGGTAAAGCTTACAGTATATCTAGTTTTTAGAGCAAAAAATCAGAGCATCGAACGAAAATTATTTAGTAAAGTTTAATATTTTTCATTATTACGATTTTCCTCATCAAACGAGTAAGTTTGAAATAATCTAAAAGAAGCATTCATTTATTGGTTGTTGTCAATTTTACATCTATCAAGAGGCAGATTATGCTCAGCTCATTGTTGAAAAGGTTTTATTCTTTCATCATTAAATAAATTATTTAAGCTTCCCTAAGTGATCATGGCTGAACACTTTTCTCCAGTTATTTTCAGTCAGCAAACGTCAGTTTTGTAAACTGTCAGTTTATGTCGTAATTGAAATTATAGACAACACTTAGTGCAGCCTACCGACCAGTTATATTGCAAAAAATTACCATACCGAATAATACATCATATCATGATCCATCTTATAGGCTGCTGCACCACTATCAGTTTCATGACTCGAATTTGTTAAATGCATACTAGATGAAACAGCCGATCCTAGATTGTGGCCATAGTGGGGTTGAGTTGCACCAAGATCTGCGAGGGAGGCATTATGAAGAACAGGATGATGTGATGGATGCGGAAACTGTCCATGCTGAGGTATTGTTGGTGCCCCCTAAAAATAAAATTTAATAATATATATTTCATTTTTGTTGTTGATATTTTAATACTTTTTGTTGTTGGATCAAGTCAGTTATAGATACGTTAGGCGTAAAAAATTATCTGATTGACATGTAATACACAAATTTATAAAATAATAGTCAATTATAAATACCTGGTAGGGATAGTGAGTCGGATAATGCGAATATGGTGACATTTCACCGACACCCATTCCAACGCCCATTGCAGGAAGCGGATTGAATAAGTTTGCAATATCCTGGAGCCGCTGCTCCATTGATACACCTCGAGTTAGAGGTACTCTTGACTAGAAAAAATAATAATAAATTGTTTTTTAGGAGTTGAATTTGAATTTAATGTTATTTTGAACAAATATGTATAGTTTTTCTGATAATTCAGTTGCATCTAATAGCAACAAATTAATTATGTGTAAAATTACAATTGAAATTATAATTATTATTATGGATTGTTATCCCGCTGGGAAAGAGTTGGCCCTAAAAGAACAATTGCTATCTGGTAAACATCAGTTTTTAGAAATCATTTATGTGTGTTTCCATCTCTCAGTCATACATCTCCGCAGTAATTTTGATAACTTAGACAACATAATGACTTTAAACTCCTCAATACAGCCCACTATCTATCTTCAATAATTACCATAGCAAAGAGCATATTTTTTAAGAACATTGCCTATAGTAAAAAAAACAGTACTTATGTATTCTTTTTTGTCTAATTTTCCAAAAAGCGTATTTATAGTCAATTGCGTAATTCACGTCTCGTTCTCGGTTGACAAAAGAAAAACTTAAAACATCAGTGGACGAACTAGACGTACCGCAGACGAAAAAAAACCTTTAAGTACGAACAGCGGTTTCGAATTGAATAAATGCTGGTACTGAATTTAAGCTACGAAAAAAGTTATGATACCTGTCAAAAAAAAAAAAAACAGAAATTACAATTTCCATAAGTACAATACAAACAAGTTATGATTTACCAAATGAGTTTTTTTCTTCATTTCTTTACAAATTGTTCATTAATCAAATTGCCTTATTGCACACTACTAGGTTTATTTCGTTGAAATTTAACACATGCCACGATATCGGAACAAAGAAAAAACAATTGAAATCGTACGGCGCGAACCTGATGTCTTTAAGGTCATGGGTTCTTAAAATTTTTCCGGTATGATATCATTAAATATGTACACCCATTGAAATTACTTCGTTTCGGTATATTAAGAGTGAGGATATTGTGGTTCGTGTTGTTGAGTAGTACTAAAAAAAAGTACATTCAAGAGCTGAGGAATGCAGTGAGAATTTTTAAAAAAAAATAGACAGATAAACTCGAGCTTCTATTTGAAAAAAATCATTTTTAGCACAAAAAACTCTTTGAAATCATGTATGATTTCATTTATCATATTTGCGAAAAAAAACCATCGATACTGGAACATTTGCCCGCTCATTGAATTATGATACCGATAAACCAGTAATATAGTCTCTGAGCAAATCGTAATATTCTTTCTATTAAAATGTTCTCCTGCTTGTAAACTAATACTTATTTTACCATTGTGATTTCAAGAATTAGTCATTTATATCAACATGTACAAGCACAAGCTTAAACCTATGACAAGTTGTTGCGTTACTTCTATTATATTTTACGTACTTTTGGGAGTTTTCAATCTTCATGGTATATTTTCAAATATTTCACCACGTTATCGTGCCTAATTCAGGATATTATACGCAAATTCGGAACATTTTTATCAATCTTGCACCGCGGAATAGTTCTTTGAAACCCATAAAAGAAAAGAACTATTGGAAAACCACACTTAAATTAATATAATTGAATTTCTAAAATTTTCCATTATGAATAAAGAGCTAAACAGAAGTAATTTCCTTTCCACATTTATCATGTTCAAATCAATTTTATTACCAGGGCGCTTAACGCTTTGTCTGCCGTGAGATTTCCGATCCTTTTGCACTAGGGGAGGATTTTTATTGAAAGTTGCGAAATAAAGAGCCTTAAATCAAAGCAAGCATTAAACTTAATAGTTAAGCAGTTTTAATTATATATTAATCTTGTTAGTAAATATTTATTCTGATAATCGTTTGCGCTTTTAACACTACAACTGCCACCAAAATCTATTCTTCTACTTGAGAGCGGCACCAACAACTTTCTACAGCAAGCAAGGAACCAGTTATGTTATGTATTGGACAATTTGAACCTCTAGCGATTTTTACTAAACATTGAATTTGATTTTAATCAAAATTATTTTAATTAAAAACTTTTTAGATAAAATGTGCTTGAGGTAGCTAAATACATTTTCCAATAATAATTGCCGATTGAGAGCAGTTTCGCAGGAATTCCAAAGTTAGGTAGCATTGTTTGTGGACATTGATGGATTCATCTTAATTGAGAAGAAGTCAACTGCGACTCCAATCACTGTCTAGTCAATTGATGCTGAATGCCGTTATTGATGCTGAATTTCGCTTAGCGATGAAAACAGAGTAAGGCAAAGTCGCAAGTTCGGTGTCGAGAAGCTTAAAATTGCTTCAAAGAAAGACGATTGAAGCTGAGTCAGGAAAGTGAAGAGGCTTCCATGCCTAATACAAGGTCTGGACTGCCTTCAGAAGTGCAGGAAATGCAACAGCTGAGAAGGTAGTAGGATAATTAGTTCCGAGCGACAGAAACAAAAGGTTCAACGAAAGCGTTACGCTGCGCTATACGAAAATAATGTAGATCGTTGTGTAGATATGTTCATGGAAGCATCTCAAGCGGCTCAGATAAGGTGACGGAAGGATTAGCGTCTTAAATCGAGCAATTTTTAAACGAATATTTTGCCATACTCTATGAAACGCCATGAATTAACTCACTCGATGACAGCACCTTGTCGATAATAGAAAAAGTTAGGCAGGCCAAATACCGCTTGAATTAGAGTAAAACTTTGGGAATTGGTGGTGCCTATGCGGAACTCTTGAAAACCGAGGTGAGTAACGCTTTAAGAGCAATCTAGTCTTAAGCATCTGGGAGGAAGAAATGATGTTAGAAGAATGGTGAGAAAACCACATATGTCTCATTAACTAGAAAAGAGATAAAAATGCAGAGCAAACATTACAGAGGCATCTCTGTTAAAAATATATTAGAATTTACGACTTCTAATCATGCTGAGAATATCCCTGGTGGATAATCAATGCAGTTTCAGAAATAGAAACAGACCAAATATTTACGATGAAACAAATATCGGAAAAATTTTGGGAATTCAGATGTTTGATGACTTCGAACAAACCTACGATAGCATCGACCGTATTTAAGTACATATTTATAATTTTTTAGGAACCCGCTAAAGAAATTAAGGGGTATAAAAAATTAAGGGGCATAAAAAATAAAGGGGTATAAAAAATATTACGACTCAATCAAGCAAACAAACGCCAGTAAAACAAAACATAACGGTCAGTCACTTTAAGCTCAAAAACTTATATATGTAACTTCAAGTATTTACGCACTTGAGGCCCCTGGCCCCTCTAAGCACTTAGGCCAAAATACCAATTGTACTCACACCCCTGCCTAGCATAGCTTTCCAGACTGCTAAACAAAATCTAGGATCAATGATAGGGGAAAAGAAGCTCTCTTCTTCATACGTGCTACATCCCAGCCAAAGCATTAATATGTGAGATGCGCAAATAAATTATGAACAGAAGTTATCCTCTACAACACCTGTTCGGTACACATGTCCTCCTAGGCAGTTGTGTCCAGTTAGTATGCCTGTCCCCACTCTGCACACTTTCCTGCTCTTATTGAGTAGGGATCCCGCAGCCGCATGGTTGGGTTCTGAAAGGAAAACCATCGTGTGCCTGGCCACATTAGAAATCATCCATATATCTCAGTGAGCATAAACTACCCATTTCCGAAAAATGGCATGTCCAGATGCGGTCGGCACACCCAAGGCGGGGAAGCCTTGAACATTGCTTCGCAATGGCGTCAGCAATTTCATTTCCCTCCACACCACAGTGCACCGTTACCTAGACCAGATGAACTCTATTGAATCTGCCGAAAGAGTTCAATCGTGCCTTACATTCTTGGGCAATTTTCGAAGTAGTCAGGGGTCTACGCAGCGCCATCAGCGCAGCTTGACTTGTAATACATTTTGCTCTTTACTTTGCTTCATTGCCTAGCAGACAGCTTTCGAGATAGCGAATATTTCTGCTTGAAAAACAAAAACATACTCTCCAACAGAAGAGGCCCACCTGTCATTCGATGATGGCAGATAGACACCAGCTCCAGATCTAAACTCGATTTTCGAGCCGTCTGTGAAGAAGATCTCGGAGTATCTCCTCGTACAGGCATCTGAATCCTACCAATCACTTCTGCTCAAGAATATTACTTCGCACCTTCTTCTGAAGTCAAGGAAGGGTACTCGAGCGCCCGAAGGCATAGTGAGAATCGGGAAGATCTCACAGATCGAGCCCCTAATAGACCAGTGCCCCACATCGTCGTTTCCTACCCATAGGCCAAGCTGAGTTAGTCTATGGGCAGAACTCATCTCCACACTCTGAATTTGAATGTCGAGAGGGGGCAGATTGAGAAGCGCATCAAGGATCGCACCCGGAGTAGTGATCATGTCACCACAGATACCCAGGCACATAGTCCTTTGCAGTGTGGCTAGCTTCTTGCGAGACAATAACTTCTCAATAGTCCACACCACGGATGCATACGTCAGTTATATAAGCAAGCTCTCGGTACCACGTTACATGCGACTTTTATGTATTGAAATTCACCTACCTCCTAAACTACTGCCCATCCCATTCTAAAACTTTTATGATAAAATAAGTATACTTTAAGCTTTGTTTTGTTATAAAATTAAACAAAATTAACCTGGTCCAAATTATTCAAATTACGAGTTAAAGTGTCTATTTCCGGTTTCACACAGGAAAAAAAAATTATTTTTCAAATCTAATTTCAAAATTAAAAAGAACAGCTAATTTTCTACACCAATCATTATGTTTAATGTTTTTTAGATTTTATTTTGAATCTCAGAATCCGCTTTCAAAAAAACCTTTTATCAATTTTGTCAATTATTCAGAAGCCCATAACTCGGCAACTAAACCTCATAGAAACAAAAACTTGTGCATCCACATTCATACCTTCTAGAAGTACCATTATGCACAATATGAACGAAATCCAGAGCCTTGATTTTTTTTCGTTGTCCGCTTCACGTGAAATGCCCCATTTATCATAATGATCGAAAGAATCAAATTGTGAAAAATTTAGAGTTAAATCTTGAAATATTATTTAAGTCGTAAAATACCTAGTTCAGTTTGAAGGTCAAAATTATGTTTTATTTCATAGACTTGAAGAGCAAAAGTAAAGAAAAAACTATTTGCGCGACTAAATTTTACTTCTTACACTACCCATTTGCAGAAAATACAGAATCTAATTTTCTACTTAGAATTAAACGTACTCCGGAACTTCCTACTGGAAACATTGAGGCTATAATAGATACACGAAGATGTACTTTACTCATTGACCCTGAACAAAGTTTGCGCGATCAAATATCTTCAGCGATATAATTCAACCATCATGTCAGATATTTCTTATATCAACTGTACCTACATCAATTCTATAATTATAATCAAACAATTGAAGTCGATACGAGCAACGCAATTTTTTTTTCAAGTTTAGAAAAAAGCCGAGCAAGTATCTGTACATTCGTTTAAATATATAATTATGCATAGACAAAAAGTATGTATGGACGTTGCGTAGCATATACTCAGGCTCATTTCGATAGATTGTTTTTTTTTCTGTACAATGTTATTCGCACGCTATTACAAGAATCATTTAAATATTAGCGCCTCGTCTGTACGCGTCATATAAGAGAGGTAACAGGTATTTGAGTACATCATACATAGGACACCCGGTCGGTTGCATCTACAATACGAACAGATATGAGTTTTATTGAGCGAGTACAAAACGAAAAAGATTGCATGTGATTAATAGTGGTCGATTGAAGGGAAATAAGTTGAAATAACTATCTGTTCGGTAATATTGATGAGCTGTCATTAGACGAGTTGAGCCGTCGTTGAAATCGAAAAACTTCCTTGACAAGAAATTAAGTGAGTGATTAGCATGATACTCGTTTGTCAAAGACTTGTTTGTTGTTTTTGTTCATAATAAATACGCAGGTGAGTTTAATACAAAGCGAATTTTAATTAAAGACGCTAATTTTTGCTGGAAGTATGAAAAAAATATCTTCGCTGATACATGATATATGAAGTGGATAATAACTGCTACAGTTGACAGAGTTTCATAGCCATTGGATATTTTTAGGAATGGAACAATAAGTGCAATAAGTACAGTATGCTCTTTTGTATGGAAGGGAAAAACGTTTTTGTTAGTGTAAAATGTTAAGGAGTAAATCTATAGACGGTTTGTTTCTTTCTTATGTAATGAAATATGGCGATACTATTCAAAGCAAACAAACAGATCCTTGAAATTGCTATAGACATAGAGTAAATGAAGATCGTTGAACTTAAATGCTGTTGGATTTATAGATGTTGCTGAAATTGAAGATATTTCGGAATGAGGATATTTTAAACTATTCGCAGATGATGTGCATACTATGTTGCGGTTTTCTCTTTTTATCTAAGTTCGTTAGTAGATTGAAAAGTAAAGTTGAGGTAATCTAGGACTGCCAAAGCCTCGAAATGGAGGAAGAATTGGCAGCAGCAATCTTGGGAAGGAAAATCTAGGTCGTGAAATCCCCACCCTTCTCTTTAAACGCCAGAGAGCTGACGTAAGGCGTAGTAAAGCAGGTGAAAATACTGAACATTGTTGGCAATGCGAGGAAGCGACTGTAAGCGAAGCATTGTTACAAATGTATGTATTTTCACAGATAGTCAAGCGGCTATGAATTCTCTTGCTGGCCTTTGTACAGTGTCCAGAATTGTTAATGGATATCGTTCATCTCGTCAGGAGATGCCGAGACAGGCGGCTGTGCCATTAATTTGGATACCTGAACATAGGGGCATTCAAGGCAAATGTGTGGCTGACGAGCTGGCAAGGTCTGCTATTTTGCTTCCGGGGGTATTACGTCCCTTCTCCATAGAAACATTGATGTCTCCGGTCAAACTAGCTATCAGGACGATAACCTCGAGGATGCTAAGAAGTCCTGAGTAGAAAATTTATCCTGTACGATCGTTAGACAGCCTTGGGTTTCCATTGATTTGTGTCGCATCAGACAGCTGTTGTGGCCGTCCTCACAGGCCATTATCATTAGACGGCAACGGTTGAGCGTTAGGTACAATAATTTTCATCGTAGCTTTGGCACGGAGGACATAGAGGAATGCTTCCTTATACATGCAAGTGCCCAGCTTTGAAAAGGAGGAGAATGCCCTCCCTTTGAACCCTGTTTATCTGGTCTGATTTATCTATCCTTCATCGATTTAAAAGAGTTAGTGCGGTTTATTTACGAAACTAGATGGTTTTCTGATTGCAGAGTTTTATAGGTGGTATCACAGCAGGCCTCTTTTGTGTCGATGTGTGCCGCGGTTAGTACTCTCCGTTTGGCAGCCACTTGCCTTACCTTAAAATGCATGATCACACAAAGGAGAACTGAAAAGATCCTATGGAGAGGTGCTGGAAATGTGGACATACTAGATACCTCGCAGAAGACGCATTGCCTAACCATTTCGCTTTTTGTCCAGCGACAAAAAAAGAAGCGGTCAATCACGTTTAGAGCTTAGGGGCGGGCAAACATTTCCAAGATGTATTTGAAGTACAGATAAC
This sequence comes from Nemotelus pantherinus, assembly GCA_963978885.1. Lineage (NCBI taxonomy): Eukaryota > Metazoa > Arthropoda > Insecta > Diptera > Stratiomyidae > Nemotelus > Nemotelus pantherinus. Next base: position 218,782,389 of record OZ022264.1, read on the forward strand.
AATAAGTTGCGGGAATTTGGTTTCTATAAGAGAATATATAGAGGTTCTGTGTCCCAAAATCAAGAGCCCAAATTGCAGTGATCATAGTTCGCGAAGGAAAAATTAAGAGACATGGTATACGGGCGCTTGGATATTTTTTTTCTATGATAATACCAAAGCTCAGGAGATTGCCCTTGGAGGCGAATGTTTAGCGATGGCGGTAGGGAGAAACATATGGGAGAAGCCGATATCATTTATTCCATTCTTCTTTTAAGTGCCACATTTTTTTTTCTTATTTTTTAAAGCGCTAGTGTTATGCCTAGTCGCTACTAAAGCTTTAATGTGACATTTAATTTATGGGGCGCGGGTATTATGCCCAGTCACCGACTATTAAAACAACACAAGACGAACAAATACAGCCATGGGCACGGCGGAATTCGAACCCGCGGGCAGTAGATCGCTGCTTCAGACTGACGCGTTCGCGAACCAAGCTACCGACCCGTGTACCGTGACCCCGACCCATGTGTAGTTTTATGAGTTGTAGAGGCTCGGACATTCGGAGTGAATCCGCGGGGTTTGGACTATGGATCTGTTTGGATCGAAAACCGAGGCATATACTTCTTAACTTGCTATTTCTCATTGAAACTGAGATTTTACACACAAATAGAAGCATTAACATTTTTTCAATAGAGTGGAAGAGGAAAATTTAATTATGAATTTGGCAGTCAGATTGAATACGGTTAGGCTGAGCAGGCTCACAGCACTGAAGCGTGGGAGATCGGTACTAGATGAATCTACATCCAACAGATGAATCACTCTTTTCTTGATCATACGGTGACAGTCTACACATCTGAGTGGTTAGCGTGCAATGGAGGATTGCACTGAAAATTACTATACCACTATCATCTTTTCACTGTATTAAAGAATGTCAGACCGTAAAATCTCCAAGCAAACGATGCTTGGCTAGAACACTGCCAAACTGGACAGGAGAATACTCATTGTGTCACTAGACAGCAGCTTTCTTGGCCAGTCCAGTTCAGATAAATTTGTGAGCTTCACCATAACCGACATTCAGCAAGATACTACAGCGAAAATAAGTAATTGGTATACAACAGATACATTGGTGGCCTGAGAAAATAGAAGAACCGAGGCGAAGAGCTGTAGCGTACAGGCGCAGCACAGGGACCTTTGGGCAGATCAGAAATATCGCAAACTGCCAAAGGTTACAAAAGGGGAGTAAAATAATTTAAGAAGGTCGTACAATGAAAGAAATAATAAATATAGTAAACATCCTGCGAATCCATGAACTATCTAGTGGCTAAGGAATAAATTCGATAGTCATCAACCACATATGTAGGTCGTATAAAATTATTTGAATAGCAAAAAAAAAAGTGCAACTGACGGAGTACAGGTCTACAAGTACCTTTAAGCAACTTAGTGAAATAAGTAAGTTTATAGAAAAAATGAAGTGTGAAAATGAAAGCAAATTTCTGGTAACAAAATCTTTGAACAAAAAGAAGCCATGAAATGTCGCAAAAGAGGCAACTGACACCTCTGGAACTCGGCTATAGCCTCAGATAAGATGAAATGAGCTACATGAAATTCTTCAAAACTTCTCACTATCAAATTTAATTGAAAATTGACTGTTAAGGGCAAATTGGGGTTTTGGGTACCTGCCGATGTTTAGATGGTGAAATCTTTGCTGATCAATAAATGCGTCTAATTTTTTTGAAATGAAACTTTGCGTTTGGGATAAACAAGCTCAGATTTACAGAAATAAAAACTATGCGAAAGGTTTTATTTTCTTGTTTTTTTTTTTACAGATTCTACAGTTTTTAAATAATCATACGTGATACAATTTTTCTTGATTATGGAACAGGAATAATTGTTCGGATCCTATAACATAGCTGAAATTTTAAACAATGATTGAACATATATTACATAATTGTGATCCGAATATAAATTTGAATTTCATTTACTTCTCGTCAGAGTATTAATATTTGAAAGCATTTTTAGTAAACTTTAAACTTTAAAATTATGTTTTTTGTTGGGTTCTAACATAACGAGCTTAGGTTCGTGTAAACTAGTGGGTAGCACGCTAGCTTTTAGTGAGTGGAGTATTTGTTCGAATTTAGTTTCGGATGTGGGACCATGCACTGAGTTTTGAATTAACTTATCTCGAAGTAGGTACCCGGGTTGAATTAAGTTTAATTATGAACCTCAGGAGAGCGGAGAATAGAGTAGGAGAAAAACAGAGGGATGTTTTGTATGTGAACATCGTTTGATGGCAATTCGCGAAATTCAGAGTTCAGAATTCGCAATGCGCCAGTAAACTAAAGCTCTCAAGTCGATTTGCAACAGGGAACAGTAACTAAAGGATTCAATCTCTTTAAAAGTATTGGGGTCATCAGCATACAAGAGGCACGGTGAGTTGAAGAGAGAAAACAGACTGTTAGCAAACAGGAGGAAAAACAACGGACCTAGAAAGAATCCTTGCGGAACATCTTAAGTAGAAAAAAAGCGCGCGAAAGAACAAGAGCAAACAGTAACATTACAAGAGTGACCTCAAACTTAGAGATATCTGTTTATACGAAGCCATCTACTTGCTATTGTTGGTCGATTGCCGAAGCAATAGTATTTGTAAACGGCAATAAGTTAGAAATCTTTGACTTACTTTAATGGATTCGTTTTGTTCGCTGGCTAGCAAGAGCTGAACATTTAATTACTTGTAAAAAAAAAGCTTAAGCAAGACAATAGTTAATGCAGAGGCGATAATTATTAGATCTGGCAAGAAATTGAACTACTTAAATAACCGCTTACTGATCAGGTTGTCAATGGAAAAAATAGACTTCAAAGTTCAATTTTTTGTCGAAAATTTAAGACCATTTGGACAAATTTGTTTAAAGAGTAAAACATTTTTTTTTACGGACAACCAATCTTGCTTATAAGAACTAAGTATATTTTATTTCTTGGCATATATGCCCTCTTTTTCAGTGTCTGTCAAATCAGTAGATTGATGAAAAAGTCAAATTTTCCCTTAAAATATCGGTGTCTCTCAAGCTTTCGAGTAACATCTAGTTTTCAAAGCGAAAATTAGTCTTTCAGTTGAAATCTTTGGTTTGTACTTACTCAACTATTGGTTCTCAAGTGATCAAATGCCCTAATGTCCTGAATTTATTAGCATAGCCAATTGACTTTAAGTGTTTTAGTAAAATATATTCCAGAGACGTTAAATTACAATTACATTATATAAATTATATCCGAATCGTGAACCATAATCCGATGTTAGTAGTGATGTATTAAACAGATATTTTCAAATAGCAGCTGCTATTGCTATTTTCAAATAGCAGCTGCTATTGCTATTTTCAAATAGCAGCTGCTATTGCTATTTTCAAATAGCAGTTAAAAATAGAAGCTAAAAAATAGCAGCTTGTTATTTGAAAGGTAACATTACGTGAGTTTTTTTGTGTCTCGATCAATAGCAGGTTAAGGTAAGCAGCGTTGAAAACAAAAACAACTGAGGCAGGATTGTTGTTGTTTTCAATGTTGCCTACCTTAATCTGATATTGATCGAGACGCCCTAAAACGCACCTATTGTTGTGACTTTGCGACTTGTTTAATTTTCCTACGCCAAAGATACTAGGTGGGGTGAAAAGTAACCTCCTTGACCACCAGAATGCGCTGCAATCGCAAAAAAGATTATTGTGTCTTATAGTCCATTCATATTTAGGCAGACATGTCAAATTTCAGAGCGATACAGTCATTTGTTTTGTTTTTACAGCCGATTTTTGTTGACGTGTTTGGCATCATGTTGAGTATGGAAATAAACCATTTTCATTCTCTCATAAAACATTATTTTTTGAGAGGCAAAACGGCGAAGGAAACAAAAGAAAAGTTGGATAAATATTATGGGGCTAGTGCTCCTTCAGATTATACCGTGAAATATTGGTTTCGAGAGTTTCGTGGTGGCCGAAACTCCACTGCCGATGAAATCCGCAGCGGCAGGCCCTCCGATGCGGTTACACAGGACAATGTCAAAAAAATACATGAAATGGTGTTGGCCGACCGGAAAATGAAGATGCGCGAGCTAGCAGATGCCACAAGGATTAGTACCAAGCGCACACGCCATATTTTGGGTGAGATTCTGCAGATAAAAAAATTATCCTGCCGCTGGGTGCCGCGCATGCTGACTCCGGACCAAAAACACGAACGCGAGCGCACTTCGGAAGCGTGTTGGGCCATGCTGATGCGGAATCGGGTGGACTTTTGGCTTCGATTGGTGACTTGATGAAACCTGGATCCAGTATTTCACGCCAGAGAACCGAATGAGTGCCCGGCAATGGACTGAAGCCGGCACGAGTGCTCAGAAGCGGCCAAGGGAGGCTCAATGGGTCGGAAAGGTCATGGCGTCGGTTTTCTGGGATTGTCATGGCATACTCTTCGTGGACTACCTCAAAAAAGAAAAAACCATCAGCAGCGAGTATTACTGCGCATTATTGGAGCGATTGAAAGCCGAAATCAATGCGAAACGGCCTCACATGAAGCCAAAAAAATTTTGTTTTTACAAGACACCGCGCCGTCACACAAGAGCATCGCAACAATGGCTAAAATCAACGATCTAGGGCTCGAATTGCTTCCCCATCCACCTTATTCGCTTGACTTGGCTCCCTTGGACTATTATCTGTTCCCAAACCTCAAAAGATGGCTCATCAATAAAAAATTCAGCTCGTGCGAGCAGATCATCGACGCCGCGGATGAGTATTTTGTAGGCCTTCCGGAAAATTACTTTTCGGACGGGATCAAAAAGTTGGAAAATTTCTGGAATAAGTGTATCGACCTAAAAGAGGACAACATTGAATAAAATTAAAAAAAAAATGTAAAAAAACATTTTTTTCATTCCCAAGGAGGTTACTTTTCACCCCACCTAGTAGGTTAAGTTTTTGCTCGCCATGCTATCAGCTATTAGCTATCAGTTTGTTGGTTTTTCTGCTTTTTAAAGTTTAATCTGATCGCATCAATTTTAAAATGGTTTGCAGGACTTCATTTGATGTTTATGATATGTATGGTGCAAAGCCGTATCGCTATACACTGCGATCGTTCGCCCTCTTCTTGAGTATGCTTGCATTATCTGGATTCCGGTTTTCGAAATTCACAGCCAGAGATTCGAATCTGTTCAAAAGGAATTCTTGCTATTCGCTCTTAGAGATGTTTACCATTTTTGTGATTTTAGCAATTTACCACCACATGAATCTCGCCTTAGACTTCTAAATTTGTCACCACTTGCATCTAGAAGATTCATGTTATCTGCCTGCTTCAGTTTCGATGTCATTAGAGACTGTTAATGTCGACTACATACAGGAAAGATTTGTGCTTAACCAGACCGTGAGAGTCACTAGATCCCGACAAATGCTAGTTGAATATAGGCATAGCACCGCATATGCTGATAATGAGCCAACAAATAGATGCTGCAAGATATTCAACAGCATGAGCCAACACTATTCCCCCACAATTTCGAAAGCGACCTTTAAAAACAGAGTTACCAAGGCTCTCTTAATCTACCCTCTCTAGTCTACCGGCCTAGTATCGTTTTCATGACTAATAAAATATTAGATTTCGTTTTTGTATTTAATAATTTTGTGCCCTACATGTAATATTGCTGTTATATTTTTATTTATAGAATGTTAATTAATTTATTTGCATTGCATATTATTTTATAAATTATAAAATATATATTATTTTACAAATTATAATTTTTATTTTTATTTCGTTTATATGTAATTGTATACCTTGTTTGGTGAAATAAATATATAAATAAAAAGTGTGTAAAAAAGATTTGCGTCCGGAATACGAAGCATAAGGATCTTGATACAGGCTTTTATTGCTAATTGCTATCGTTCTTTGATGACTGCTGCCTGCTTTTATGTTTACCAAACATCATTCGACGAAAATAGCAGATTATCAGATTTATAAATAGTTGGCCGATATGATATTTGTAAATAGCAGTTGCGAAATAGCAGTCTGCTACTTAGCAGCCCATCATTAGATGTAAGATTAGCAGGTGCTCCAAACTGCACTGTCAAGTTAAGTAAAATGCATCTGCGATTGTATTAGCTTTGATTGCTCGGACCGGAATAGCGCTCGGTCAAATCGTGATGAACCGCTTCACGAGGTTGCCGAGCGCTAGCATCAGGAAATACGACAAAACCTTCGAGAGCGTCAATCTCGCATATGACATCTTGATTCGTCCGTGTGTTTGTTTGACAGAACTACAAATTTTACTTCTTTGGCAGGTGGTGCATGTACGAGCCAATTCAGCTATTCTTTTGATATAATTGCCAAAACATACTTCTAGCTAACCATCTTCTTTGTGGCTTGTTCACTAGGATGAGATAGACTATGCGTCATGTCGAATATTTTCTTTTTTATATTTATTTATAAAAGTTCCAAAAATGACGCCAAAACACATTTCCAACTTTGATGACGTTTTCTGCAATATCATGCTATATGCACTTACATGCACAGTATGTACCTTTTTCTCAGGAATGGCTTGAAAAATGCTATTGCATCTTTTTTCCGTGTTCTTAAGTAAATGGAATTCAATTCTAACGTTGAGTTTTTAGAAAAAGTTGGTAGCCGCATAATTCATAAAAAAATCATAAAAACTCATCAAATGTAAAAACTTCATAACTAATTTAAGAATATTAAAAACAAAAAAAAAACGATGTACTACTTTGACTATACTGCAACCCAAAAAAAAACTGGAAAAAAATATTGAGCTGAGGGTGTGAAAAAGGTAAATAAACATTAATAGTTTTGTATGGGATTTGGAACGCTATATCAAAAAGAAGAGGACTCGCAAAATAGATCAGTCATTTTTAAATAGATCTTTGAGTTTTAAGATTGTGATGTTTCAAATAATATCACTAAGTTACCTGGTGTCACATTTTCAATGTGAAAAGGCCATTAGATTGGCAGCTTTTGAGCAAATAAGGTTAGCATTTTAAAGTTCTAAATTTCAAGCATAATGACAATTCGTTGAAAGTGAATAACATGTTTTTTCTGTGATTTCAAAATCATTCATTAATTGTCAAACGAAAATATTATTAATTTTAAAGGACACATTTACAACCTAAAATACTACAAAGATGAGAAATTTATTTTGACGACGTTCAACACCTAGTCTCGAGTATGAGTATTAAATCAAACTGACGCTAAAATCGCCCAAAACCAATAAGAGTATAATGGTCCGCGCACTTTTCCGGCTTTGTACTTATGCTCACAGGGCCTTGACTTTGAGTTGTCAGCACATTGAACACCGAAAAATAAAGTATGTTACGGCATACTATTGTGGATGATAATCAAGTGAATAAAGTCGTGTGGAGCTTATGTACTAGTTATTAGATAAGTTCTAACCAAAATATATAAAAATGAATATGATGATGCTTGTAACGATTAGACTTATAGCAGATCAAACTTATGGCAAGCATAAATAGGTCTAAAACTCAGAAATCTTAAAGTACAGAGGTGAATGCTGAAAAACAGCAAAAGCAGAAAACCCACAGTTCCTATTACATCGTGAAAATTACTAAGGAGATGACACTTAACCTTCATTCAAGTTGTAATAGCTGAATAGTTACTATGTATTTCCTTCTGAACATCAAAACCATACAGGAACCAGGTGCTTGCAAATATGTACATACGTCAAACTAACATTTTCTGGTTGCAATTTTTCACAATACCCTAAACCGCAATTAACCATACAATCTACACCCGAAACCATTTATAACTTTGTCAAAAATAATTTTCTCAAACATTTCAAAAATTCACACCAACAAACAATCAACAATTTTTCGTGGATAGCAACAATCAAAATTAATCGTACATAAAACCAGTTACCATCAATTATTATTAATCATTTATATAATATGCAGCATGTACTAATAGCAATAATATTCTTAAACGATTTATCCATCAAGGTCATACACTATGCTACGTTCCAAGCAGCCAACCCAACAAAAAACCCTCCAGCTCAACGGAAAGAACAAGTAAAAACACCAGCAAAAACTCGCAGAGTGTTTGAGGAATAAAAAAAACGAGCTCGAACAGAAATCAAAGAAACAATCACAAAGTCTCAGTACTGAATAAGAATAATCCGTACGTTCTTATAATGCTTTAAGATCGAAAGTAATTATTGATAATCAATCTGTACAGCAAATTTTCGGCTTGTCGAAACCAAGAGTAACATTTAATCATACACGAACCGCAAAACTTTGGAAACATATACACATGATGTTGAAGTCGACAGTCGAAGAAAAACAAGCTTTAGTCAAGAAAACGATCCGGAGGAAAAAAGCATTCAGTACAGTCAGTGTAAAACTACATACAGTCAGAATCGTGCAAAATGAACATTTTCAAGTAGTTTAGATGTTTGTAAAAACAAGCTAATAGATACACACATTCAAGCTTCAATACCACTTCGAGAGTTTCGTGGGTTTTTTCTCTTCTTCTTGCTGTAGTTATTGTAAATTTTCTTTTACTATTTTTATTATTGTTCTTTTCGCTTGATTCGTTTTTATCTATATGGGGATAACTAAGAAGTGCACATATTGATGGTTAAGATGAAATTTGAATAACAGATAGAATTTTGGACTTTTTGATAGTCGAGATTTGCTTGCAGCGGTAATTAGCACCATATGACTGATTAAGCAAAGATAGTTGGCAGTTTAAAGTTTAGTTTGATCTACATACATTAGAAGGGGAATTGGAATGGGTACATTCTATTTCGTCAAGATACTATTGTATTTAAGAAAATGGAAAACTTATTTTAATTATTCCTTAGAATGATTATACTCAGTATGTGGTGATACAGCTCTTCTGTTTTGGACTTTGATAAAGCAATATTTCGGAATTCTAAATCTGAACTGCCATTCGGTAAAATTAGGCAATCCGCACACGGGTCGTTGAGCTATCGTCGTAGATGCAATAGTTCTACGCTTGGTCGTCACAACCTATGTAAATCAATGGGTGACCGCTAACGGAACGTTAGCCTATCGTGAAGAGTGAGAAGCGTAGTCGGTTCACGTTGAGTGCGTCTCAAGCGTTGTGCATTGCAGGCCTCAAGTCGAATGAGTAGTCGTTTTTGCAAGCGCGATGGGTGACGGCAACGTACGATTCGTGGGGGAGGTGGGAAAATGCCCCGAATTGTATGATTTTACGACGTATACTGACGTTTTCTTGACGACCCGTGTGTGGACATAATACGAGGATGACGGCGCTCGTTTTCTCGCGAGCTTGACAAGTGTCAAACGCATCTCTCACGTATAGCATTGCTAACGACCCGTGTACGGAGTGCCTTAAGGTAGATACCACAACTTAGCTATAAATAATCGCAATTTCACAATACTCTGCATTTAACTACTAACACAAAAACAAGTTGTAGTTCTTTTAAATTTAGACAGTGCCTATACTTAGAAAGTTGTCAGAGCTAGTTATGGTTACGGTATAATATGACACTAGAATGAGGGCGTACTGGAGCACATTACACTAACCGTGTAAGGAAGCAACCCTGGTTCAAATTCGGAATTGATTATGGATCCTAATTGCACATTCAGCTTTCATCTTTATTTGTTCGAAGACCCTTGAGTCAAAAGTATGACGCGAAACATTGACTATGAATCGTAGTGAACCCAAAAGTGTTGGAATTATAAAATTAGTTTTTTTTTAATTATAAGGATTTTGATCATTCTTAACTGAAGTCACCATATATACCCGGGGGAAAAATTTATGCAGTACAGCAATTAGGGTAGCATACGCTATGTAATCGTATCCTGAGCTATAAAATATCGTCCTGAGCGCCATAACAACACATTTAACATACATAAGCTCCTATGTTACATTAAACAATATTTATGGTCGCATGCGTTGTGCACAAGGAGTCCTGAGCTATAAAATATAGCTAGAAATTCAATACATTATGTTATGCATATAGTCTCAACTACTATGTAACATAGCCTCAACTACTATGAACATAATCATGGCACATAGTATAAAAGTAGACTTAATATCAATAGCTTTTCAATAAGCTTGTGGAGTGTTATGGGTAGAACGTCGGCTCTTAAAGAATAGGATCACGAGTTTGAATCCAGATTCAAGCAAGATTTATTTATACCAAATTAAAAATTAAGAAATAAAATTAGAGTAGTTTAAATAAGGATTTACGACTCTTACAATTATCAAAACCCAGAAATTGTCTAAAATGGGGACAATTTTGCTTTTAATTTACTTTTTATAAGTCCTGAAATCCCTCCTAACTGTCAGATTCAAAAATTATTTTTATCATGTCATTAAGGAGTGTCCTGGATTACCTCTAGATGTTTTCCCAAATTTTGAAACTCTTGCCATTGGTAACCCTTGAAACTTTTCTATCCTATGACTTCTGATACAATTATTGAATCAAAGTGGTATATTATCTTCGATTGAGGTTAATTGTAGTAAAGAGCAAGTTTTGTAGAACATCTATAGAATTCTTCTACTTTTCTTCGAAAATTAGTTTTGTGTTGGAGGTTTTTTTGGTGGCAGTGTTTTATAAGTTTTCCCACATCTTTTAAAGGTACATTCAAACTGACTCGAAACAGTGAAGTACCACATTTAAAACAGGTTTTTAAGCTCAGTTTGATGCTCTTCTGCACCTTTTTTTTTGGTTTTTCCATTTCGAAATCGTTGAGTCGAAACCTTTGTGGGGCCCGAGGGTTGAAGTTAGTATATATTTCCTTCACAACCAATGTATACAAGTGTGAAGGAATAATATCTACGACTCAACTCGGATCCAACAACCCGTCTGTGTTCCGGCCACTCTGCATGGCAGATATGACTGGAAAGCTCCTCAATCAGTTGCTAAAGCCACGGTTGTACTCTGCGATTAGACCAGCCGATGATCTATGTGACAGACAGTATGGGTTCTGAAAAGGATATTCAACTCTTGATGCCGTCTTACAAGTGATTGGGGCGGTAGTGAGAGCGGAGTTGCTGCAGTGCCAGACCGGTTCTTTCAAGATGCCTTCGATTCGGCAAGGTAGGCAAATATGCTTTAGGTCTTCGAGCATGGCTTTTGCATTCTTGCCTACCTATCGGGCATGATAGGGGAGTATCTTAGGAACCGATAGTTTGTTCGACACCGACGAAAAAATTCAAAAGAGGGTTATCACCTCAGAGGCAGCATAGGGATTAATTGACGGAGCTGACCTCTGGAACATTGTTTACGACGAACTACAGCCCCTTGAGATGCCAACGGATGTATTTTTAGAATGTTATGCTGAAAGCCTGGCAACGGTTATCACTTCTAGAGCTGCCAAGTTCTCCCAATACAGACTTAATCAAATCATGTGAAAGGTGGAACAGTGTATGACCGACCTTAAGCGATTCTAGGACAATGAGAGATTCTAGGTTCAGACCAGGAACACGATAGGCATATGGGAGTGATGCGGGATACTAAGCTGACCTACCGGGATCATATCTTTAAGGTATGTGATAGAGCTATAAGAACCACTGGCTTGCTAAGCAGGTTGATGGCTAAAATCGTTGGCCAAAAGAGATAGAAGCTGCTCATGGCGACGACTAATTTCACCTCACTGTGCGGAGCGAAAACACACCAAACGAAAAAATTTAGAGCACAGAGCAGAGGTGTCCTGCGTATTGTCAGTAACAACTGCACGATGTCGCAAGATGCTGTGTTGGTGGCATCAGAGTAATTCAGCTAAATCTACTTGCGCGATAACATAGCCGGGGGTACCCCACACACTCTAAGGCTCTAGATCACACACGTACGCAAACCTTCCAGCTTTGGGAATAACGCTAGAGGGCAAGCAACACAGGTCACTGGCGAGACTGATTGGTTTTTGGACCAATGGGCTAGCCGTGGGTACCTGTGCCTATTTTTCACGTCTGTGTGGCAAAGTTAGACTGTCAAACTCCTTTTTTCTTGAAACATTAACCAGAGTTAACTAAAACATTATTTTGGTAGGTTAAAGGCACAATCATAAATAAGCTGCGTCACTTTCAAAGCTTTGCTAACACGTCACATTTGTACTTAAAGTACTTTATTTATTTTTATGCAAATGTATCTAATATGATAGGAACGTTTTATTTGAAAAACATTTTTTTTTATCTTTGAATTTTTTGCGAAGGTACTATGATTCATGCCTTGAAATTTCCGAAACCCTGCCGTAGGGTGGCTTTTCAGACGGGTTTAGTCGAACAACCAAGTAGGATTGAATATGATTTACTTCAAATCGTTTGCTTCTGCTGCGCTTTGAACATCGAACACGTCAGCAGTAGGGCCAAACTGGTCATGTTTTTTGATAGCCCTGATAAACTTTAACCAATTTTTGCTCAGTTGGAGCTATAAAATGTGAAGTACGAGATATCATTTTGAATTACATTTGGCGGGATGATTTTTGCGTCGAAACAAAAATATTAAAGTAGTGACGTAAACTTTTACAAAAAATTGTTTGTGATACCTGTTTATAAGTTCCCTAATTAATATTAAGCATTTGAATTTTTGACACTTACTAAGATTGCATGTATAGGCAAAAAAAATGTACAAGCATTTGCGCTTGCGTTCACACTGAAAAAAATCCACATAGCGTCCAGAGCCATGTAACATAGCGCATTATTTATGGCCCCATACGCCATGTACATAGTACTCTGAGCCATGCAATATGGCTTCCAGCGCCATAATGTCAGAATCTACATAGCGCGTAGTCCCATGTTACATGGCGCAGCATTTATGGTGCCACACGCTATGTACATAGTACCCTGAACCATGCAGTATAGCTCCCTGCGCCATAATTACATGGCGCAGAAATTATGGCCCCACACGCCATATTACATAGTGCCATGATCCATGTAATATGGCTCATGGCACTACAATTATAGCTCGCAGCCATGCTGTGTGAGGAGATGTATAAATATCAGCAAGCTTCTTGAATATAGGAGAGGATATGATCTTTGATGTCATTAATCCCTCGGGAATTTTTTCGATAGAATTCCATCACCTAACATCTAGTGCTCTACCTCCAGATGCTCCGAACTGAGAAGGTTCGTTGCCTTTTGTTGGACGCAAACTGGATCATTTTCAGATGCACTGAAAAACACATAGCGCCAGACGTCATAATTTATAGACTTCTGGCGCCATGTACATAGTCGATTTCGGTCAATTTGTGATAAAATATAGCGTCACACGCCATAGTACATAGGAGCAGACGCTATGCTTATAGCCCTCCACGCCATGTACTATAGTCCTCCACGCCATACAGTATAGTCGTCTACGCCATACAGTATAGTCCTCCACGCCATACAGTATAGTTCTCCACGCCATGTACATGGCGTGTAGGCCTATGTATTTTTCGCTATATATTATGGCGTGTGGCGCTATATTTTATCACAATCCCTAAATCGACTATGTACATGGCGCCAGAAGTCTATAAATTATGGCGTCTGGCGCCATTTATTTTCTCAGTGCATAAAGTTGTATATCATCCGATCAAAACCATTTTTCGACGCTAGCTTAAGTTACAAGAAACATGACTGGTTAGGCCTCTATTTTGAAGTAACATTTGTATTTTTACGTTTGTTTTAGTGAATCTTATTGGTTCTATTGGATTCATTATTATTGATTTTATTCGGTCGATCATCAATCTTTCGGAACTATAATCGAATATTTTTCGGAAATTGTTTTTTTTTCCTAACCACTGAATTAAAGCCAATTCAAAAATACAAAATAATTACTGAAGAATTCAACGAACATTAGACTTACTAAAAATACCAACAAAAACCAAACAGGAAAATGATTTGAAAAATAAAAAAAAAATACAACGAAAACCAACCAAAGTCAGTATCAATATCAACAACAAATTACATGAAAAAATTACATACAATTAAACGCTATTTATGGTTTTGGTATGTGACGCAGTTAACTAGCATTATACGATTTATTAGATATACTTTCCGAGCTTTGAAATAAGAATTCTGGCCAGTAGGTAACTAGATATTACGTTCAAACAATCACATAATTGTTTGAACAAATGTCCGTCTGACTGTATGTATGTTCTTCCGTCCGTTCATTTAGCCGGTCGGTCGTATGCGAACTTGTCGCGTTGTCCACTTGCCAGCAAACAGTTTATTATAATACGTTTGATGAATGTATCGTTGAGGCAAAAAAAAAATATAAAAATTCATCAACAATACATGAATGATGTGTTAACGCCTATCTGCACGCAATGTTTGCCTCTAATTGTAGGTAAAATCTAAGATTTGACCTCGTCTATAAGTATTGGTTATTCGCTTGAATTGAAAACACTGAACCGTATAAGTATGTTTCCGTTTTTGTTTTGAAATTGTCATAGTATATGTGTTTCCTGATCCATGATGCATTCATAGTTGTAAATTATGTTTAAATTTCAAGGTGAATTTTTTAAATATATACAAAGACATTAAATATATTATCTTAATAAATAGGTATTTACCAAAAATACGAATTAACTGTTATTAATTTTAATTTGAAAGATAATATTCCCAAAACTATTTAAATAACTAGAAGGGTATTATTTTTAGTTTCATCTATACATGAGAAATGCGTTAAATGATAAAACTAAAGAAAATTTAGAAGCAAAGTGAGTTTGTATATATTTTTTAATTATTTTAAATAAGTTTTCGTAGAATGAGATATTAATGTCATAGTCAAATGATCTCTATCTTTTGATAAAGTTGTGAAATATATATTTCGAACCAGGTTCAACTCATCGCAGGTTTGTTGATTAAAATTGGTTGAGATATCATTCAGGATAAATGTCTGAATGACGATTTACTTTAATCTTAATTTGGTATAAGTACCTCCTCACAGCCAGGTCTACTCAAAGCGTGGAATGAAATAAAAGTTAATCGCGTCTATGGCTGGATTCGAACCACTTCTCAAGCTACCTTGCAAACTGAAGGAACATATAAATGCAGAAAAGAGCCCCAGAAATTGATATTGTGGATACAATGAGCCGGTATCGAGAATTTTAGCAATAGTTTAAGATACTATTACCGTCTAGAAGGCCACAATAAAGCAAATTTTCCAAATTACCAAATTTTCTTTTTCGGCCCTTTTATTAAATATAAACATAAAAAGATTTTCAACATAAAATTTTAATTATAAACTACAAAAAAAAAATTTTCATTCAATTAAAATCTTTTCTTTATCATTTAAACAGGATGCCAAAGTTGTTGTCTAAACAAAAACTACCTTACAGGCAGATAATCTCTGGATTAGTATTTTTGAAACAGAATATCCGAGAAAATTCTTAAAAAGTAAGATGTCGAAGAGGGTAATTTATAAAAAATCGATTCAAAAGAATGGCAGGTTTTTAAAAAAGTGACAACACGACCTTTTTTGTAGTTTTCTCGAAGCTAAAATATTTTATTCTTTAGTTCTTTCCAAATTTCGGTCAATTTCTCTGAAAATGTATTAACAAACCAAACGCACCAAGGTTTATTAGAATTGGAGCAACCAATCCGAAGATTAACTGTTCGCAGTGGAAAAAAAGTAATTTAGAGAAAAACGCGGTTGGTGTTTGCGTGCTGACGATGTGCGCGCGCGCGCTAAAAGTTGTTATATATAGTCATTCAAATAGATTTTCGTTACAATATTTTTGAATGTTATTTTTGAAGGTCTAAGGAGTCGAAAAATGTTAACAACATACATTTGTTTTTAGAATGTAATGGTACCTTAAGGGGGTAGTACTCGTTATAATTTTGAAAAAATCTGTTTTTTTTTTCCATTTTTCAATTTATTATACCTTCAGAAATAGGTTTCAAAATTTTATTAAGATATTATAGAATAAAGAAGTTACGGCAGTTTACGGCAGACCGCTGCTTGTAATTACTGCGAAAAAAAAGATGTCAGCCAGAAAAAGCGGCAAAGGAAGCGCGTTTGGCAAAAAAAAACTGCCCAACTGCAAGAGCAACTGGTTTATGTGGACTCAAGAATACTTATGTATGGTCCAGGGATTGCAGACTGAGCAATTGTAGGTGATAAAAACATATTTTTTTTAAAAATAATATTCAATAAATAAATGAAAAAAAAACTTTAAACGAGTTTTTCTAGAAATGACGTTTTTTCAAACTGCGGACACTTATTCTCCGGATTGGCCGAACCGATTTATATCAAATTTGGTGCACTAGTTTATTTAAGTATCTTGTGTGGTAATCTACCTCAATATAGGCCAAAAGTTAACCCAAAAAAAACTTGGCAAGCGAAACAAAGTGAAAAAAAACTCTAGCGCACCTGAACCGCTAGAAACACTAATGTTCGAAGAACAGTAGAAGAATCGTGCAGGTTTTGAGTGCATATTCCACCACATGAGCTGCTTATTACGGCCAAACTGTTTCAAACGCCACGTTCTACTTTGGTCTCAAGAATGCATTATAACTCATATGGTGGAAGGTTTCAGATATTACCACTGGCATGAATTTCAACGTTTATGAGAGCAAAACACGGGTTAATTATATTCGTTATCAGTTGCTTATTTCACAAAATTTTGAAAGTAGCATCTCATATAACATCAATGAAGAAAATGCTCAGTGCCTGCAGCACTGTAACTGAAGTTGGAGTTTGGGGCTGCGATCCGAAAAATTTGCAGGACTTTGTGAATTGAAACATCGGTTATTTATTTTCATTGTAAATGTTTCCGGTATGAATACTAACTGTAAGCATTTATTGATACAAAAGTAGCACAACCGACTCGTGCTGGCAACCTTTCGCCAGTATCAAAGCAAAAAATATATCACATCTGCTTCACGTTGTTATTTATTTATTTATTTATTTATTTATTTCTATATTTATTCTATTCCTATCGTGGCTTTTCAACCAAATTTGGCCTGAATAATGTTTATGACAGGTTTCATTAATTGTATGAAATTCGTATTGATTTCATGACTGCACTGGAAGTTATAGAGCAAAAAGTTTTATTTTCCTGAGCGAATTTTCAAATCCAAAGACACAAAAATTACCATAGCTGGCAGCACCAATCGAATTTTTCAACCAAATTTCTATCAAACAGAGTTTAATGTGAGGTTCAGCTACTGTGTCAATTTCATGAAAATCTGGTAACTTATTCACATTTCATAGGGCAAAAAGCAGTTTTTTTTCTTTGTAATTTTTCAAGATGGCACCACTGGCACAGAGTTGCCCACAATTCAAAATCGCTTCTGTCAGACCTGGCGCTACTTAAGTCCAATGCATTCTGTAAATTTCAATTCTATCTGATTATTGATTCGTGAGTTCCCGTGAACAGAAGTTTTTGAAGCTAAAAATATAGGTTAACTGAGAAAGGGTTACCGTTCTTGTCCGACATGAAATTTCCAAAGTTTTACTTTGACTGTGTGGATTAAGCATAAGATTTGTATAAGGATTGGTTTTATTGTAAGAAACGGACAGTTTTTGGAAATTCGATGGTTTAATGTTTTCACTTCCAAATTTTAATTTTTTCAAATTTCAGACACCAAAATTATCATAGCTGGCAGCTCCAACCGAATTTTTCAACCAAATTTCTACCAAACGTGGTTTGAGGTAAGGTCCAGGTACTGTGTGAATTTCGTCAAAATCGAACGATTCAATCAGAATTTATAGGGCTAAAAGCAGTTATCTTTTTTAGTGATTTTTCAAGATGGCACCACTGGCGCAGCATCACCCGCATTTCAAAATCACTTCTATCAGACCTGGTCCTATATAGGACCAATACATTCTGCAAATTTCAATTAATTCTGCTCATTGGATCGTGAGTTTCCGTGAACAGAAGTTTTTGATGCTAAAAATATAGGTAAATTGGGCAAGGGTTACCAGGCGTTCCCGTTATACCATATCAAATTTTTTTTTTTGTTTATGTAAACAAAGCACAAGATTTACATATGAGTGGCTTTTTTTTGAAGAAGCGGCAGTTTTGCAAGAGAAACGATGATTTGAAGGTTTTCACTTTCAGGGCCTGCCCTAGCTACAGGGTTGCCAGCACGCTCATCAAAGGCTACACATATCTACAACTAAATAATACCAATATGTCCTAAAAATTTCGTAATGATTGAATAACTCTGTCAAAAGTTATCGCAATTTAAAAATTTTCAAGTTTTCCCGTTCTGTTTTTAGGCACCCAGCGCACACATGGGGTTAAAAAATTCCAAAAAATTATCCGATTCACATGTAAAACACGTTCAAAATTTATTTCGTCAACTTTATTTTTGCAAAACTTATTTGTGTACGGAATAATAGGTATATTAAAAATATCACTAAAATGGCCGCCGGCGCCAAAGGGTTAAAGATTATTAACTTTTTCTGAGACCTGGCACTATTCTGCATATACATCAATGTGTCCTGAAAATTTCAGCTCAATCGGATGGCGCGTTCCTGAGATTTTTTCACTGAAATTTTTTGATGATATATATATATATATATAGAAATATGAATTTTTGGCCAAAGTGATTTTAATACTAATGTTCTTCTTCGAACATTAGTAAAAATAACGATTTTTCGAAAAATATTTTCAAACAACCGCCATTTTTTAAAAAATACTATGGTAGATTACCACGTAAGAAACATTCCTCTCTAAAATGCGAGTTTAGTTTTTTTTCAGATTCTTTATACCTAAGATTATCTGTCCGCAGTATGACGAGGCATTTTTCGAGACGTCTACTTTGGCGCCCTCTATAAATAAGTAAAAAAATGAAAAAAATAAAAAATATTTTTTTTTGTAATCTTCAAAACGTGTATTTTACCCATGTAAATTTTAAAATTTATGCAAAATATAGGAGGTGAAAAAAAAATATTGAAAATTTGGCTATTTTTTAGCATTCTAACCGGTACTACTCCCTTAATAGCAAATTGATTCGAACAGTCAGCTTATGAAACTTAAGCTTATTCGAAACTTTAATTGAACAGCAAAAACAGTTGTCATCCAAATTATATCAAACTCATAAGACATCGAAGAAATAGAACAGTTTCAAATCCTTAATGTTGAAAGAGCTGTAGTGAGGCTTTTGTTTTTAATCCGTTTTACAATTGTTAGAACACTGCCTTACGGAGCAGGGTTTACATTGATGGTTATATATCAAACTTCTTTAACGCAATGAAGCTTCTATTTTTAGTAATTTATTGCAATAAATCGTTAAATTTCCAACGATTTCAAGAAAATATTAAATAAAAGTTATTCTAGCAGTTGAAATGCAGACTGCCCATAAAATTATTCCCGTAGCATAGGAAAATGAACATCCAACGATAAAGTTGGTTTGGTCTAAAATGTGATAAATGTGATGGCCATCATACTCCAAACTAAAGATGATGCTCTGATTTGATACTCAACCAAGCAAAGGTTTATTCCACTCAATGGAGGCATTGTCACCTCAGAGAAACAAACAATCTACTCTAAAGATAAAGTAGCCGGTAGCTTTCAAGGAAGAAAAATTGATTTAATCGAGATTTTGATTGATTGATTGATTTTGATTTACAAAATCTGAAATTTTGAAAACACGCATAAAATAGTATCCTTATCAACACAATATAATTAATGGAGAGCAAAAATTTCAAATTTACGGTTACATATTGTAAGAAACTGCACATTCTATATAGTACGTGAATTTAGGGAATCTCAATTAAGGGAACAATACTTGTTAGTAACGTTATATGCTGATCAATGAAGTGGGAAAGCGGTCTAATCATAAGGCGCTTTTTACACATTATTGACGAATGAATTGACGATTGACGAAACTCAGGATTGACGAATTTATTTGAGGCATTCATTATCAAAAAAAACTATGAAATGGATCCTTTAACCATCGTCCGAAGCGTTCAAGTTGCTTAATTGTCTTTAATTGTTGTATATCAACGGTAGATCGATATTTACGAGAAGGTTTTGGTAATTTTGAAAATTCACGAAGTCGTGAAAATATTTAAATTGACTAAAACACTGCGGACACGATAAGGCAGGACCATTGTGGCGTCCGTGCATTCGAAAGAAAATGCTGTCGAAAAAGAAAAAGTAGCCATTTCGTCGGCACTGACAGCTCTAGGCATAGCCTATTCAAAAATAAAAACTTTTTTGATTATATCAAAGTGTTATCAAATGCGAACTGCTGAGAAGTACACCACCTATTGGAGGCAAGTGTCAATGGCTGATGAGCTTCCCAGCAGCTTTAACTACAGAACTCTTTTGATTTCCTTTGACTCATTTCATCCCAAGACTAAGACTCGACTTCCAAAGGATAACTAAAGGAAAACTATAATAGGGAAGATGAGGTAGAAGAGAAATCAGTAGATATAGAAGTGGGTGATGCATTTATAGACCGGACAGAGAAGTAGGTAGTAAATGAAATACAAATAGGCTAAGGATTAATGGCAATAGCGTATTGTTAATTCAAAGCAGCTGAGGAATTCGACTTAAGGGAGCGGATGTAAGGCCGACAGGACATGCGCCACCTATTTATCGGATTCCAATTCGAATTTATAGAGGGAAATATAACTGCAGGGAAATAACCCTGAATTTAAAACAAATTTTGTTTTCGCAAAGTTGTAGAGTGTACCTGAATCAGACCACCTTTATAATAGCTAATGTTTACTGGCAATTTTATTTTTTATGGAGAACTATTAAAAAATGTGCAGTCCTCTTGGCAAAAGATGGGTAAATGAAATATATTAATATACATTATAAAAATTAGATGAGTATATTATTTAACAATTTAAAGATAAACACTAACGAAATCTCAACATTACATGTGTTTATAAAATTATTTTTGTGGCCCAATTACATGGGTAGACACGGCAAAAATAGGGTAAACATTTTTAACACAACCGAATGGCTAATCATACTTTAACTAAGCGGTTAGACGCTCTTCGGATGTAAAAAATATTATTTTATTTTTGTATTGAGCATATGTATATTTAAGTATTTGCACAGAAAACTTAATGCATACGCATATTTATAAAGGTGTCCCAGAGCGATGTAGTGTGTTTTTGATATATTGAACGCGTTTTTGTTTTCTCAGAAATGGTTAAGTCATAAATGTTCATACAAGTTTGATAAACATATTTGTTAGTGATTGATCGAAGGTTTTTTCTCGCCTATATATCGTCGCTGTGAAATCAAACCGGCATATCTGCAAAATACACATTCTTCACTAGAGCGCTTTAAAGTTTTCGCATGTGGGCTATTTCGACGTGAATGCAAAGCGGCAAAACACCATTAGACGGGTTTTTATTCAACTTTACGATATGCCGGTGCGACATAAAAATAGAGGGGAAAATAAGGAATTTTTTGAGACCAAAAACTCAAAAACTCAATTTTTGCAGATATGCCGGTTTGATTTTACAGCGACGATATGTGCTCTATCTAACAATGTAAGGGCTACAATTTAATCGAAAATCTAAACTATTTTTTTGATAAGTCGCGATTTTGTTAAAAATTATTATTTTGCTTCTTTCTATTTAAATAATTAATATTTTAGCTTAGTTTTTATAACTAGATAATACACAGTGGCGTGGCGTTCATGGAAGCAAGGGAAATTTTCCCAAAAAAAACGAATAGTGAACATTCCACGCAGCTAAGGTGCTAACACCACCGAATGACAATAATGAGACGCATGGAAGCAACGAAAAATTTGCATCTACGAGCGTTAATTTCACTCCATGTAGACTGCATTGTGACGTCATTCAAAAAAATATGCTTGTACTAGCTATTTGGAAGCAATGAAGAAATTGCTTCTTAGGAGAAATTCTCGTCTCACGAGAGAAACTGAAAGAGAAGCCGCGGAACCTGTGGAACCGTGTGGAACTTATTGCCACGTTCCCCATACGCGTATCATTGACTTTGCTTCATCATTGACTGAGAATGCTTGCTGTAGAATGCACACTATGTGAATTTTTGAATGAATTTGAACTACGAGATTTGGCAAGGGCTGCCAGAGACTGCTGATCCGACGAGCCGTCATCATTTCGCTGTAGTGAAGTGCTTCAATGAAGTTCGGTAGCGAGATTTTTGTGCTAAATTCTATATACAAATTTGGCGAAGGTATTTTAATTGGTGAAGGTATTTATTTCACTAATAGTTTGCAGTATTTAGTAATATTGAAATTAAATTGATTTGAGTTGTGTAGAATAGAGTGCGCAGAATTACTTTCTGGAACCGCATAATTTTTTGTGGTTTTATACCTACTTAAAATAGTGGCAGTGCAATTGAAAGGCGAATGTAAATAAATTTTCCGTGAACAGCATTGATAAACATTGCATAATTAGTGACCTTTTTCGATTTCCTTTTGGATCTCGATCTTATCGAAAAGTGTCGACCGAAACCGAATTTGGAAATTATCTCTGTACCGAAGATATGCACTCGGCATTTAACACGCGAAATCTATTTGACTCGATCTCATTAAAAAACTGAGTTCATTGTGTTTTACTCTAATGGAGATTTGCATGGAAAATCTTTCCAAGATACTTTTGAATATTTTACCAACATTAAATTAGAAAATAGTTTAAAACAATTTCATAAATTCGTTTGTTTAGTTCCAACATTATTAATAACGAGTGTGAGAGAGTGTAACAAGAGCGTCCGCAGAGCGCAGTTTTTCTTGCTTAAAACGGATTAAAACTTATCTCAGGAATAGTACAGGTGAGCAGTGACTAAGGGACTTGGCAATAATTTCCATTGAAAAGGTTTTCTTAAAATCATGTTTAAGCGAGCAAAAAGTTTTTATCAAGATGTCATAGATGAGTTTGCAATAAAAAGAAAGACGAATTGCATTAAACTTTTAATAGAAGTATGCATGAATTTATAATAGTTTTTTTTTAAATATAACTTCATTTATTTTATATTTACTAATTGTTATTGTAAAAATATAACAATATATGTTTTTCATTATGAGAACTTTACTGTTATTTTTTATAAGTACTAGAATATTGATATTTTCTTTATGCGTGAAGGACTATAAACATTTATTTTGCATAATCACTGTTGTTGTTATTGTTGTCGTAGCTAGATTTGAAAATGCTTTATTAACATAGCTTGCTGTTGCAGCTTTGCTAATTTATATGTTTGCCAACATATAATTTTTATAACTATTTATTTAAAGAGAAAATAATTATACATTAGTAGCATGGGAATTAAAATACTGATAACAATACAGTATATCTACTCTCACGTCCGTAATTCTTCGGTGCTTTTATATTAGCAATGTTAAAAGTAGCTAACGAGAGGGGTTCTATTAATACGTAACAAATTTGAAAAAAGCTCAGTTATCGAAATGAATTAATTGCTTCCCTACGGCAAACTATCACGCCACGCCACTGATAACACTATATTTTAATGGAATCTTTTTTTATTTTTTTCATTTGAGATGATCCAATCTAGAGATATCGTGCTCAAACCGAAACTCCTTTTTCCTAGTGTTCTAAAGAGTTCCTAGAAATCAGCTGTGGCAGGCATTTTCGCAAATAAAACATATCAAAATAAAGTTATAAGCTACCACAATGTGTGTATAAATTTTCACGTCAATCATTCAAAACGTCTTTCTAGGAACAATTCTTGAAAAATTACTTTTTATTGACTGCGTACAACTAAGGGGTTAGTACACCCACTAGTTTTTTTGGGTTTCGTGAATGTTATTTTTCAACATAACGAAATTATCTAATGATCCCGTTTTGTTATGTTTCAAAAAAAAAAAAAAAAAAATACACAATCGTGTTTTGTAGGTTCTTGCATGCTAATTGATACTATTTAATGAAAATGTTACTTTATTATTTATCTGTTATTTATCACCGCTTTCAGAACTTAAAGAAATCCTTATTTTCTAGCCGGATTAGTCGAATGAATAAAGCATCGACTGCTAGCGTGTGTGATCCACGGTTCGAATCCACCTGTGATCACATACAAGGGTTTGAGTTAACCGAGCTATAAGTAGGCACCTAAATTTAATCAAGGGTCGAAAAAGGTGGGAGGCTGGTCACTAAACGATCGAATAAATTGATTGAGAGTGAAGTCTATACCAATTTCAACTTCAACATTGGTTGTAGTGGTATTACTTTACTTTAAGTCCTGGAAAGAAAAATAATTTTTCCCCACGTACGTAATAGAGGAAAACAATATATTTTTTTTTACAGAAGATCATATTTCATATAATAGAATAATTTACGCAACTAATATTGTGTTGTATAATATTATATACTGTAGAATAATGATATGAGTTAGCATTCAGGCATTTTCTCTGCAAAGCTCAACATAGGAGACACAGAATTTTAGGAAGATATATCCTGCCTTGATTTGTCATGATAATACCAAAGCTCAGCGGGTTATCCTTTTAAATGAATGCTTAGCTATGGCAGAAGGGAGACACTTGTAGGACGAACCGATTTAAAAGATTCGATCCAAAGCAATTAAAGGCCATACTTTTTTCAAATTTCTAGTGCGTTAGTGTTATATCCAGCCATTGCAAAAGCTATGATGTAACAATTAACGGAGTGCTGTTCCCAGTCACACCCCTTTTATTACAACATAATACGAAAAAGTATAACCATGAACACACGCCGGGATTTGAACCCATGGGCAACAGATTACTGCTACCATCGCTTTAGCGAGCAGCTCCCAAGTTATGAATTGATATTCTTTTACAAATGAAAGAAAAGCAAATAATTGTAGCAAAGTAATTAGGAGGATAATTGGTTTCTATAACAGTATCCAGCTTATGGAGGCAAGGGAAATCATTTTTCAATCATAAACATGATATAACAATTACTTGGCAATGACATACAATAAAGAAAATGTGGTATCAAAATAAATATACATCATACAAGAGTGGTTAATAAGGACGATTTGAGGGGATTTGCGTGGTTAAGTAAAATTGTCAGTGGTTTTTATATGGGATCTGAGTTACGGTCGTATACATGACTTTTACTATCTACGGTACTTTTGCCTTCCACGATACGCGTAGGCAAAGCTTTTAAAGCTAAATCAAGCTGAATTCTAATTATTTCAAATTTGTGCAAATCAATTTTAAACTTATTTAATACAATTACTCTTCGAAAACAACATAGCAATGCAAATATTTTACTTTATAGTTGAGAAAACAGAACAATATATATTTCGAAGATATAATCAAATATAACTGTTCGTTGTGGCTGTGAAAAGCGTTAAGAGAAGGTTCGAAATGCCACAAGCTTCACTGATTTTTAAATAGAAGGAAAATAAGTGAATTGAATTCATCATGAATTCTATTCACTCCGATGTAGATTATTCAATTTTTTCGTAGAGGGTTAGAAGTTACGGACCTATCTATATATATTCTAGTCTCAATCGCCGAAAAGTAGCAATTTGCGAAATCTCACAAAATAATTCAAAAAGTTGTCTCAAAATGTCTCAAAAGTTTAGAAGGTGATTATATCCAACCGAATACTTGGTACGAATTAGCAAAATAATAGCTTAACATTCATTTCTCAAGCAACATGAACAACTTAAAAAATCACTTACACCAATTTACATTTTATAATACTAATCCGTCAAATGTTATCACTTCACATCTACCGGCATTTTCTTCGAATGCAGCAATCAATCATGAATCAAAACAGAAATTTCGCTCAAATCCGATTAAAATGATACACTTCAATCACTCAAAATGACATTAAATTCTAATAAATCCGGATGGGGTTCAACTATAACAGCTTAAGAATTATGTATCTTAAATGTTTCCCGATGCACTTCGTACACAAAAATCTTCTTTTGAACGCTCGTTGTCAAAACGATATTTAATGATGATGCGAAGACAACAACAATGATACCGAAAACGGAGGCAATTATCTAATGATCCCGTTTTGTTACACTAATCTGAACTTGCACTGTAATCATCCGAAACAACAATGAAATACGTTTCAATTTCGCACAGGTGATCAGAGTACGGTGAGCGTAAGTATTACTACACGTTAACTCTTACGATCGCATAAGAGATATGATGATGGATCATTTTCGGCTTTAGCAGTTTAACTGACGATGGATTCTCGATTTGCGTCAGGTTAGAAGTAAGTAGAGAGTCAGTCGTCTAAAAGACGATAGGTCCATGATGGGAACCTGTCGTCACTAATACAACAACGGAATTTCAGTGGGGTTTTTCAAAAACGTACTACATGTATATAGATTTAGTTGGATGCAAAGAACCCAGCAAGAAATGGACAAAGTTCTCTAGATGTTATCATAGTTATTTAATACAGATGAGATTGGTGGGGAAAAATATCGGAAACATTAGCCGGAATTGTTATGCAATAAATTCGATGTTACTTTCATTGCGTAGTAGAGACCTAATAATAACGATTATTAAATTGTAGTGTGCTAATAAGTGATTGGTTATCGACTTTAAATGGTTTGGAAATAATTAACTATTGTTTTTTTGTCTTCAAAATAATAAAAAAAGATCCCATATAATTTGATTTAGAATTTTCTAGAACCTTAGTCGATCGGTGTGGCTGATAGGTAATTTTTCATCTAGTTGGTAGGTTGATTAGGTAAGATACTCTGCTTGAAAGCAAACTGATGTTTCACAAATACTTAATAAAACAGCGATTTTATTAAAAAATTTTGTTCCAGAACTATGGACTAACTATTACGATTTGTTCATTCAATATTTTTGCTATTTCTGCTTTCAGCAGCTATTTATTAGCTAGGTAGCTTCTTATTTGAAATGCCGCACCCAATGTGAATTTTTTCGTGGTGGTCTGCCATCGGATTATGATGTCATATCTATCTTCCTTAAGGAAGCCACTAGGGCTTTTACAAAAGCTTTTAAATTCAGTGACCTCCCATCTATCTTGACACATTCTTCCATGTAACTTTATGTAGATGACGTCAAATTTTTAAAAAGGTATCTAATAATTCTGACTGCTTGGGACTTCAATCTTACGATTTGGTGTGATATTAACGAAGTAGTAATCAACATTCACAAGTGTGAAATTGTATCGTACTTCGCGCAAAATTCGTCCATTAAGCTTTGAACACTATTTAAAAAATACTTTCTTAACATATTCTCACAAAGCAAATGATTTAAGAGTATTTTTAAATAATGGTTTCATTTACCGGATAACATTATCGCTATCATTGTAAAAGCTTTGAGTAGACTAGAATTTGTGAAAAGAGTCATGACACGCATCTAACTAAAATACCATCATGCCTTAGTTAGAACAATTCTCGGGTTCGCTTGCATAGTTTGGCCACCATATCAGCAGGTCGTCTTAGTTTACTGGTCACAGATACGCTTGAAAATAAACGAGAAAATTTCAAAGGTTCTTTGTTGCGAAACCGCTTGTAGGAAATATTTCCTCCAAATACCTCTTATTTAGTCTCAACACCAAGAGTCGGAGAATGAGACCAGTAATTGCGAAAAATGAGGTTGACACTCTGGACCTAATCGTCTTCGAATGCGGTAGCATCAGAGTGAAATCCAATACCTTTCTAAAGCTGTTCGTGAACAAATTCAAGTTCCTGATTAGCACCGATCAGGCTCTGAGTACTTGCTCCCCTAAGGACTTGTGCCAATCCTCGCAAGGAATTTCGGCTTTGTATAGATGAAATTTGAGCTAAGATAACGGATATGAGTTTGAACCTAATTGCATCGATGTTTAGTTCAAATCCTCTACTTCCTCGATCATAGAAGGGAGTAACTATCCGGAAAAGATTTGCGAATTATGGAAATAATGCGGCTGGAAGGCTTGTTCCACTTGAAATCAGAAGAGAAGTCCAGAAAACCTGCTTCAGCTTGCACGCGTAACGTGTCCGTACCTCTACCTAAAGGTTCTAGAGAAGTGGTTTTACAACGTGCTTCATGGACTTTTGTTAATTCAATCTCGTCCCCTGTATCAATCCGCCGCAAAGCCAAAGAATTCACGACGAATACTAATCAAGCTTCGAGTGGAGACACCTGAGGTGATCCTGCACTCCAGGCGCCCAATTCCAAAGTGTCAACTCTGTTTAGGCAGATATAATTCGGAAGAGTGCTTCCCGGAACGGAGAATAGTGATTAACCTCCCGCGAGACCTAATACAAAAAGGACAATTCCTCGACGTTTCAAAAAGGCAATGCCTCAACGTTTCAGAGTCAATAGAAAGGAAGTGCCAAAGCTAAATAAAGGGACTCGTCCTGCTACCCAGATTCCTATAACAGTGACTGCTCCAAAACGGCAAACGCCGACTGAGCAATCAAGTCAGTTTTGCCAAACAGGAACCGAAAAATCTGCAGACTCTTCCAATTGGAATAACTCAGCCGTTCAATGAAATCGCGAAGAAGACTCTGGGAAGAGTATTCATTGCCAGTAACAAAAGCGACGGCATCACCTCACCGGAAAACTGGAAGTTGGTGCAAAAGGAAGTTTTAGTGGGCTTCATCAGGGCAAAGTAAAACTGATAACCAGTCAGAATGAGTGCTCTGCTCTGAACATCAAGCACCCGATTCCATGCAAACCAAGATCGCTACCGAGCATTTTTCATCCGACGAAACTATGGAGCTTATTTAACTTAGCAACAGAGACCAACCAGTTAGTGAGTAGAAGGTAAGCAAAGTCAGTGCCCTAACCAGTTACTGAGACTAGGTCCTCATCTTCATCAACGAGGAGGAATTGCTTCACTACTTAAACAGCCGTAATTATACCCTCTGCTACGGGTTTGACTTTTTCACCTGAAAGTACACCTAGGTGACCTACGTCTTTACGTCGGAAGATTCAGCCCCCACGGAAGGAGAAGATACACGGGTAACATTGCAAGAGAAGGCTTTGGGAAAAAAGCCGTCTATTACACCAAATTTAAAAATCTGCCCCGGAGGATTGGGAAAGTGTAGTCTGGACCTCTGAGCTAGGTGGCCGCCTTGACCTCCCAGATCACGAATCTGGTGAAGATATGGGTGAGGGCTATTGGGTCTGACACTATAATCAACTAAGGTGAATGTTTTTCAAACCAGCCCACCAATCAAAGGCAGCGTTGACTCCTTTTTATCCCTATCGGTGTAGAAGTGCAGAGGAGATAGTGTTCGTCCAAGAACACCGTGTGGTCAAACTGCTGGTTGTAAATTGACGGATATGGGCTAGTGTCACCTGAATCTTTAGGTAAATCTGCATCCTCACAAAGAATTTCATAAAGGTGCTTGTTATTTCAAACTTCAATGACAAGGACAATGTTGCTATTGTAGTCACAACAAATCCAAAACCATTCTAGATGACTTCATGCTACCTGGCACACAATTGCTACCTCCCAGGAAGCATGCTGAATTCGGCGGATTCCGCTAATAATAGATGCAGTCGCAAACGCATATAATGAGTTATGAGTTAGTTGAAAATGAAATCAAATGAAAGAGCGGAATCATTATATGAGTGCGTTTTGTTCAGTAATCTGGCCATAGCAAATATTGGCAATGAATCCACCTTTAGGATCTTCAACAGAAATAAGATTTTAGTCATAATACTGATAAGTCAGCACTCTGCGCACCTTCCCACAGGATGGAGAGTTTTTCAGGACTATTCACTGTCGGACCACATGCACGTGGCATTTATATTAAGGCCGGCAATACATGTAAAATTTTCATCAATTCGAGTTTCTTTTTTTTGTAATCATAAAGTTTCTGTTTGTCAAAACTACGCGTTTTTCTCGAAACGACTGTTTTTTAAATTGGCGGGCAAGATAACTCAAAAAGTTCTCAACCGGTTCTTATGAAACTTGGCACAAGTTTTCTCTATAGTATAAGAATCTAGTTGAACTTCAATAATGCCCAAACAATTTTCAAAATTTAGCATTTTGGACCCAAAAACTGTCGAAAAAGGGTCAAAAATCGTACTTTTTTTATGAGGCGTGCTAATTCACGATTTTTGTAATTCAACCCATTTTTTTATTTAAGATTGCTGTAACTGATGCTAAAAATCCCGCCGATTGATGCCTTTCGCCGCGAGGGTCTCAGGAGATTGGTTACTAAGGATTGGTTACTACTACCATTTTGAAAAAGAAAATTAAATAAAGTCAGATTCTTGTATTTTAATAAATAATGAATAACCATGGTCACTTTCAAAACGATTCATTTATTCCTTCTATTTTAAATAAGCCTCTGAAAAACGGTCTAAATTCCGGCGTTTACATGTATCGGCGGTATCAAGAGAATTGCTATATAAAGAAACAACTCCTTATCTAAGCAGGAAAAGAATTGTTTGAGATAAATTTCGATCAGCTTCTTACACTGAACGCAATAATAGCACTTTATAAAGAAGTGTACACTGAAAAAAATCTTCACAATGCGTAGTCTTATGTAAAATAAAGCAGTATTTATAGCCGCATGCGCTATGTACATAGTACCTAAAGCTATAAAATTTAGCTACAAAGGCCAAACTCTCATAAATTATGGGCTTTCTTTCTATGCACATAGTCTCTAAAATAGCCCTAAGTACAATGAACATAATCACGACACATATATTTAAAGTAGGTTAAATAGCAATAGCTTTTCAATAAGCTCGTGCAGCCTACTGAGTAGACCGTCGGCTCTTAAAAAATAGGATTCAAGCAGCATTTATTTAAAATAATTCAAAGCTAATAAGAAAATTTTACTTTGTTTTATATTAGGGTAATAAAGTTTGGCGTTGGGGGCTATAATATATAGTTTTTCAAGCTAAAATATATAGCGGCTTCTCCTATTGATTTTTCGCCATACATTATGGTGCTCGGAGCTATATTTTACCGCAATTTCGATATCAACTATAGACGTTTGGCCGCTAGTGCTAAGCTTTTTCTCAGTTTAGGGTTACAGGCTTCAACATTTTGAAGCTTAAGTAAACGCCCATAAGATTTAAAAACAAAGTAAAAAAATCTCGAACTTAACCTGGACTTATTCTGTATGGAAAATATTGCAGAAGGGGCTCGTTGGTCATTCTTTGCTTTTTTCAGTTGGAAGAAGGCCAAAAAAAGCAGTTTGGGAAATGCAGCTGTGCATCCTCTCCTGGATTTAGATGCTGTACGCACCCAAATGAAGTCCGGCTGCAATGGTGGTTAGCCATACTAAAGGCTGTAAATTAGGAAAGGATTGAGGAAGTACGTATGTTTGCGAATTTGGTGACAACGGGTGGCGCTTCGTACTATCCCAACAAAAGTACTTTGGATGCTGCTTCACTGACTGTCCAACGAGTTTACACTTGCTGAAGTTTAGACCAAATCGAAGCTACTTTCATAGCTTCGACTCTTTACAAGAAGGCGAGGCACTAAATGGTGCAGTTTTTTTGGATGCCAAAACATAGGATCATTAATGATGACTGTGAAAAACACGAGCTTGCAAACTGTGAAATTTTTTTGTCGATTCCCAATTCAGCTAAACTGACAATCAGATAAAAACACTGAAGGGACGATATGAAGTCCTGGGTAGAATAACCTACCCGTGCGATTACTACACAATTGTGGAAACCGTTTGATATTGACCGCACTAAGGATTTACTAGAACTGGAAAGGGAGTTTCTCCGCGTAGCAGTACCTGTTTTAACCGGACATTGGCTGCAAGCATGTGATGCTGATGGTAGCCCATCACCAGGACTTCTTCCGGAGATTTAAGCGCGAGGGGAGAAGAGGAAACAGTTCTTTACCTTTTATGCCAATGCCTGGACCTTGGACCTTGCTGGAAGGAAGAAGCGGTCCATTGGACCATATTTCTTGGCAAGCCTAGCCGAAATAGCTTTGGTGGCCCTGAAGTTCATTAAAGACTTGGGGTACATTTTCACTCGTGCTCTATGCAATGCGGTATCACAATCTTCCCTTCTCTTCCTTCTTCAACCAGCCTTTTCGCGTATTCCGTGGACAAAGAGGACCAAATTTCTGCGGATAGCGCGCACTAATTGCTCCAAATATGAACACACTTTTCGGCGAGATAAATTTTCATAATACTCCACACATTTTTTATGGGGTTTGCATCTGGAAATTGGGAAGCCCAGCCTATTGTCGTGACGTCACTTTCTTCTTTTCAGGAATTGCAGAGTGCGCTTCGATGTTTTGGGCCATTACATTATCTTCTTGCAAGACCAAATTTTCGTTTTTTCCGGGGATAAAACTTCTTTGGCGATTTGAAGAGACCACGCTTGTATATCTGGACTATAGTTTCGGCTTTCAAATTTTGGATCCAAAACGGTGCTTGGAAAAGCATCTCCCAACATTCGCTTTAACTGGATGTTTAACTGTACGCTGGATAACATTTGTACTGCTGGTGAACCAAGCTTGCTTCAGCCGAACCGACGCCCAAAAAGTTGCTTTGTCCGAGGAAACAATCTTGACGCAATCGCGTTCCATACTTTCGGCAGCCTAAAACTTTTGTTTTTCGATGTTTGTTAGAGAGTAGAGGTTTTAACATCCTGGGACGATAAAAAGCATTTGCCTCTTGCCGTTCAATGGTCTTGGTGCTGGCATATACTTATTTTCCTCTTAGCGAGAAGTGTGCGAGCCTGGCGTTGCCGCAGACAAGGATCCAGCTGAAGAATCAACTTGCCTGTAGTCGCCCACTTCAAACCCCGTGCCAAAAAGTCAACATTATTATACACTTCATAACGCTGGGTCAACTTAGCAACATACTTCTTAGATTTTATAATCACTTATGCAGACGCAGAGTATGATCATGTTGGTCCTTTCAAGTGCGAGCATCAAAATACCGGTTGGTAGCGCTTCGCAAACTTTTCGCTCATTTTGATTTAGTTGCGTTAACTATGGGGTTTTTGAGCGACACTGAAACGAATTAGCACTGACGTTGCAGCTCTCTGGCGGGACAATCATGCCGCGAAAAATAGGCGAGAGCATATTTTCTACTTAAAAAAACACGATTCGTTTCTTATCACAGACTGTAACGGAAATTACTCTAATTTGAGTCCCAGCCCCAGAAATTTGGCGCCCTTCAGAAATTAAGAAATTAGCTAATGTATGGATGGCTAAATATTATCTATACTATTTTCGAGTCAAATTCATAGATTTTTATTGCAAATTCATAATATTATCAAAAAAAAAAATTCATAGATTTTCGATAACAATTCGTAAGTTTTTAAGTCAAATTCATAATTTTTTTGAGTCAAATTCATAATTTTTGTAAGTTTAGTTTCATAATAATGGTTTGTATGTAGTTTCTTCCTACAACTCTCCTTAGTTTTCTACTTCCTATATTCAAGGCAGAACCAAATTTTGCTGAACATTATTCATTAGCTTTCAGACTACAAACCATTATTATGAATTTAACTTACAAAAATTATAAATTTGACTCAAACAAATTATAAATATGATTTAAAAACTTATGAATTGTTATCGAAAATTTATGAATTTGTTTTGAAAAATTATGAATTAGGCTCGATAATATTATGAATGTGTAGTAAAAATCTATGAATTTGACTCGAAAATGGTATATATCGATATCGTTTTCACAAGAAACAAATATATTTAATATGTATTTGTTAGTCCAAAATCCTGTTTCCCTAATTTTTTTCGCCAAATATTTCTCAATACTTTAAGAATGTCTTTTGGACCTTTGTTAATGATTATTACCACTTAAATTACACTTGAAAAAACTAGCAGCTTAATCAATCCACTGCGTAATAAAACGTAGAGACTCACAGAATAACCTAAAATAGGCATTATCTTAGTGTACAATGTAGGCCCCAAAATCACGAACTTTACCTTTAGTTTAGTTTATCCTACGCAATTAAAGTACAACTAAGCTAGAGAGACGTGTTTCCGCTTAGGTTTTGTTCATAGATACTGGCGATGCTTGAACTATAGGTACGTTCATTTACTAAAGATAATAGATGGCGGTTTCTATTCAAACGTTTGAAACAAGTTTTCGAACTGTCTAGTTAAATTAATGTTCTCCTTAGTTATCGAAAGGCATAGTTGCTTTAGGTTCTTACGTTCTTCAAGTTTTATCTTTTCAAGTCTCTGCTCTCAAAAACTGAGCACCTCGAATCTAATTAAACGACATCAACAATTCAAATGCGAATAACCGCGATTGATCGACCATAACCTTAACCTCGCCTCACTAGATCCATCTTGCGGCCAAACTCCGTACACACAATCCATTAATACAACTCAAAAACTTAATCATTTCCATTCTTTATCTTCTCACTTCCTCGGAAGGTATTTGTATCTAATTGTAAAATAATTGCCGTCAAGGTTATCAAACAGCAAGAAACGTGTAATCTTGCTGCGTCCACCGTCGATTCGCGTCCGTTGTCTGCCCGTCGTGATCTTAACCGCCAAGCAACCAATCTTCGACTTGGCACAAACGCACATACGACGCACACTTAATATATGTAAGTATGCACAATGAGTTTTTCCCAACTGAATTTACTGAAACTTTCAGTAAAACACTATATCGCGTCCGTTTTTTTTTTGTTTCGTTTTCATTTCTCAAAGGTGGATAATTGTGGCGGTAATTAAATATCCATTCGCAGGTAGTAGTAGCCAAGTCGACGTCTTCGTCGCCTAAGAACGTTGTTAATTGCGCGAAATTAAGTGTTTTATGCATCGTCTGGCAAATTGTTTCTGTTTTTCGATTCGGAGCTTTCTAAAATCGCTGAATTGAATTAAGTGCGGTGCGGCGTGGTCCGGTGGCGAAAAAACACTTCACTCAAATTGACATTAAATGGTTGAAAATTCACTTGGGCATTGTGTTCAGCTCAACAGGCTTTTTCTCGAGAGGCGAGAAAATTGTTGAAAAAGTGCGGCGAAAATTATGCACACATTCGGAGATGATTATGCACATGATGGTTGATGTGTTGCTGCAAAGTGCAGTTTTCCTTTAGTAACCGTCCGCCAAGGGGAAAAAGTGGTTTACGGTTTTGTCCAGCGGATGATTGCGTTGAAGCGTGGGGACCAGG
The DNA here is from genome assembly GCA_963978885.1 of Nemotelus pantherinus. Classification (NCBI taxonomy): domain Eukaryota; kingdom Metazoa; phylum Arthropoda; class Insecta; order Diptera; family Stratiomyidae; genus Nemotelus; species Nemotelus pantherinus. The sequence continues at coordinate 218,817,279 of OZ022264.1, forward strand.
ATGGAGGGAAGACAAGAAACTTTCCCGACAGGAGATAATTGTTTATGCAATTTTCCATACAAGAAATTTCTTAGTGATAAATGATATGGAATTAGTGTGATTTTTAATGGTGAGCAAGAAACTTTCAGGTTTTAAAGGTTCGGATAGCATTATGTGGCTGGCTACCATTTGTAACTTTCAATTGATTTGCGGACACGCTGCAGTTTAAAGAAGAAAACGATAAACATACTTCATAAGTATTCAGCGATTAAAATTAAATAAATACAATTTTTAGTTCTAAAAAATAATGATCCTGGGTTTATTCTCTAATTATTGTTAGAAATAAAGTTTCTTAGATTAGTTAAACATTCCTTTGTTCAAAAACAGATAAATACAAAAAATGCTGAGACAAATAGTTTATTAACATCTGCCTAATTAGGGGGCACTCTCGGCAACAAATGAATCTCAATTATCAAAATGTCTAACGATTTTTACCAACAGCGGGAAAAATCTAAAAAAATATCATAAGTTGAAAACCAGCTTTGCAGACAACGAACAGCTTCACAACCAATCGACCGGAGAAACGATCATTTCGAATGCCCTAAGAAGAATAACAGGATTGAATTGAATAATATGAAATTCTGAATGTTGAAGACGACGCACTTCAATAGGATACTAAGTGCTTTTTCCTGAAAACACTTGACATCTTCAATAGCCTTAGCACTGACCCATCGACATCGACAGCCAAGCAAACGAAAATGAAAATGACAGCGTACGTTAATTTCGACATGTGGACTCTTCAGGTAGCATATACCTACATATAAGCTGCTTCCTATGTAGAGCGGTACGCAGTTGTGTAGGGTTGGATGGATGGTATCGGGTAAGTGGTGGAGTATCGTTTGTCCATGAGTAGTAGTATCAATCAGTTGTTATTGTAATCTGCTACAATGTTCTAGAAATTTCAGACTGCTTTCTCGTCTTTCAGTATTGAATATGCTTATCATATGCGAATTATTTTATTTATGTATAAGTATTTATGACTCCTCAGTCCAAAAATACTTAGTAGAAAAATACCTAAAGCTGGCAACCCTTTACTGGCACCCCTTTACTGGCACCGCAACCAAAACTATATCAGCGTTGCCAGATTTGGCGCCATTTTGATATTTACGCCCCGGCGATTGGCTACATTTTTGGCTATTTCAATGATGAAAACGATAAAATTTATACAGCTTACTCAAAAATTTAAACATTGAAGGTGTATTTTCTGTGATGCACCACATAAAGACAAAATACAGAAATAAAATGAAACTAATTCCTTAGAAGCTGCTCTTAGAGTAAAAATATTTGAGTTTAACAGAAATATATTTTAAATTAAAACCTATTTATTCCTTTTGGAGCTAGATATATTTGAATTGTTTGGCAGATATCGATATTTCGAGGATAATCTGCCCTCTTTTTCAGTGTCTAAATATGTTATAAAAATGTAGAGCCTTCAGAGCGCATATTCGAACTGTTTACTTCGATTCGAGTATGCATAAAAAAGACACCAGTGATAGCAATAATTCCGAAGAATTACAAGGCAAGCTGGGTTTATTATTAAACTAGTGCAGGAAAGTGCTTTTTAATTGTAAGAACTTTGAAACTTATTTTGCGCTTTTAATACTGTTTTTAACGGCGGAAATGTTGAATATGTTGAATAATTTTATTCCAAAATATTCTTTTTCACATGTTTTTTTTTGCAAATCTATGAATTTAGAATAAGCAATGAAGTCTCTGTGTACAAGAAAAAGATGAAAATATAAACCAAGTAATTAATTATGGTTTGTTGATATTATTGGTGAAATGTAGTATTTTTTATTTAATTTAGTTAAAAACTGTAAGATTTGAAGCTTCAGGTAGTGTTATATATGTAAAGCGATTAATACACTAATGATTCAGGATCAAAATTGTATGATTATTCATCGTTTCGATCATTTTGGCGATTTTGGCTATCTCAACTCCTATATTTGGCGACTTTACCTCTAAAATATCTGGCAACGCTGTGTTGGATGCGAACTGGATCATCTTCAGATGCACTGAACATACACATAGCGCCAGACGCCATAATTTATAGACTTCTGGCGCCATGTTGAATTCGAATTTCGGTGGATTTGGAGTATAAAATATAGTACATAGGAGCAGACGCTTCGTTTTTAGCCCTCCACGCCATATACTATAGTCCTCCACGCCATGTACTATAGCCCTGCACGCCATCTGCATGGCGTGGAGGGCTATAAGCATAGCGCTTGCTCCTATGTAATTTTCGCCATGTATTATGGTGTGTGGCGCTATATTCTATCACAATCCCGAAATCGACTATGTACATGGCGCCAGAAGTCTATAAATTATGGCGTCTGGCACTATGTGTTTTTTCATTTTTGAAACCGATGAAATTTCGAGCTGTAGTGCCGAATACTGTTAAGTAAAATGTTGTAAATAATAAGTAAACGATTTGTTGGACAGGGGTTAGTTACGATGGTTGTAGTTGTTTATTTTGCTGTTCAAATACCTGCTAGTTTAAACGATTCCTAGTTAAAGCCAAAAAGGGAGCTGAAATAATAGCGGGAGGAAGCCTATTATCATGGGAGTGAGCTGGTAATGTTTCATCCGGAGTCGTTGACTGTTTGATTTGAAAAATTTGAGCAATCTCACAAAGCCCCTTGCCAGCGATTATCAATTTATCGCCAAAAAAAATGCTTACGAGTTCTTAAATTTACTGATGCTATCTGTTGTTTTTTTTATTGGATTTCGAGCTGGTAGACAAAGATCTGGTCATGATTAACCCAACTTCCGAATGTTAAGAAATTGCAATCAGTGACAGGAATTCCATTGAGTATGAATAGTCTTTAAAAGTTTGGTTAGTGTGAAATATGGACTTAACTTTTGCTATGTCCAAAACTCAAACAGACACGCACTAGTTTGAAGACAGTAACATTCGCAAAACTAGATATTATATTTAGCACGGACATAAACCAGACCAAATAAAAGTGACAGATCAAAAAGCCCTAGACGTAGAATTGTAAAGATGCAGCTGCAAAAGATGAAAAACTCTACGTGAAGAAAAAGTAGAGAAGCACCTACTATCACATTAAAGCACAAAATGGCGCCAGCAAAAAATACGCCGAATTTTAACAAAGCCAATCACAGAAAACATTAAGGAGTAGCCTGTAGCAGCCAATCTACCAAAAAGGTACTTAGTTAACATATCTGCGATTTATTGCAATCAAACGAAATTATTGGTTAACAAAGAAGTTTAAAATGTTAACTGGCGTTAACATATATATAATAGCTGCCTCAAAACTTCTTGATCAATTTATTAAGCTAGAAAATATGTCACATTGTTTCTTTGCTTTTTTTTGCTTTTTTTCACTTTGGAAAAATTTTATGGATAAGAATGAAGTAAAATTGACGAACGAGAAATATGTGTGATTGGTTTACGCGGTTCGATGATTCGATAAACCTGTCTCACAATCAAAATATAATTTCCCAGGTCTACTACTCTTTGTCAATTATTCGTTTGACAAATATTTTGTTTTGATAAGAAAGTGACTTGTGGTTAGATTTTTATGCTACTAAAACCATAAAAAATAGGGAGATCGTTAACAGCCAGATAAGGTGGTTCCTCGTTTGAATCCAACCATGGACGATCGACCCTGATTGCATTTCAGGCTTTAAACTAACGTCACTGCGCTGAAAAAACACATAGCGCCAGGCGTCATAGTTTATGTGCATGTACATAGTCGATTTCGGGATTGTGATTAAATATAGCGCCACACGCCATAATACATGGCGAAAAGTACATAGGAGCCGGCGCTATGCTTATAACCCTCCACGCCATGTACTATAGTCCTCCACGCCATGCACTATAGTCCTCCACGCCTTGCAGATGGCGTGGAGGGCTATAGTACATGGCGTGGAGGACTATAGTACATGGCATGGAGGACTATAGTACATGGCGTGGAGGGCTATAGTCCATGGCGTGGGGGACAATAGCATATGGCGTAGAGGACTATAGTATATGGCGTGGAGGGCTATAAGCATAGCGTCTGCTCCTATGTACTATGGCGTGTGGCGCTATATTTTATCACAAATCGACCGAAATCGACTATGTACATGGCGCCAGAAGTCTATAAATTATGATGTCTGGCGCTATGTGTTTTTTCAGTGCATCTGGAGATGATGCAGTTCGCATCCAACAAAAGACCACGAGCGTTTTCAGTTCTGAGCAACTGGAGGTAGAGCAGTTGATGTTAGGTGTTGGAATTCTATCGACAAAATTCCCGAGGGATAAATGACATCAAAGACCATATCCTTTCCTATACTCAAGAAGCAGTACTCAAATTTTACTTGCTGACATTTATACATCTCCTCACACAGTATGGCTGCGAGTTATAATTGTAGTGCCATGAACCATATTACATGGCTCATGGCACTATGTAATATAGCGTGTGGGGCCATAATTTCTGCGCCATGTAATTATGGCGCTGGGGGCCATACTGTATAGCTCAGGGTACTATGCACATAGTGTGTGGGACCATAAATGCTGCACCATGTTACATAGGACCACGCGTTATGTAGATTCTGACATTATAGCGCTGGGAGCGATATTGCATAGCTCAGAGTACTATGTACATAGCGTATGTAGCCATAAATAATGCGCTATGTTACATAGCTCTGGGCGCCATGTGGATTTTTTTCAGTGTGTGAGTAAATATCGGTTTCAAATCAAGGCGAAATATCGGTTTCAAATCAAGGGTAAAACGAGTCGTGAAATTAACCTATGATTCATTGATCGTGACCGTTTCTTTCAACATCAAAATGATTCCAAAAACAGGTTCTGATAGAATAAATTCACTATTCTAAATGATAAAAATAAAAAGTTTCCGGTATGTATAGTATCTACTCGTACATTGATAATTGTAATTCGCTGATAATTCCAAATGGTTAGTCACTTGATAATCTCACATTATTTTAGAAGAATTACTTGTTTTTAATTTGCAGCCCTATCCATTATTTTTCAGCTCTTTTCCCGAGAAAGGCAGTAGTTTTTTAATTTGTGATCATTGTATTCTAAAAATATTTATAGAAACAGAATTATTGTGATATTAATTTGACAGAATTGATTGAGCTCGAAACAAGGACATTACTACAGACGAAATCTCTCTTCGAAATCCCGGAATTGAAATTAAACGAAATCATATCTAGTTTGAAGACTAAAACAAACCAGTAAGAACTGGGTACCTTCCATTTTCTTCTATGGCTTTAAGATTTTTTTGCCGATTCAATAAGTTAAAATTAAATTGAGTTTATAATAAACCTGTTCTAAAAAGTGCATTTACTTCAACAAAGTCCTGGTTGTGAAATTTGGTTATCCAAAACTGTTTTTAAATCTTTTATTTTATATACCTAGTTAATGTAGAGGAACGATTTATAAAATATACTACTAATCTTTCTGCCATAAAGTGTGTCATAGTCATTTAAATCATTTGTAAGATACAACGATAAAATCGCATTTATTACTATAATTTGGTGGTGCTAGAGATTCTTTTACACATGGATTTTGTTGCCATTGATTTATGCAAATGCATAGCATTTATTGACGAATTTATTCGAAGCAACAAAATTTTTTTTCAATCACACCAGTAATTAAATAATTGGTAAATATTTTCCATTTGACATTCGAAAATATTTCTTAAAAATTTTCATAATTAATAATCCATCGATACATAAAAGTTTCGCCACAACCCTATCCAATATCTACTAGCCGAGACGAGACAAAAAATCACCATAACAAGTAATCATTCAAAAATATTTTGGAATTTCTCAATCTTGATTGCTCGATCGGCCAGCGAAAAAAAAACAATGTTCGAAAAGAACAATTCTACTTTTCAACCACTAGTACTGATTGCCATCAACATCAGAGATTCAGAGATTCGATTCTTGTGGTGAAGATGGCGTAGATAGTTTGATATGCGGATAATTATAGTGTTCGCGATGCAGGCAATTGTTATTTTCTCGCCATGTTTATTTTTTTTTGGTTCGATTAAGTTTAATACTTGAAGTTTGACTGCGGAACGTTTGGTGTCTCTGTATCGTCATACCGATATCTGTCCATATATGTTAATGAATGAATATGTATTGGGTAAATACACACATAGGCGCATATACAGTCAATAGATTTCGATGAAGTGTATATATGAAACATAGTCGGGGCTAATTTAGTAATTTATTGATGATCGAGATAGGAATATACGCTGAACTCGATAAAATGCATGATGATTTCGAAAATCATAAAAAATTGTTAAAGGCTCGTTCTTTTGTTTTTGATTTAGTGATATCATATAGATTTATAACCTTGGAAACAAATATTACGCTTCTGCTATCCAAATATTAATCTATCTGAAAATGAAATTCCAGGAGTTCACGAATTTAATAACCACTATAATTCAAAAATTACTCGAAGTAACGTCAAAAGCCTATAATCAATCGACAAGGCTGTTACAGCTCTTATGCTCTTAACTCATCAAACTAACTAAATAACATGCATTTACCTGATGATGATGGTGATGGAATCCAGATTGCCTGAATGCACTGTTCGAGCCATAATTCTGGCCCGGCCGATGATGCTGGAACGATCCAGCCGATTGTATCATCATATCGAGTTCGTCTAGTGCGCTCGCATTGTCTAAATCGAAAAGGTCCGATGGAACTGTTGCAACTTCAACCTCCGATTGTGGAGGCTCTAATGTTGTTGCGGTTTTATTGGTCGTTAACGTACAGCCATTTGACGACGATGACGCCGATTCACAACTTGACACTTTCTCCTCGGAACTTGATTTTAGACTTTCTTTGGGGGAATCAGTGTCGATTTGCGTTTGCTGAAAATATACATAATTTTTATTGATAGGATATGGACTATTGATAATTAATTGTACAGACAAAATAAAAATGTGTGAAAATAACAGTACATTAGGGTAAATAAGTATATATGTACATGCTATTTTAAAATCATCAACGGGTTGAATTATAGAGTCTGAGATCTTCATAAATATAATTTTTTGAAATCAATTTCAACGGGGAATAACACGCTTGTAAAGTTATGAACGAATAAATTTCCCTTGGATGGAATAATTGGATTTTCTGCAACATTCATATTATGGGTGTTACGCAACGCAGAAATACTCCTCTTCGTTAATCAAGTAAGGGCAGAATACAGAAGTCGTGATTGCAATGATTATTAAATACTAAACACGTTTTCGATGGCGTAAGTTCATTCATAATAATTTGTTAAATAATAATGAACATAAATTGGAACGAACTGTCAAAAATGACAGCACAATTTGAAAGATTTGAAAGACTACCAAAAAACGGCAGTCAAAAAAATGAATGTCAAGCCAAAAACGACCACTCATGAAGGATGATTTTAAGCTTGTTGTCAAATCCAACCTGCAGGTCCTTACCACGAAGGAAGTTGATAGCGAATAGCGGTATTGAATGAGTGGTTATATACAGTAGGTAGACTTTTATGGGAAAAGAACAATTGGTAGCACTTTTTGTATTAAGAAATTTGTTTAAATGATTTTAGTTTTCGAGAGTTGAGAGATTGGGCTAAAAAATATCAGAGTCTTCAATAGATTGTATCTTCGCGAAGTGTTGAAAAATTAATCTTTCACAGGAGAGATAAATGATGAAAAATAGACATTTTATGAAGGAAGTGGAGACAGTTCGTTTAGTAAAATATGGAAAAAAAAGAGGAACCAGCATTGAAACTTGTGGAACATAGGTACTGGGCTTCAAAGAATGGGATGGACTAAAAATATAGCGAAAGCTACAAAATTAATTGTCCATGTAGAATTCAGAACTTTTGATAATGATTAATGAAAAGCCAAGCTATGAACTGGTTTTGCAGCGATCAAACAATTGCGGTAAGTCCGTATAAAATTCAAGCAAACGAAATTAGTGAAAGAAGAGAAGAAAGAAAGAAGTTATGTTGTTCTTTTACTATCAGATGCCCGTACTGTTTTCCTTTGAACTATGTGGATATTGGTCGAGGATCTTGAAAAGAGTAAAAGCGGAGATATTCTTCAAGAAAACTTTCGGCCATAGTGGAGAATATTTAAAAAATCATAGGATATGAGTTTTTGTGATCATTTAAAATACCCACTAGTTTCAGGGTTTCGGCAAAGACGTTTGTTTCTGTTCACCATTATTTCTAAATACTTCTTTCATTCTTGTTGGGAGAGAGTGAAAAAGTTTTTGGATAACTTGTTGGCTCATTTTGTTCCTCTCTTCTTCAATAGCTGTATTAAGGTCTGCAACAGAGCTGAATTGTTTTTCTCCAGAATAGACAGCTGGCGACAATACACACCAGCAGTTCTCAATAATATTTAGATCTGGTGACGGTGCTGGCCACTTTAAAACATCGATTTGTTTCGCAGCAAAGTTATCTTTTACGGGTTTTGCAGTATATACAGAAGCGTTATCGTATTGAAATGTAAAATCAGGACCTGCTATTACTGCACCATGTTTTGATAATTGCTCATGTTTAAACTTAATTTCAATTATCGCATAATATCCTACAGCCATGATAACACCTCCGCCCATTTGCCTTTTGGACAGCGGTATCTGATTCTTTCGAACATCATGAAAATAGTATCGAAAACCATCAGGACCCTTCAGGTTGAATCGCTTTTCATCAGAAAGTATTATTTTTTTTCCAACGTTTATTCCAACGCAGATGGTTATATGCAATCTTACTTCTTTATGCACTTTTCTTAGTGGTGGCTTACATTTAAGTTTTTTTTTCGTTTTAGGTGTTCGCATTTTTGTATAATACGCTGCACAGTCTCTGCAGATGGTTGCCGTGCTATAAGCGTTGAATTCGACGCCATTCTTAATATTACTCGGTGGTCTCGGTCTGTAACAGCTTTCGGGCATCCTACAGGTTTTTTTACGATCGTTTTCTGGATTGTTCAGATATTTCTATACTACATGTCTGCATCTTAAAATTGTTCTCGATATTTCAGAAATGGTGTAGTGGTTTTCAAATTATTGATGATTTTTATTTCATTCGAATTCAATATCTTTTCACTGCCGATTTTGTGCAAATTATAATAAACTTCAGCTATTCACTTTTCAATTTTTGGAACTACAACAAACTACATCCAACAAAAAAAATTGCTTTGAACATATTCAAAACTCAGCTCAGAATGATCGCAAAATTAGCAGACCCAAAGTTTTGTCGCATTGAAAATAAAGCAAAACTCAGAAAAGTCTCGTTAGATTGGAACGAACAATGTTTTGAGTTCCAAGAATCATTGTTGGGTGCAATGCTGCAATCTCTGGGTGGACACGCAATTTCATATATTGGGAGTTTTTTTTCAAATTCTTAAAAGGTAGTCCAAAGTTTTGCCGCAGAATGTAGTTGATAGGGACACACCACACATAAAAAAACCACGTAATACCTATTCCATTATTACAGAGGTCAGCAGTCTAAGCTATAAAATATAGCTTGAAAAAAATCTTTATACTCCTACCAAATCTACATGCATCTGTATACTCCTATATAACATAGCGTGTATAACATAGCTTTAGCTATAAAATATAGCTTTATAAAATGTAAAATTTAGCTTTGTAAAATATAGTTTTATGGAATTTTCTGGTATACTCATATTCGCGGGTTCAATACACATAATTTAAGCTCCTATACACATAGTCTCCATTCGTACAGGGATGTAATACCTCATGATTGTGAGCCTAATAGGTACAGCGCTGATTATTGGGCCGTTGGTTGTTTTGAATCCAGGACCGGGCGGCAGCGAATTTTTACTCGTTATCAAGGACTATATCGTTGTGTACATGGCTTTGTAAGCTATACTTCATAGCGCCTACTCCAAAGAATATAGCACATAAATATTTCGCTATATCAAAAATATTTAAATATTTTTCCAAGTATAATTTAAGTTACAATCTAAAAGGACTCAGTTGGCGAGTTTAAAAAAAGAAAAAAGAATGATGATGGGGGATAAACGAGGGTATATCACTGTGCCAGCAGATTCTAGCTACTTCCAAAATAAATAGAAATTTAATTTTCATATTTATTGAAAATACTGATAATACAGCTGCTCAAGCCAGATGGTTGAGTGAGGTGCGGTCTGTTTTTCTTTGTTCACTAAATGAGAACCTTACTTATTATCTTTTCAGTTTTGAATGGGCCCTATGTTTATGGTTCGTTTTAAAGACTTTACTTTAGTATATTTTAGACAAAAATTTATTTTATCTAGACGAATTGTTAAAAGCAGATTTGGCTAATCATAATAGGCAGTATTCTAATGATAGACATGAGATATAACTAAAAGGTAAATCAATTCTAAATTTAGATAAAATTAGTCAGGTAAAATACGAGTAAAAAAAATTTAGAATAAAAGTGAAAAGATTTTTGAGTGTGAAAGTGAAGTGTGTAGGTATCAAGACTATACTCACACTTTTGCGTGACTGAAGAATTCGACATGTAAGAAACTATTAAGTCACAGACTCTATCACAGTGGTTATCGATACACTGTGATATAATCTACTAAACAGCTGTCTGTAGAAGTTTCAAATTCGGAACCGACTGATTAAAAGAAATAATTTTACTCCAAGAAAAGAAGTAAGATAAACCAATGAATAGTTAGAAGATTATAGCCGCCGCAAAGAATGAACTCAGAGGTCAACTTTACTCCTACTCTACTAGATAAAAGAATTAGTTTTTCGTTGTCAAAGTTTCACAAGATTTGTCATCTTCATAGACGTCAAATACGCCCATTTTCACAGCCGGTTGCTAAACAGCTGCTAAACAATCAAAGAAAAGTTCAATCCTATCCCGGTTGTTGTTTTCCATTCTACCATCCTAACCTGCTCGCGAAAGGAGCGGCAAAAAACGCGATTAATAACATAGACGGTTGCAGCGACGATGATGAAGATAGTATAAATGAATTGGAATAAGTTTTATAAAGTTTGCTTTATTATGCTGCTGCTTAGTTTTGACTCAGTCAATCATGAAGTCCTCTTACCTATAAATTATGAAAATGCGACATATGTGAGTCCCTCCTTTCCTGGATATCGTCATATATATTTAATCGTTCGTCCTATGCTTCCTTCAGTAGGATTTCTCCCATTTTTCAGGTGTATCCCAAGGATCTATGGTAGGACCATTGCTTTTTAATCCAATTATTTTGATTTCTCTCTGTCCTCTTTGTCTTTGCTAAGCTGATTTTGATCTTGATGAGGAATGGTTTAAGTGCTTTCTTTTCATGATATAACTGCAATTCTTTGTCTTTGAATATCTTCAAACGTTTTTCTATGTATTTCAAATTAATTACTTGTGAAATTTGTGACATTTTTCTATTCTTATTTTTTTTACAATTTGTCATGGCTATTTCTTATCATCATTGTCATCTTCATTTGTTGAACGCCATCATGAAAATTCTGTAGGTCAATTGCACTGTTTTATTTACCTATCGATCGTAAAGCAGTTTATTTTCTATCGTCCGTTTTAATAATATTTACCCATACATAATAAAATAATCTTTAGCTTAACACTGTTTGTCTGTTACTGCTTTATTTTTTACTTTTGCATTCTTTTCAGCTTCAAGTCTTTTAAGTGAAGGAAAAATAAAATAAAATGAGATACTTTGAGTTGCCCTGCTATTAGTAAGCATACCTTTAAATATAATCCCCACAAACATTATAAATAATATAGTGTTTTCTTTCATTGCTAGACTATCAAAAATTGAATTTTAACTAAATGATTTCGAAGGTACATATAATCTACACTTTTATTTTAAAAATGTTGCTTTTCGCTGCGCATTTAGATTTATTTCACAATTTAATTTTTGCAACTTATTTTTTCACGTTTATCAACAACATCACAAATAACATGGAAGCACCAAAAATTTAACCGTTTTGGCTTAAAACCTTCGCTTATTTCATTAAATTTCATTCTTTGCTTGATTTCAAATCCTAATTCACACCACAAATATCCGAGATAAAAACTTCTTAGCTTTCACTCTAAAATTATACAGGACATGCCTTGAAATGAATTGCCTTGTTTCGTCGGGTCATAACTAAAGTTGTTCGACACATTTGCCCTTTAAAAGAAATTCTTTGTTGTACATTTTTTATCGGATAATGACACTGAGATTATTCACTAAGAAAATAAAATACCAGCAAGGAGGATCCAAACTTTTTCTAAAAATTTACGAGTAACTACCAAAAGTGCTCTTATTGAACTTTCCTAACTAGAGAACCTGAATGAGTGGTAGGAATTAGTAATGATATTAGGTTATTTTTTTGAAATCAGATTATGATTAATGGTGCAATAGTTATATGATTTAAATTTCAAAGATAAAAACAAAAATTGTGGAGCATTTAGTTCTTTGCACTTGGTATTATTTCTAAACAAAATCGGTCGAAAAAATTCTGTAATCTATGCTCAGGAGCCATTTCAAACATGAAATTCATTAACTGTTCATTTTATGGTATAAATTATGAATACAAATTATTTCTTGAATATCCAATGATAGTTCCAGTATAAAACTCACCTCTTGATCATCCGAACTCAAGTCAGCTAATTGTAAGACGTCCTGTAGTAGTTCGTCAAGTTGCAAGGGCAACCGAATATATTCACCTGAAAAATAGAAAAAGCGAGAATTATCAAACCAATTTGTAAAATTATCTTCTTAGCTATACAAGCTATACAAATTTAATCCTTAATCGTCAATGTTTTTTTTCGTTTCAGTTCACTTGAACCAAGGAACAAATGGACCGAATAGATACAACATTCAGATAAAGCATGATAATATAAAATGTTATCTTCGAACAGTGACAAAGAACAAAGAATCAACAACATAGTGACGACTCTGATAAAAAGAAACCGACATTTATTGATAAATCTTGATGGGATGTGTCTACTGGCGTCTTAATCTCAATGGAATTAAAAAGAATGTCCATCTGATCATTGCAGGCGCAGCGTTTGATGGATTTGGTACTTTGGCCTCTTTTGATATGAATTTTCACAGCATAATTTTTAGGGCTAAAAGTATATTAAGACAACCGTTTTACATTATTTCGTTTACACCGTAATGATTTCGAAACTATGATATATATGCAAATGCATGAAAGGAATATTTAGAATAAAAAATTGTTCAACAAGCAGTTTTGAGATGAGTTTTCATCATCAACGGCACTTCAAACTAAATCTGGTCTTGGTTTCAACAAGTTTTTAGATAAAAAATTCGAGAGGCTTATGTAACCATTTTGTGATATTAATTCAATAAGAGAATTAACGGCTTCGAGTATGAAGAGTTTTTTTTTGAAATGAAAGAGTTTTAACGCTGTTTTAAATTTTGATACTGTTTAATAGATTTATTGTATAGTTTTTTGAAAATTTTATAGATAAAGACTTGTTGTCTTTCAAGAAAAGAAATTTGATGGATATTTATATTTTTGAATAGGTTACAATGAAAAAGATACATGCATTGAATTTGAAACGAGGTCGAAATAGTTATCCTTATGTTGTGAAAGACATATACATTTTTCGAAAAAAATATTACCGTTACGGCCTACCATGGATTTAACATTTAAGAGATGTTAAAATTACGCTTGCTTTAATTCGTGAGCTTCAGTTTTTTAAGGCAGACTACACTCAGGAATAGCTTTTAGGTGGAAATTTAAATCTCATAAGTGATGGAAGGGTTCAACCAATTAATCGTGAATTGCTTCGGAATTTTATTTTTTTCAGAAATCGTATGATTAATCACTTTGAGTACTACATGATGATTGTATGGTGTGAAATTGCGAGAATCAGTTTTTGAAAATAAAATTCTACCGACTTTGATTGAAAGGTAAGGAATAGAAGTTGAATATTTGTTTTGATGAGTCTTCGTTTGATATAATGTTCGTATGATGTAAAAAAAAAAACATATAAATGTGGAATTTTTAGAAAAACAAATTTGTTTTCTTTCTTGTTTAGTTTTTTGCTAGATAGTAGATTTTCGAATTTATCTCTGCATAGTGTAAATTTGTTCGCGAACTTGCTTCTAAAGAACTGTAACATATACGACAACTTAGTATTTAATATATGTCAAACCAATCGTTCACGACAGCTGAAAATTTAACGCATCTCAACCAAAACGTGTGCTTGCAATGACCATTTAGTTCCTATAATTTTTAATCGTGTGCAAAGTTTGGAGTATATAAATTTGAGTGTCTAATCTTTTATAAAAGTTTATAAAGATAACAATATTAATAACTAAAAGAACCTTAATTTGAAAAAAAAACACGTTTCTGTTTTAATACTAATGTTTAAACATAATCATATTGAAGATGGGCGATGACTTGGTCTGCTTAAGAGTAATAGTTAGCTTGCAATGATTTTCAAATTATTAAAAATAAAAGAATTAACAAAAATTGGTTGACCAAAATATCCAAAGAACTTATATATTATTGACGATTTATCGTAATTTTTTTTAACCCCTACATCTTAAGAACTTATGTTTAGGGCCAGACCGCGCAAATATTTCACAGGAACAGGAACATTTTAAAATGAAACGAAATAAAATAAATAAATAAAAAATGAAATAAGATTAAAAAAAAAGCAAACTGCCAGAATAAAATGGCAGCTGGCATACTACTAGAATCTTAGCACAATAAACTATTAGTTCACTGTTTTTATATTTATTTGAGATATGTAATTCTATACGAAAAAATAATATGAAAATCGAGATAATTACGAGAATACGTGGTTTGAATTTTATTTTTTTACAATTTGTGATATTGTGAAATTATAATTGTTGCAAATATTCCAAAAACAAGAGAATTGACGGAACTTGAACGTCATAAACCCGTGCTGTAATATCCCAAAAATTGCAAAACAGGTGAAGTGTTCAAGAAGTACCGTCAGATTGACAATAATTGGTACGAAGAGACGAATACATTTAAAAATCGTCCAAAAAGTGGCAGGAAAAAAATTACTCATTCTCAGAGAAGACCGTTTACTGGAGAGGAATTG
Source organism: Nemotelus pantherinus (assembly GCA_963978885.1). NCBI lineage: Eukaryota > Metazoa > Arthropoda > Insecta > Diptera > Stratiomyidae > Nemotelus > Nemotelus pantherinus. The sequence continues at coordinate 218,832,346 of OZ022264.1, forward strand.
CTTGAAAAATCGGAAGAAAACATCTTCTGAACTGGCTGCAGAGCTGCTCGAACAGTAAAACAAAGGCTCCAATATGTTGGATTAAAAGGGCGGAAAGCCAAAAAGAAGCCTTTGCTCAACGAGAAAAATAAGAAAGCACGCTTCGAATGGGCGAAAAATCATCGACATTGGAATTATGACGATTGGAAAAATATTCTTTGGTCTGATGAAACAAATATTCAGGTAAGTTAACACCAACATAGAAATTTCTTTTTAACAATTACTTTTGTTCAGGTAGTTAATTGATAGAAAGTTTGTATAATATTGAAAAAATGTCTCTAAATTTGTTTCTTTTTGTTTTTTTTTTTTTTTTAGATTTTTGGAACTCCTGGCGACGAAGAGTAGGTGAAGCATACAGGCTTGAATGTCTTGTTCCTACAGTGAAGTTTGGTGGCGGCAGTATTATGTTCTGGGGCTGTATGGCATCATCAGGCATTGGAAAAAGTTTTATTTGTGAGGGAAAAATGAACTCTGCCGCTTACACTTCTATGCTGTCGTTAACTCTGTCGCCCTCTATCGACAAATTGTTTGGAAACCAGGAACGAGAGGCCATCTTCTTCCAACAGGACAACGCCCCCTGTCATACAGCTCGTGCATCACGACGCTGGTTCAGTAAAAATACAATTAAGGTGCTACCATGGCCAGCACAGATTCCCGATTGAAAATTTGTGGACATTGCTAAAAAACATGGTAAGGGAACGGAATCCAGCATCTAAGGAGGAATTAAAAATAATTGCTGCAGAAGAATGGGAAAAAATTCCAAAAACATATTACTAAAAATTAATTAAATCGATGCCATCTAGGGTAAAAGGTGTAATTAAGGTAAAAGGGGGAGCGACGAAATGTTAAAAATGCTATATATGTCATTTATTTTAACTACATAAAATAATACAAAAGAAAAATGTGTATTTATTTACTTCTATAGGTAGTAACCTTCTCATGAGAGAAGGTGGCTAATACTTTCTGCCACGGCTGTATACTTGGATTTGCCAATTGTAGCTCATCCGGTTTCTGAACTGGTTTCATTTTGTGGCAGATCACTGGTAATATTCCGAGCTTGAGATTTTACAATTCTTTTAGATTTTACAATTCGGTCAGGCAGCAAAGCCTATTTGATGATGATCGAATACGACGCCAAGATTTTTGAACTTTTTAAAAGGGGATCGAGAAAAATGATAAAGTAATACAAAGGGAATTTTTTATTGGTAGAACGCGCACGAGAATGGAATCTTACGGAACTCCAATGATTAGATAGAAACGCGATCAAGTACATAGGGGGAAACCCAGAGAAGAAGAAATCCAGAGAGCTCATAGCCTTCCAACATGGGAAATTCTTTAAATAAGACACCAGGTTGTAAGAAGACTTTTTGAAATAGGTCATTTACGTTTGATGAAACAATTAGCTGGAAAGAAGATATTTTCTGGCAGTTCAAGTTATCAAGCGTAAGTTTTTTGCAGTGGAACAGTTTAGACATGGATCCTAATTTTGCTATGGCAGACGAACAAAGAGTGTTGTCAGTTGTTTTATATCCGAGCCGTGATTTAAAGAAGACTCGAATAGGTGCCGAAACGACATTTATATGCGAAAGGTTTAGAGGGCAGACAGGTTTTGGTACATCATTAGAGGGAACCGGCCGTCATAGTGCATCCTGAAAAAAAGTTTGGAGTTAGGGATGGTTTGAAGTAGGCACTTGCTGAAGTTGCAGTTAGTGAAAATGTTCACGAAAATGTTAGCGAAGATTTTGGTTGTTTGGTTTAGCTGTTGTCGATGCGACATCTGGGTATGCGAGTGAGTATTTGAAATTGCCGTATTTGGAGGTTTTTTTTTAAATCCTTTACTTTTTCTGAGCTTCAGTGAACAGAGTACATCGTATCGTTGTGATGTTAGACTAATAGGGTGACTTTCTGGTTGACTAAGATTAGCCTTAGGCATCGGAGAGTGCATCGTACTATTAGGAATCGGAGTCGAAGATGGAGTCATTTGATTGTGATAGGTAAGATAGACATCTTAGAATAATTATACCCTCACCCTAACATTAAATTACTTCCCGGAGAGCATACGTCTAGCGTGACACACGTCCAATGCTTTTGCGCATAAGAAGCTATTCTTAGTGATAATTTTGGTTGATGCCCTACTTTTAAGAAAAGTCCTCACTAGTCAATCCATTTGGCCCTTGCTGTTTCGAAGTCTATACTCTCACATTGTTTAAGGCATACATTATTTAAAGCACGTATCAGAGCCGCTGTACTACAGCTCTGCATATTAGTGTTTGTAACATAATTTTGAACCATTTACAATGAAGAAAACGCACAAATGAAAGTAATACAAGTAAAAAAACGGACGATGTAGAGACTCCAACATACAGGAGGCCTGAAGTTGGCGAATCCGAAAGACCAGTAACCTTTCTGAGTGATTGGAGGGCAACGGAGGACTCCACCGTTAGTGCCCACAACTATATCACCTTCTACTCACTAACAGCACAGTGATATGGTAGCGTCGCTAAATATGACCTTGAATGAAGAATATATTCTCGATTGGTACCAGCACCAGAACGCGGATTCACAGAGCATTCAATGACTCAATACCTTGACTGAAACCCTTCCGTGGAAGAAAACAAGCCTACTAGTGGAACGGTGAAATTGCTGAGCTGTCAGGCATCGCTTTGAGGTGCAACCGCAGGGCACAGCGGGCCAGATTCAGATAGCAGTCTGCTGAGTTTTCTAAAACCTACACGTTAGCAAAGAAGAAGCTGGCCAATTCTCTTTAAGAGCCATTATCTCGGACCAATGGAGTGCGATAATGGCAGGCTACAACACCAATCCGGATGTTTTGCTGGTAACGTTAAATATCCAAAATGCTTTCTATTCGGCGAGACGAACATATATACTTTAGGCCCTCGAGAATAGTTTCCACATTTTTGACTAGTTGTTGATCATGATTCGGGAATATCTTAGAGACCAATGGCTGCTATTAGAGGCGGCTTATTATCTCAGGAGAGCGCAGGAGTCAATCTTCGGACCTGTACTCTAGAATATTGTTTATGATGGACTGCTGCACCTGGAAATGTTAAAGGACGTATTTTAAGTGGGCATTTTAGGTGGGTAAATATCCAGAACTGCTGAGTTCACCCAGTTCAGACTTAATCAAGTCATGAAGAACCGTGAAACAGCACACAGCAGACTTACCTTGGCTTACAGCATCGTCCAGCGCAATGGTATCCCGCGTAGCTACCGCATGGTGTCGGTGGTTGCAGTCTTGGTGGTATCAGAAGTCATCCCGATAGATCAACTTGCGCGATACCACCTCGAAGGGTACCTCTAGCAGACACACGTAAGCAAACCATCCAACTTTGGCAACTACGCTGGAGGGCAAGCAACAAGTTTGCCGGCCGACAAGTCGGATAGATCTTCTGGACCTATGGGGCAGACTTGGTAACGGAGAGGTAAATTCTGCCTATTGTAACCTTGACAGAATGGCTAGTCAGTACAACGTACTATCAGTACTGTATTAAAGAGTATGATGACGCTCACCATAATTCTTTGCGTGCAGTCAATTCGATAGTTTGAGGAGCAACATCGAGTCTACGATTGGCTCGGTCATGCCAGATTGATCGGATAACTGGCGTGGGGTCTCTACATATGTTGAGGAAAGATTGCACAAAGCAAAAGGAGGATTGCCTTAAATAGTCACCGATAGATGAGCAAGCACCAGTGGGATGAAGTAAATTAAGAGCGGATTCCGACACGGACCTTTGTGGTTTGCAGACGGTTTTTTTTTGAGTATGAAAAATCTTACATAGCCCAACTTTTGGGGGGCCGAGTATCTTTGAAGACTGGTATCTAACTATAATTTTGTCAAATCATTTTGATAGCTTTAAGGAGCTGTTATAGTGTCTATTTATATCGATGATCTCAATCAAGTTTTTGCCAAAACATATTCATGAATCGATTGAGAAATGTATCTGATCTTAATGATTGAAAAAAAGTTGCAGCAAGTACATTATCAGATTCAGTACATATTTTACGTTCATTTCGGTACTGATCATTTTACTAATCTCCACCACACCACTAATCTAGATCTTTAGCATGAGTTAGCATGTTTGAAATTGATAATTTGCAGTGGGTGGAACGGATATTATTTAGGTGATATTTTTATTTTTATAAATTTCTTCTATACAAATAAAAACTACTTCGTCATTTTTGCATCTAGGTATACAAATGTTCAATTCATAACATAACTGTGTATAGTTGAGCATTTTATTTGTTTCATGCATGTCAACGAAATACAAGAATCTTTCAGACAAAAAAAATCTTACAAAGCATATTGTTACAAACTAAAAATCAACTAGCACTTTCTCCTGCAAACTTTGGCTTTAAAATACAAATACGAAGTGGAAGTAGTTAATGGCACATGCAAACAAAACAAGGAAAACATTCATCTCGTAGAAACAGATATTTTTCTTTGATCATAGAACTATCATTAAACTTCCCATCTCGTCGGCGAAAATTTCTTGTCTGAACAATTAACAAAGAAAACGCCTCTTGAAGTTATATCGAACCCGAAAAATCAGAATCAAGAAAAATCTATTATGATTGCCTAGAAAAAACAACATTGGATACATTTAAGAACTGAAGCGCGCCAAACCTACTCTCCGGGAATGAAGAAGATAACAAGAAAACAGATCACAGATCGAACTGAATATCAACAAAATGAAGTATGAAACCGGCATTGTAGCGGCCGGTGGCGGCAACGAGGGAATAGCAATCGTTATATGGCAACCGGTTATCAAAATGGATATGCTGCAAACAAAACATTTTGCCTGCCAGAAGCCTACAAAATATGAACAACTTCCAAGCTTCTTCGACTAACAACAAGTCGGCACAGCAGTAGTGCCGATGTTGCGACTGTGACTTCGGTTATTGAACGACAAAATGGTGGAATGATCTGAGAAGTGCTTTTCTTTTCTGTTGAGCCGAGTGCTCGTACTTTTTTTCATGATCTTTATTTTTGTAAGTAGTTTTATCTGTGGTTCCTGTTATTCGGTTGTTTTTGCTTTGCAGGCAATTCAAAGTATCCAAACCGTACGTCTGGAAATATTTCTCTTGATGTTCGGGACATTTTGGAAAATAGTTTTGCCGATTCGGAAAAAGTGAGAAATAGCATATAGCCAAAACGAAAATAGAACAAGATTCAGTGTCGGCGGCTAAACATCCGGTCGCATACTGATTGATTTGAACTTGAATCACTCTTTTTTTTTTGCTCTTGAATCGTTTTCATGATCGAATGGACTGAATTGATTTGCCTTCTTAAAGATATTGGATCTGAAACTAAGATTACACATAGGGCGTAATGGAAGCTACTGCTACATGTATCAAATTAATTCACTCTACAAGCGTTTAGTCTAAACTGCTTGGTTGTGAATTTGTTTCAATTGTTGATTGTTTAAGCGAAATCCAAAAACAGCTATTAATTTTTCAATAAGTGAAAAAGATGCTTTGTTTGGACATGGGAAGTTTTTCGATTATTTTTTGGCCTTAATACGGTCTTTGATGAGTGTTTATTGTTAAAACTGAAACAAATAGCTACATAGGAATTAAGAATAGACAAACAAGTTCTATTGAATTTTTGAAAAAAAAAATCTTAGCCGCTCTATAGGCACCGATAGTATTTTGGGAGGGGCCAAAATCTAAAATCACATTGTCTTGGTTGTAAAAACTCGGAAAGTGGAATTATTGCCAAAAATACAAATATATACTGTATCAAAAGCTACCACAATCGAAATCTGGCTGCTAGCAATTTCATTCAAAATTTTCTACAATGCCTATGGATAACATGGCTATAAAGAATTTTTCAATAAAATTATATTGGATTTGAATTGTTTTTTAGCAATACGCGAATACATAGAAGATTCGACCCCAATAAATTTGGAATGTTAATGTGGCGCAAGTGAATATTACAAACTTGGTAAATAGAGGCCAAATGCATTTGTTTTACTCTATTTCAGAAAATTTGCCGCTTTGTAGAATTGTAGATACGTGGGCCTACGCATATTACCCTTTCGTATTCAATGTTGTGTAATGCAATAACAAATAAAACTTTCAAAGCTAAGATGGCCTACCAAGAGTTTACCAGCATGAGCTTCTAAACTGCTTACATATCCTTTCAACTTTTTATGCTTCTCTATCGTCTCAAAAATAAAAAAAATTGTCCCAGGAATTCCTTGGCCTGGCGAATTTAGAGGTTGAAACTGGTAGAGAGCTTCACTTAAAATTATTTACAATACGCGAGTGTGGAGTTACTTTACCCTCGATTTAGCTCAGAGCTAGATTAGGTCAGCACGGTGCGCAATTTTTCGTCCGGACCTGAATTCGAACCAGTGACAGCACAAACACTAGAAGCCAGTGCTCTATCCACTACTCGACACAAGCTTAACTATAATCCACTTCGTCAGTATGTTTTAGAAAAACATGCAAATATAGAATAAAACAATTTAGCTTAATCCATGAAAAAGAGAATATTACATTGGGCTGAAGTTTATAACTAGCATTTGACACTAACTTTTGTCACCAACTGATGGGTACTTCGATTAAAATAGAAGTACAGATGCCGAGAGTGACCCGATTTACTTCCAATTTGACCAATGCCAACTGACCAATGCTGGCTTGAAAAAATATAGGTTCTTTTTTTAAAGTGATATATCTTCCAATAAGTCGCATTCAAAATTGGTTGTTATTTTTGACAGATATTTTACATTTATGCTCAGTACTATTTGCAAAAAGGTCCATCCGGAAGCGGTGTGGTACGACCTACGGGTTCGAATCCCATCAGTGCCCATGGTTGTAAATGGTCTGACTTGAAAAAAACTCTGGGGATTAGGTAGCCAGGATGTTTCTGTGGACCTGTCGCTGAAATCATGATCAATTTGCTGGGATTTTAATGATTATGTTCATGATTCTTATTTTTGTCGAAAAACTATACTTAGAAACGAGGTTAACGATGAAGCGAGGTTTGCGAAAAAGCAAAATTGCCAAAATTGCACGATAACGACGTTTGTCCGGCTGATGGGAAGGAGTAAAGTTTGAAACAAGCGTTAAAAAATTAAATTGATGAACTTCGATTGCTATTTCCCCGGATAATATTTGATGTTTCGTCAGCATCAGGATGCTTATTGTACTAAAGTTTAGTAAGAATAGTGTTGATTTCACGTACCATGCATAGATTAATTTGTCAAACGAAAAAGTTGGAAACATTTGAACGTGGTTTTCGGCTACAATATAATTGATAACGGCTCTTAAGTGCTAAGATGAAAAGAAAGCGACTTGAAATTGCTTAGTTCGTAAGTTCACTTTATTTGAATAATGCGAAGTGCATTGAATATGAAACAATACACTATTATTCGATTCTAACCGCATTTAGTCAATTTCGAGGAACCATTGCGGCTACTTGAGGATAGAATTCTACGAAATTGATCATTTTTTTAAACCAGTGAATTAGAATCTTGGAAGGATACTCTTTGAATTAAATTAAATAGGATTGGATCCACCCTAAGCCAACAATCCCGACGTTTTTGAACAACATGTTGTGAAAGTAGATATTTGATAAAGATATAAAATTTTATCACAATATCAGCTGTACCAAGTTGCATCAGTTCCAGATTGCACCGTAAAAACTATATATAAGTGCACCGATTATTTACGAACTTTTCACTGATCATTTCTATAATCCAAATCGCCAGTAATTATGATCTGTTTTGTTTGATTTTTGTGTAATTATAATCCGTTTATCCAGTAATTATGATCCATTTTATTTCAAGCTTGCTGTGTTTTGTTGTAAGTATTAAAGATCAACAAGATAAATCAATTAGATGCATACTTAATACAAGAATTATTATATTGATACAGATTCTTCAAAAGACCCTTTATTATATATAGTGAGAGCATTACATTTATGAGTCACATTCTGCATTAGACAGACTTTTCGTGTAAACTCCCTGTTCTCGAAAATTTTAATAGAACAAAATTAAAAACAAAAAAGTACATGAAAAATATTTTGAAAGCACAAAAACATGTAAAAGAAAGAACGCACTACATAACGCACAGTGATACGAGGAGTGTTTCAAACGTAATGATAATGAATATAAACTAAGGTGATTAAACTTAAAAAAAATATTTGTTTTTCAACATAGTCTCCTAACAAGTTAATACATTTAATCCATCTTTTTTTTCAAACCCAGGATACCCTTAAATTCTTTGTCTTTACTCTCCCAAAACGCCTCAACAGCGTCCATCACTTCATTATCATCTTAAAATTTCTTGCCCCGAAGATGTTCCTTGAGCCGAGGCAAGAGGTAGAATTCAATGGAAGCTACATCTGGCGAATAGGGTGTATATTCAAGCAGTTCGAATCCTGTTTCTTGAATGGCAGCCATCGTAACTGCAGCCTTATGAGCCGGTGCGTTGTCTTGATGAAACAGCACTTCGGCCCGCAGTTTGCAGCGTCTTTTTTATGAATAGCCTCTCGCAATTTTCTTATTTGGTTAGCGTAGTAAGAGCCTGATATAGTGGCTAGCTTTTCCAAATATTCCTCCACATTAATTCCTTCTCTGACGAACTCGACACTTTGAATTTCTTGGGCGTCGGTGAAGAGGGTCGCTTCCAGGTCATCGAGTGCTGTTTGGTTTCTGAATCAAAATGGTGGATCCAGATCTCGTCCATGGTCACGAAACGTGACGAAAAATTCTCCTGATCTGCCTGGAACTTTTCGATATTCACACTCGAAATGCTGACTCGTTTCTTATTTTCGCGGCTAAGCCAAGGCTTAATAAGAGCAATGAGCTTTATCACTTGCACTCCAACGTTGTTGCCAAAGTTGGAGGGTAAGCGCACGCGCAAGCGTCAGAGCATCAGTTCTGCACAGCTCAGAGCGAAAGAAGCACACTTCCTTGCGTTCTCGCGCTAGTAGGTCCATCGGGATTACTCCCGATACCACCATCACAGCCTCTTCTCAGACCGTACGGTAGCTACAGGCAATTCGCAGGGCACCCCTGTGTTGGACACTACCAATGCGCTTCCGGAACTTCTTAGTTCGGGGCGCATCTCCTCAAATTTCGGCTCCAGTAGGAAGATGGAATCATTCGTTACCATCAGCAGCCTCCGTCACGTCTCACTGGGCCCACCGACGTTGGCCATTAGCCTAATCAGCGAAATGACGACAACTAGAGCACTGTCACATGCCCTGCGGATATGATTCTAATCAGCTTGGTGTCCAAGGTCACTCCCAGATACCTGACCGACTTGCTGGTCTGGATCTGCACGGAGCCAACTGTCATGGGTATGACAGTTGGTATCCTCCGTTTCGTCAGCATAAAAATCTCTGTTTAAGAGACTGCCAGCTGGAGGCCGTGCTCGGTCATTTACCGATCCACCCTCTGCATGACTTAGTTAAATCTGAGTTGAGCGAATTCGGCAGATCTGGAAGTGATTACCGCTGCGACGTCATCAGCGTACAGAACAGAAAAACATCCGCAGACACTTCCATGCGCAGTAAATCATAGTACATGATGTTCCAGAGATCAGGTCCTAAGATCGATACCTGTTCCGCACCTGAGGTGACACGCCTCCTTGACTCCTTCGTCGGTGTCCTAGAGCAACCATCAATCCCTGAGTTAGTCCCGCATCATGGCTAGCAAATAGTTAGGGACAAGGAACCTCTGCTTAAGGGCGCGGAGGATATTCGTTCACCATACCGAGTTGAAAGCGTTGAGCACGTCCAGCGTTACCTGCAGGACGACCGATCTGGCTTGATAACATACTTTTTCCGCTCTTGCTAGAGCACCAAAAGCCTCTTAGATGGCATCGATTGTGGAATATCCTTTCCGGAAGCCGTGTTGCCTGCAAGAAAGATCGCCAGCAGATCTCACTGCTGACAGCAGCCGCGGCTTAAGCTATCACCTTACGTGTCCCCTGATTAGCATCGTCCTCTACTTTCAATTGGAATATGTTAGTGCTTATTTTATTCTAGAAAAAGGTAGTCCTTTGCCTGTTTTAGCTGGTTCAATTCGGAAATTTTCGCCGCTCTTAAGGCAAAAGATTTGCATCGCATTATGACGGGATTTGAAGTCGGCTTAATTGAACTCAAGTGATTACGGTCCGAAGCTAAAAGGATTACTTCAATATTGTTGAGACGCTCATCTGCTCCAAAAACCATTCTGGCGTTACGTCAACTTACTTAAAAGTTCATAAAGCATTCCACTAAACATGCATCTCAATGATGTTTCCGCTTCCAATACCATTTTCCTCACTCAGAAAAATTTCATTTAATAGAATCAAATTTAAATCAGAAGAAGAATCAAATTTAAATCACTTTTAAATAAAAAACGAATCATATTTGAATTCCACTTTATTATAAAAATGTTATTTTCATATCAAAATGTTCATAATTGAATGAAAAAACAAATCATTAAAACAAACAAGGCACACTTTGATACAGCGTTATTGAAATGAATTTAGATTATTTGAATTAAAAAGAAACGTATATGATGCCAAATCATATTTGAAAATATTTATAATATTTATATAATTAAATTTTCGAGGGGTCCAAAAAAAATTGTTTTGCCGTTATCACTGTAGCTTGTCACTGGATCATCCGAAATAAAAACAAAATCGGGGATTATTAGTTAATGACATAGTGCTCCGGATGAACGAAGGGCTTTAGCAGATTTTGATTTTTCGAAAAATGGCGGATGTTGAAACTCAAAATTGTATTTTCGACCAAAATTTCACTCACATTTTCGGCTATTGGAAAAAAAATATCGTCGATTCGAAAAATCCTTCGTTTATCCGGAGGATAATTGTATATCAAATAAGTGAGGAAAATTTCATGCTGATCGATAAAGCCGTTTTCAAGTTACAGTGATCACCGACTTCGAAAACATAGTTTCGAGAAAAATGCTTTTAAAGCATGCAAAAAACGCTTTATGCAATAGAGACGACTTCATTCAAAGTTATTTATCTCCATGAAAAATTGTCCGATTCATCTGAAATTTGCAGAGAATGCTTTTGAAATATGCTTTTTTTTTAGAAAATGCAAAGAAAATAAAATCGATTTTCTCAAAATTCTAAGTGTACCTGCCCCCTTAAGGAATATTCATTCTCATGAAGATTGAAAAGAAAACTTTAAAATGATCTTTGCACCTTGAAGTGCAAAGATTAACTCATTGACTATGAACATCTCGAAATGCCATAAAAGGTTTTATATTCTTCAGAGAATTACAAATAAATGGATACTCTTTTTTTTTACTTAGTGAAGCATCAAATGTTCATTTTCAATGATACAGGGCTTAATTTGTGGAACAAATATGGAAAACATTAGAGCTTCATTGAAAAGATATCTGCTTTTTGAATTCAAGCAAAAAACGCCTTACCAATTGGGATAGATTCGATATACAAAAACCGAACTGGTAAAAAAATAAATACATCGGCTTCGAACACGAGGGTTGTTAATTACGCAAAGTTGAACGGGATTACATTTTCAAAATTGAATATTTCTTGAGGTTTAGTACGTTAATCAGAATGTGTTTTCTATCCAAAAAATTCGACAAACACTCGACCTCTTGACAAAATTATCTTTCATCAAGTTAACTAACAAACAAACTGCTGCCAAGTTCCGAAACACATTTCGATGCGGAGTAGTACGATTTCTATGAATAAGTTTAGTTGAATACCTAAAAAATGCCAGAACATTTTAATACTTCTCACAGCAAGTCAAGATGCCGCATTCAATCGAATAACTCGTTTTAACAACAGCATGTATTGATCGAAATCGAATCTTGGATTAGGCAAATACTAAAACAAAGTGATTTGCTCGAGATGAGTATTTTATGCACACAAAAAAATGCCAATCAATCACCAGTCTTTTGCGACTTTTGATTGGCCACGGTGTTCTCAGTGAACATTTAAAATTGGAAACAAGACACGGAAACGAAGACGAACAAGACGCGCTGCTCAAGAACTGAAAACCTGAAAAGGTATCAAAAGTCAAGCATGTACGGTATAAGAAACCGACATAATATAATACATGACCGAACTACAAAAAAAAAATCGTGTTTTTTGTTTTTCTTTCGATAATTTTTGTTTCGTTTCATTTTTTTTTCAGTTACAGTCTTTTGGATACCATATTTTGGTGGTTGCTGAGCCTTTTTTTGTTCCTTTGACGGACACAATGGCCGCGGCGTTCGACAATGCCGCAATAAACGAAATAACGAATGTGGTGCTTGGTTTTCATCATTCAGGCTTGAACGCGATGAAAAAGACGAAGAAATATGGCGGATATAACGATCGCGACGCCACGCCGGGACACACCAAGCAACATATTAACTTCTTGATTTTATTTTTTTGCGTCGGGCTTCGATGCGGCTGATCGAAACAGCTTGCGATGCGATCATCAGTTCCGCCATTCTAACAAAGGTAATTTTCATTCGTGGTTATAAGACTGATGCGATACAAAATTACACACCTTCCCATTCTCAGGGAAACTTTGTTATTTCGTTTTTTTTTTCGTGTGTAATTTGGAATTTCTTATTCTCAGGCCGCTGTTCAAGCGAAGATGGAGTTTAATTAAGTGGAGGAAATAACAGAGTGTTGCCAGCTGTTTAGTCGGGACGTGTTCATCGTGGTGAGTTCTGGTAATTCCAGTTAAGAGCAATATAAGTGAATTTTGATCGCAAAATGAATCATGAATCAGTCATCTACATTTAATGTCAATTCTTAATGTCTTTTAATGGCCATTGATTTACGTGTTTTATCCTTTTGAAGGGCATGTGCTACTGTGCCTATCATATATATGTACTTACACCTGCTCTTCTTAATCAGAAGAACAAATATATTCCATTACCTACCTACATCAGCCTGTTCGGGTCGATGCTATCGATTCTACACAGTATCTAAGATTTCTGGAAATTGTATCAAAAGGTGCAAAGATTTTCAGATTTTTGTCTACATTGAAAAAAATCCCTACACATATCCTGATTTCAGAATCATTAATAATATCAAGCTAGCAACAAATTATCATACAATTACTTAGCAAAAATGCAGCCTGAGGCATAGTATGTATCTACGTAGAAAAAAATCAAAAGCATATCGCTTTCAAACATGCAAAAGGAACAGATGCCGTACAATGGACACGTCAAAAATACTTTTGACTAATGATCCATTTTTCAAATCTGAAATTTCACCTTGTCAATGCATTTCCAAGCGTTCCACCGACGACGCAAGAAACAACATTTACTAAAAGGCCGCCGTATCTGTATCTATGTATTTTATGCCTGGATAGAGAAAATTCGGAAAATATGAAACGTTCAATATGAAAATCCCAGAGATTTATGATTTATGGAGTAATCGGGTATCAGGAGATCTCGGTATTTCAATGCGAACCGATACATGATCAAAGAAGGAATTATGAGTGAACAGTCGTTTTCCTTGGGGAATTGAAACAATGCGCGCACTGTTGGGAATTAAGATAATCTTTTGAATGCATTCGCATTGAAATTCAAAGATTTTTGTGGCACGCATACTTGTTTGTGGAAGTAAGGCAATCTCAATTTTGACTACAAATCAAGGTGTTAGATACAGTTCTGATAGGGTAAGCGAAATGGCGCATTTAATACGGCTGACTGCTATGAATTTTTACTTAGTAAAATATTTTGACGTGTTGGTGATCGATCTGTGTATCGAGCAGCTTTAATCAATGATTTTGGTCAGTATTCGTACCGAGTTTCGAAAAGAAAACAATTTAAGAGATACGAGATATCGACTTTGCATTGACTTTTGGGGCACCAACAAGAGTTTCCATACAACATTAAGGCCGGCGATACATGTAAACGCCTGAATTTAGACCGTTTTTCAGAGGCTTATTTAAAATAGAAGGAATAAATGAATCGTTTTGAAAGTGATCACGTTTATGCATTACATATTGAAATACAGGAATCTGATTTTATATTTTTTTTTCAAAATGGCCGCCGTAGTAACCAATTTCCTGACACCTGCGCGACTAAAGGCATCAATCGGCGGGATTTTTAGCATCAATTACAGCAATTTGAAATAAAAAAAATGGATTGGAGTGTGTTTATTAAACATGTATCTGCTAGTTGAACCAAGAAAAGAAAAAAAAAGAAAAAACATCGTGAATTAGCACGGCTCATAAAAAAAAGTACGAGATTTGACCCTTTTTTTCGAGTTTTTGAAAAATACTAAATTTTTTTTTGACATTTTTGAGGTTTGACTAAAAGCTTATACTATAGAAAAAACGTGTGCTAAGTTTCATAAGAATCGGTTGAGAACTTTTTGAGTTATCTTGCCCGCCAATTTAAAAAAGACGTTTCGAGAAAAACGCGTCGTTTTGACACACAGAATCTCTATGATTACATTGACTTATCAACTAATCATCGATTTCAGACCCATACACAAGTCCTTCAGTACGTTCATAGTACTCGTTTTTTTTTCTCAGCTCTTCTTCACACGCCTGACGAGCTTTCTTAGTTGTCAAAGAGCTGCGGCGATTTTCTCGACTCACTAGTGAGGGTCGAGCGCTCCAGTACAGATTCAATAGCGCTCGAGCGTCGAGTTGAGGCGGAGCACTTAAATGAGTTTTTAGTCGATAAATAATGCGAATTTCATTCTAAAACTTTACAAGCATATTTTTTAGATGTTAATTAAACTATTTATGCAAAAAAAAGAAACTCGAATTTTTGATAATTTTACATGTTTCGCCCCCCTTAAGCAACAAAAGCTCTGTTCTAAATAAAATATCTCAATAATATTTTCAGTGTTTTGGCGCAGAAGATGGTATTATTTTTGATTTTGAATTTTTCTGTCTTTAATCTGCTAATTTGCCAAATGCACTTGAAAATGTTCAACCACAAAAAGCTAAAAACTATTTAGTCATAAAGTAAGTTCATATAATCATAGCTTTTTATAGGTACGTTATTATTCGTGCAATTTTTACTGATTTTCAAAGAAAAGATAGTTGGAAAAAAAGTATAACATGTATAAATTGATAATTTTTTAGTTTGGTCAATGAAATATTTTAGATATTTTTTAACACCATGCGGGCGCTAAGTGTCTAAACGTACGCAAAGCAAAAGTTTTAAAAATATCGAATTGTGATAACTTCCCACAGAGTTCACTGAACAGTACGAAATTAAAAAGACACCTTGATGGTTATAAGAAAAACGTGTGATGAATATGCGTGCAACCATGATGCTACAACATCAAAACTTTGATTATACTGAAAATTTTTTTGATGCTTTGCCTATATAGCCAATTTTGCTTGGTTCGGCAATCACAATAGGACGTTTGGAGCACTCCGGCGGCTGTGCTGCTGCTATGAAATATCGTCAATAAAAAAACAATTTACTCCTCTCCTCTACTTTGTTCAAATAATCTTTTTTCATTTTATTTTAGATATTTGACATCCCTGGTGTGACTTTTGTGATAGGAAGAGTTACAGAAGCGTACAACCAGGAATGCGTGGTATATATTGTTAAACAGTATAATGATCTGGAGCTGGCAGCTAGCGGTGTGGGTGAAATGTTTGTATATGATGGTCGGATGGACTACCGCAAATACATAAATGTACTGGAAAATGTGCTACAACCCTCCTTTTCCAACATTTTCGGGGACACCGATATGGAAAAATTCAAATTCCAACAAAACAATGCACCCTGCCACAAATTAGCTCGAACTATGAAGTGGTTTGAAGACAACAATATAGACTTGCTCGAGTGGCCGGCTCAGTCTCCGGATTTGAGCCCCATAGAGCATCGATCGGGTATTTTGAATCGTAGGATCAAGGAGCACTCGATTACCGTGAAAAATGTGTTACAGCAAGAGTGGAGTGCTATATCTTCGAAAGAGTGCAGCAAGCTACTTAGCTCCATGCCTTAATTATGTTTAATAAAACTTTTTATTTTTCATATCTGCTTACTTTGATGAAATATTTAAAGAATTTTATCGGGTGCCTAATACTTCTGGCTAAAGCAACGTTAATATTTTATATCTGATCAAAAACATCAAGTAGCACTAGTGTGATTTTTGCTCTGGAATAAAACATATACATTTTGGATTCTATTAGTATACCCTTGGTAAAATGCATATTTAAATCTATCAGGTCTTAGAGTCATAATATGATATTCTATCAGGTCTTACAACCAAAAAATGTTCAGTGATTCCCCTTTAAAATGGATTTCTTTACATTGCGAAGTCGTAGAAGTCATCATTTATTCTTGCCTTAGGTATATTGTGTTATACTAACCAAATTTTCATTAAAACTCTAGCTGTTGTTTTGGTTTAGTGAAGTACTGCAAATTTTTCAATATTTTATCACTGCTTATTTTAAACAGGTGGCCTTAGATGCTAAAGAAAATTACAATGCATTGTTTTTTTATCATTACTTTAGGTTACCACTAATTAATTCTTTCCTTGTTTACCTTTTCTATTAGTTTTTCTATTAGCTTTTTTTCCGCCTCTCTTCTTTGTAATCAATCATCCCTTTTATCCATCAATTCGCGCTTTTTCTTTTTTACGTATGTTAGATATAAGTGTTCGATAAGCACAATCGTAAGGCTAACAAATATCAAGTAAAAAAGGATAAAGATTGTTTTAGTTTTCAGATTCTAGTTATACCTCTTTGCAAACCAAGCTTATGATTTACCATGCGTATATTGTTTCCTTAGTCACATATGGAGTATTTTTGAGGGGCCAGATTGCCAAACACAACATCGAGCTTATTGGAAGACTTACGACCAAAGGTATCAAAATAATTCATAAAATGCCCTTACTTACCCCAACTTCAGCGGTATATGCTAAAACTGGTCTTACAAATATTAACAAACTTACAAGGAGAGAAAAGTGTAATGAAATTATACAAAATTTGCAATCAATTTTATAGCAATAGTAGCAATTTTTTACCCCATTACCTTTGTATTCAATTGCACTACACATTTTACTACTTTGTTGTGAATTATGTACATATGAATGTCTTTACTACAGCGCAAAGAACATGAGTGAGTTGTAGTATGTAATGGAATTGACTATTATTTGCAGGAAAATAGTAAATTTTCATCAAATTTGTAATAACATTCATGTTTTCATATGGAATTTTCGGAATAGTAAATTGTATTATCCACTCTAGTAAAAATCACTGCCGAAATTTCTCTCCGTGCACACTTATTTTAATCATTGTGGATACGAGTGTGGAATGATTAGTTCCACGACTCACTTTACCCCTGATTTAAATCAGGTACCTAATCAGAGCTAGGTGAACTCAAAGCTTGGTGCGCGGACCCTCGTCCGAACCTGGATTCGAACCAGGGACCCCACACGCAAGAAGCCAGTGCTCTACACACAAAAAAAAATTCGCTCTGCTATATGTGCAGCAAAAATAATAATATCCGTAATAGCCATAATTAACTGTAGTGGGCACAAAATTGCCCCTACAAATATATTTTTGTTCTATTTATGTGTGATACATAATATATACAAGCAACAGGTATAACTATTGATTTAAAAGGTATTTTGAGTATATGGAAATCCAGAGTTATACTCATTTTAAGTAAAATTTGGCTTTTAGGTAAAAAATATAACTCGGGTACACAAAATATGCACACAGCAATCATAATTATGCACGCTACAGGTATAAGTTCTATATGGGTTTCTCTGTTTTCTGGTAGCGAAAGATATGAAATCCATGCAGTTGGTATATTATATACGCGACAGGTATAAAATGACCACTGAACAATGTAATATGCTTTTCGTAGATATATGGTTTATTTTCGTTTCTAATTATGAGGCATCTTTTGTTTATAGTTTGAGATTGAGCTTGCAAAAGGGTCGGTAGCTTAGCTCGCTAACGCGTCAGTCCGAAGCAGCGATCTACTGCCCTCGGGTTCGAATCCCGCCGTGCCCATGGCTGTATTTGTTCGTCTTATGTTGTCTTAACAGTCAGCGACTGGGCATAATGCCAGCGCTCCATTGATTAAGTGCCACATTAAAGCTTTAGTAGCGACTAAGAATAACATTAGTGCTTTAGAAAATGAGAAATAAATGTGGCACTTAGAAGAATAATGGAATAGTTGTTATCGGCTTCTCCCATATGTGTTTCCTTACTGCCATGGCTAAGCGCTCGCTTCAAAGAGCAATCCCCTGAGCTTTTTTCTGCTTACATACGATAAATATTTATATTATATCTGCCGTGAATATATTATGTCTTTCAAAATACACCCATATACTCATGTGAGATATATTATATTTCCGTCGTTTTATATCTGTCAGCGATATATTTTTTTTTTGAGTGTACGCACTAGGCTACTCAAGCCTGCAATGGTTTTAATTGCTCTGGTGTAATTTTCGCTCTGGCTTCATTTGCTTTAATTAGTGCAGCAGAATAGGATGTTGATGGCTTGTTCGTTAAATCTTCCAGTGGCAAAAAATGTGATGTATAGTAATTCGTACTTATAACTTGCTTTTCAGGCGTCTTACTTGGATCACTCAATATCGAATTTCCAGTCAATAAATTATCGGTGTCGACATTTTCATTTGTTGGCAATAGATTTTGTTCAGTGTTTCCAGGATTCGGCCTATCAGTCACGTATGCACCTAAAAACTCAGAATCAGGAAATATATTTTCATTTAGCGGTGATATCCCAGTGGATATGAGGTGGAAAAGAAAGTACTGTCACGCCATTTTCTTTGAAGTAATTAAGTGCAGCGATGGACAAATGCGAATCATGGTTATCTAGTAGCAATAGTATTGGTCTTTCCTTAGTTGGTCTAGCATATTGTACAAAGTGTTTAGAGAATATTATAAATTGCTCCTCTTTCATCCATCCTGAAGGATTGGCAGCATCCGCGGATCCAGTTGGCCCACCTTGGACAAAATGGTCTTTGTAGTTGACACGGGGAAATAAAAAAAAGGTGGAATGAAGTTTCCAATTGCTGAAACTGCCACTGCAACTGTAACTAATGTGCCACGTTCAGCCGAAGTTATTTTTTCCCAAATGCCTAGTCCCTCGGCGATCTATGACTCGGTTTGGAGAATGAACAGTGGTAATACCTGTTTCGTCGACATTCCATGTGTCGGCGGGAGTCAAATTCAAGCAATCGTATACCTTTTTTAAATTTGTGAAGAATAATTGAACGTTATGTTTGTTAAAAGTTGTAGCACGAGACCGGCTGGTGGCGTGGGGCGACCTAATAGACAACGTTGTGTTCCGTTTCAAAAAATATCCCAGCCAGTCTTCTCCTGCCATTTTCTTTAATTGCCAGGAGTCTGGAACTTTGTTGCTGTTGGCTACAGCAAATTCAAATGCAAATTTTTTGACTTCGTAGGATGTCATACCGTAATAAATGTCAGCAGCCTTCTTTATGTATTGCGCCAAAATTTGTTCTTCTTCGTCACGAAAAACTCTTCTGTTGTTGTAATACCCGACTTGGTCCAGTTTCAGCGCGGACTTTTCAATTAACGGATGTTTCTCAACTTCATTTTTCATTTTGACGACATATCTCTGTAAAGTTTTATATGGTATTCCGTACTTAACCGCCGTACTTCGAATACTTCTATCGTCATAAATAACCTCTTTGCAAGCAGTTTCCATCACATCTTTAGATGTATTCGATCTTTCCGTTTTTCGTTTGTAGGTCCTCATCGTTTTGAATGTAAGATAAGCATATGATTAGTAGTAACTTAAAAGGTAAGCAAAATAAAAACCAAACATGGGACTAGTTGACTCATGAGTCGTCTAACCCCGCTATGCTGTGAGTCAATAAGCCCCAATCCGCCATTTTCTTTTTAAAACACTCATGACAAAAGGTTATTCCAATCACAGGAAAAACAAGCTACAAGCACTTTTAACCAATGCATACACTTTCTATTGAAACCACTAGACAAGCAAATATCATGAGCGTGTATATTATAAGACAATTTAAATCTGAAACAAAATTTTCACTCACGTGCTTGTAATTTTGTTTTTTTTCAATTATTCCGCGAACGACAAACACTGGCTTCAACGACTATTGCTGCAATGAGGTAGGTACTTCAACTGAATACACAGTCAAATTTTTACAGCTTAGTTGCCGATTTTTACTTAGTTATGCCTAGTACTATACTCTTCGCGAAACGAATTCAACGGTCAAATCCCATACAAAAAGAGCTTTACTGACGAATTGAAAAGCTCTTTTTGTATGCGATTCGACCGTTGAATTCGTTTCGCGAAGAGTATAGTACTAGGCATTAATCGTAATGAGTCTACATAACCCTATAGTCAACTAACCCCGGTCTGCCCTGCTAACTATATAAGCAAGATGGTACTATCCCTTATACCAATACACCAATTGTCTGGGAAGGAAGAATTGCTTGGTGATGATTTTGCGATGCACACGGACCGTGCATATTGAGTGATGGAGAGAGTGGAGTGAAGGAGGCAAAAAAAATATTTCAACGTGAAAAGGTGCTTTAAATGTCAGAACTAAAACCACCTATCTAAATATTGCACGAAATCAAATGATAAAATAAAGAAATCACACAACTATTGTCGGGTCTAGGGATTGAAGTTGGTAGAGAGTTTCATTCACAAATTTACAATCATTGTAAAAATGAGTGTGAAGTGATCAGTTCATCGAACCACTCTACTCCTGATGTTAGTTGCACTGAAAGCTCGATGCTCGAATCTAAGTTCTCTACCCACTACACTACACGAGCTGGGCCAAATGATGTTAGTGTCAAATTTGTTGGCGATTAGAAAAGTGAAGCCTGCATCTTGTAACACAAAAATGCCTCGATTTTCTCTCAAAAATCCAAAACAACTCTAATCATGGAGCGGACTGTAAAAATTTCCCGGAATATTTAAAAGCTGAACAATCAATATTTGATTAGTAAAACGAACTATTCCTCCAAAATCTCATGCTTTTACAAACTTTAAAAATATTTTAGGCAAATATCAGATAATTTCGAAACAAATTTGACGAATTAGAAGTTACAGCTACAATTTCAATTGATTCTGATATCATTACCTTCGGAAATACTTGGTTTTACGAAAATAATACAGTTTTTTTATAACATTTTAAGATACTCTACACACTCAGAAAAATTTCACCATTTAAAATTTAATAGAATCAAATTTAAATCAAAAGTTACATTAACTTTTAAAACACTTTTAAATAAAAAACAAATTTTATTTGAATTAAATAAGCCCCCACATTCAATAAAAATGATTCCACTTTATTGTACAAATGTTATTTTCATATCATAATTTTCATCATTGAATGTAAAACAAAACATTTTGAGCTAAACAAGACTACTTTGATACAGCGTTATTGAAATGAGGGCAGATTATTTGAATTAAAAAGAAACGTATATGACGCCAAATCGTATTTGAAAATATTTGATTCATATCTATTTTTTTTATTTATAAAACGATTTTTCTCTGAGTGCAAGAATCGCAAAGTCAGAATATTTTTTGTGAAGAAAATCATGTTAGTGTTCCGGGGACCCTCGCAAATTTTATGTGACATTACACTGAGAAAACACATGGCGCCAGACGCCATAATTTATAGACTTCTGGCGCCATGTACATAGTCGATTTAGGGATTGTGATAAAATATAGCGCCACACGCCATAATACATGGCGAAAAGTACATAGGCCTACAAGCCATGTACTATAGTCCTCCACGCCATGTACATGGCGTGACAGACTATATTACATGGCGTGGAGAGCTATAGCACATGGCGTGGGGGACTATACTGTATGGCGTGGAGGACTATACTGTATGGCGCGGAGGACTATAGTACATGGCGTGGAGGGCTATAAGCATAGCGTCTGCTCCTATGTACTATGGCGTGTGGCGCTATATTTTATCACAAATCGACCGAAATCGACTATGTACGTGGCGCCAGAAGTCTATAAATTATGGCGTCTGGCGCTATGTGTTTTTTCAGTGCATCTGAAGATGATCCAGTTCGCATCCAATAAAAGGCCACGAGTTTTCTCAGTTCTGAGCACCTGGAGGTAGAGCAGTTGATGTTAGGTAATGGAATTCTATCGACGAAATTCCCGAGGGATTAATGACATCAAAGCCCATACCCTCTCTTATACTCAAGAAGCTTGCTGTCATTTATACATTTCCTCACACAGTATGGCTGCGAGTTATAATTGTAGTGCCTTGAATCATATTACATGGCTCATGGCACTATGTAATATGGCGTGTGGGGCTATAATTTCTGCGCCATGTAATTATGGCGCTGGGAGCCATACTGTATGGCTCAGGGTACTATGTACATAGCGTGTGGGACCATACATCCTGCGCCATGTTGCATGGGACCACGCGCTATGTAGATTCTGACATTATGGCGCTGGGAGCCATATTGCATGGCTCAGAGTACTATGTACATGGCGTATGGGACCATATATAATGCGCTATGTTACATGGCTTTGGGCGCTATGTGGATTTTTTTCAGTGTACTTTTCGCACAAGACATCACATTGAACAGTTTTATCTGCATCCACGATCTTGTACTTCATGCATTTGTCTGGGTGGTCTATTTGATTTGAAAGGCATTTCTCAATCCAGTGAACCAGCTCAAAGAATTTGCAAATCGAAAAAGATAAAAAACAAAGACTTGTATATAACGGTAGAGTAGTAGAAATAAGTATATCGATATAAGGAAGCTTTAGGCAACTGCTTTAGGCTTCCTTAAAATTTAGTACTAATGAAAATAAACAAGATACTTCAAAGTC
Source organism: Nemotelus pantherinus (assembly GCA_963978885.1). Taxonomy (NCBI): domain Eukaryota; kingdom Metazoa; phylum Arthropoda; class Insecta; order Diptera; family Stratiomyidae; genus Nemotelus; species Nemotelus pantherinus. Next base: position 218,855,172 of record OZ022264.1, read on the forward strand.
TACCTTATGCACTTAACTCAAAAAACTAATTTGGTCATGATTCTAATTTACTAATTCAAAAGTATCAAGCACGAATCAAACAGCTTAGATAAAAGTTACCAATCCAATTTGCAATCTTGACAAAGAATAGTTTGTTCATTGAAAAGAAAGAAGATATTTATGTAAATCTCGACTTGATGCACCACGTTACATGAATTTTGCCGATATATCTTATGTTTGTGCTTTTGTGGTTGTGTGTTCCCTTTTGGGTTTTTTTTGTGTGTTTGTTTATTTTTCTTAATTGTGTTATCTTGTCGAGTATTTTTTTTGCATAATTTTGTGTGTTTTTCTTCAATTTTGGACGCCTGCTGCCACCTGTTCATCCTCTGGTGGTAGAATTTTGCGGCTGTGATGCATCAAGTCGAATTTACCAGCCGAATTTACTTCTTTGCCAACCCTACATTATTAGTTAATAAAATAACGTATACATAGTAGAAAAAAGCAAAGACGAAACCCTATGATGCTCTATTGCCACATGATTCAATTAGTGTCAACAATTTCAATGACTTGGAATAGTTTCCAAATTGTAATTTCAAAAGTATATACAGTATTGTTCGAAACCTAAGCAACTTTTTCCATTGAGGGGATCAAGGTCACATATATTCTTTCGAAATCAATAAATTCAAAATAATTTGTTTTAGATTTATTTGCATATGCATCTACTTTCTGACAGTAACAACAAAAATTAAATTATAATTCATAGCAAGCAATAAAATAAACTAAAACATATACAACTCAATATTTAATTGTTCGAAACCTAACTAACTTGTTCGTTTTCGCATTTCCTTACACTTAATAAACAAACAAGTGAGCAATTATTTTACTGTCATTTGCTTTGACAAACAAAATCTCATTTCAGTTGTTTCAGCGCATTTAGTATCATTTAGTCGTAAGTCTAACAATGGCGCGTTCACATTACGGAGCAGACTTCAAGCTAAAAATTATTGAATTTTTTAATAACGGGGAATCACAAATTTCAATAGCCAACAAAGTTAACACAAATAAATCAATAGTTTCTCGACTAAGAAAAAATTACAAAGCTACTGGAACAGTGCAGTGTGTCAATTCTGGCGGACACCCCCGAAAAACCTCATATCAAGCAGATAAACAAATAATTCGTTTGTTTAAAAAAGATCCGTTTATTTCTTCTAAACAAGTAGTAGAAGTTCTAAACCTTAACATTAGTTCGAACACTGTCCGAAAACGGTATTTGGAAAATGGTTGAGAATTTTCATGCCCTCTAAGAAACCTATTCTTACAAGAAAACATTTGAAAAAAAGGTGTACCTGTAAAAGTTAGAGCTTTTTTGATTATTTTTCATACTTTTATATAATTTAGGGTTAGATTTCGCAAAAGCTCATCTAAAATGGACTCCAGAAAAATGGAAAACAGTTTTATTTAACGATGAGTCAAAATTTAATTTTTTAATTCAAATGGAATATGCAACGTCCGAAGACCCCAAAAATAAGAGACTAAATCCACGTTATTGTAAAGACACAATAAAGCATGGAGGAGGAAATTTGATGGTGTGGACCTGCTTTTCAGCAGGAAGGGTTGGTCTATTTGTTGAAATATGTACAAAAATGGATCATTTTGTGTATAGACACATTTCAGCCAATCATATGCCGAATAACAAATGCCACTTTGATGACAGAGTGAGAATCAACAACAATTTTAACAAATCATATAGAATCAATGTCAAAACGATGTGCGGAAGTCATAAGGAATAATGGCTATCATACTAAATACTAAAAGTTGCTTAGGTTTCGAACAGTAATATATTGAGTTGATTTTGTTTTTGGTTTATTATTACTGACTATGAATAAGAACTTATAATTTTTTTTTTGTTACTGTAAGAAAGAAGATATATATTCACATAAAAACAAAACAAATTAAATTGAATTTATTGATTTGGAAAGAATATACGGGACCTTTATCACTTCAATGGAAAAAGTTGCTTAGGTTTCGAAAAATATTGTATGTAGGATTGTGTCACTCAGAAAAAAGACGCATAGTAAAATCAAGAATTACCAATGTTAAAACAATGCTCATAATAAGCATTCTGTCTCATTGTATATTCGTTGAAGTTTCTTTCATAAATCCAAACAATTTTTCAGAATTAAAACGACGAATGCAAATTCAACACGAATGTAGTAAATATAACATATGTTCATATGCGGCTATTTGAGTTACATATACAAACCAACTAATCAATTTGTTGATTTAACAAGATGCGCTGTAATTTCTTATCTTATCATAAAAGATCTGGTGCGTGCAGTGGAAGCAAATCATTCGGAGTGATAGATAGTTTGGTTTTGTTTTTACTGGTTCATTTCGATTTTATTCATTTAAATTGGTTATTACCGGTACGTGATAAATCGTTTATTAATTATTATTATCAAATAATAAGTGGTGGTAATGTGTGATCAAATTGATCCTGAAATAGTTACGGAAAGTGTAGTGATAGTATCGGCAGAAATCGATGCAGAGTTGTATACTTTGTTGCTGGAGTGGAAACTCGAAGAGCTATATTTGTCATTGCGAGGTAAATTTTAGCCTTTCTCATACCATTAGTATATTACAAGTTGTGTTACATACATAGCAATTTACAAACAAGTGAGTGTTATAGTGTTCTGCGCGAAATGAAAACAAAGTGTCGGTGTTTTTAAACAGTTCCTTGCTTTATTTCATTAGAAGTGTTTATTGATAATATTGAGTTTATACCAATAGAAAATCAATGCACTGAATAGTGAATGAAGTGTTGCAACTGCGTTTTATTTTGATCTGATGCTTTGTTACAGAGAGTGATATCACATATGAGAGGCTGCAATACCTCTCGAAGGAAGATATCAGAGATGCAATTTCAAGTATTGGCTTGCGTGCCACGTTTTCGTGAAAAACTTTTTGTATGGAAAAAAGAAAAGGTTTGTTTATATATTTTACTTGGAAAGGAGTATTTCTGTACTTTTTTTCTTTTCAGTTTGGCATCGACGATGGAACGCATTCAATAGGTTCGCGGATTATTAATTGGCTGAAAAGCGTTAGCAGTTGTCCTCCCACCTTACCAGAACAAGTGTCAAGTGTTTCTGTTGACAGTGCTTCTAGACAGTTCGTAAGCGTTTCTTATAATCTAACTGAATAAATAATAAATTTAATGAAATTTAGAATCTTACCGTGCTACTGAATAGTTCAGTTCGTGGGCGAAGTCTACTGGAATTTCACAGCAAAAATCAAACTTTGCTGGAATTCTACAGGCAGCAGCTAATATACATTTTATTTTAGGTTTAATACTGGGAGATAATTTAGGGCTAAATAGTATATTAGGATTCGTTAAGTCAATTAATGCAAAACGTTACTGTAGATTGTGTAAAGAGGATAAACATAATACCAAAAAAATCTTTAGAGAACAAACTGATTTGCTAAGAACTAAAGAATCTTATCAATGCGATTTTAATGAAAACAATTGGCAGGAAACAGGAGTAAAAGAATTATGTATTTTCAATGAGATACCCAGGTTATAACTCTTGATATCATGCACGATGTTTTCGAAGGTGTTTGTGTGTATGACGTGTGCAACATACTTTTGTCGCTTATTAATAGTAAAATAGTTACAATAGATACGATTAATAGTAGGAAGAGCATGTTTCAGTATGGTGAAACAGAACCATTAATACTTGGAGATCTAATACTTAGAGATAATGAACACTGGAAACTTTTGTGTATTCTTGTTGAAATGATGGATCGCCTACTCAAGCCAGAGTTTTCTTTTGATGAAGTTGCATTACTGAGGAAACTTATTGAAACCCATAACGTTATATGGTGCAACCTTAAAGCCAAATCAATCACTTTTGATGTCATTATCCTACCGTTATCAAAAATTTAGGACCAGCTAAGTACTTGTGGAGTCTGAGATTTGAAGGAAAACATAGGCAATTTAAACTCTACTGTAGTTCTGCACATTCAAAGGTCAACACGCCTCACTCTCTCAGTGTGAAAGCGTCTTTAAAATTTTCGTCATTCGTGACTTGTTATGAGGAAGGATTTAAAGATGAGTATGCATACGAAAAAAGTAAAGACATTATCTTCAACTTTGTAGACGGATTTAGCAAAGTAACAAACTCGCAAAACTTTGCACTGAGGCTAGTTAAAATCATAGAATCAGTAAACTATAAAGGTATTCAATACAAAAATGGTTATTTTTTGACAATTGCCGATTATAGTAAAGTAGAACTGTGCAAAGTTAAACAGATTTCTATGCTAAATGAAAAACTTTATACCTTAGTTTATAAAGTTGAAGTGAAGACCTTCGACAAACATTTTCAAGCCTATAAGGTGGGCAGTATTTCAGATAATATTTATATTAAACTACTTAACGTTTTCACTAGTCCTCCTATTCACATGTACATAATTAACAATGGTAAATCTTACATAAGAATCAAATTATTATGAAAGCTTATTATTCCAAAGTAAAAAATACGTTTTTTAATCCGCAAATGAGATGAAAATCATTAGAAATACGCATAAAAAATGTATGAAATACACTTTGAAAATGTATTATTATAATGAATAATAGGTTCATGTTGGGATGACCCTAGTTTTATAAGCATTTTTTCTATGTAAACACTAAAAATTAACATTAATTTATCCTGAATTAATCCTGAATCAATTTACAAAAATACTATTTATTGCTTTGCATAGCTTAAGGACCTGATACTTATTAAGTGAAACGAATGTGAACAATTTTTTGTAATTAGCTTTAAGTATGTTTATGAAATAAAGTGGTAAATGCATCTTACCTTAATCATTTTTATTTTAAATAGCATGATTATTTAATGAGTGACAATGTAGCCGAAGTGCAGGTACGTTGTAGAAATAAAATATGGGTTTTGAATTTAACTAATTCCTGAGTAATTTTGAGAGTGCCTTTGTTGTTTCAAGAATCTACATTGTACATTCATGACATTGTTGTTAATATTTTCACTATGCAGCTACATAGTTCTTTAAGATGGCATGTTATAATGATACAATTTAGCTGTTGGATTTCCTATTCGCGAATTTAAGATTACAAGCTTACCATGTTGATTCAATGGACAAAATTGTTGATAATACAACTAAAGTACGTATTATTATGCAGTAGTCAATTCATAGCGAAACCTTTATGGCGCCAATTCATAGTGAAAAATAGATTAAATAACTGTTTTTCCCAATTTTACATATTTTTTTTTTTGAGTCTAACAGTTCTTATAAAATTTTTGGTTTAAACTGATTGAAGTCAATGAAATGATGAATTTCAATCAGTTTGATAATTTTTTATCTCATTAACGGGCTTTCAACTATTTTTTTTTACTTTTATGCAATTTACAATACGCCGATGATCATAGCTAAAAACATAACTTCGCCTTGAAAGTTTGGCCTAATGTTTTCTTTAGGTACTGCACCATTATTAGGCCGAAAGCAACTTTTGTCAAACAAATAATGTGGCCTAGTAATTTTCAAAATTTTTGCGTTCTTCGCTCACGATATCAAATTTGAAAACAAGCCTGCATCATGCCAAACTTTAATAAGTAACTTAGTAAGCATGGAAAAAAATTCCGGACATTTTTAATTTAAAAAAATACAATGAACTTACGATTTCAGATATCTTCGTAATCCTTTGAAGATAGCTTACTCCAACCGGAAGTATAATATCCAATAAGTTAACTAATCACTTGACACTGTAAGCACTTGACTTATGTTACATTTGATAATTTTTATGATTTGTGAACACTAGACTTGACACCTTTTTGCACAGTAACACACGCATAATATTTGTATTTTCACCCTAAACAATTCAGAGATTCACGACAGCAGTACCAGGACAGTTTAGAACTTTCAATCTAACATCCTTCACATAATCTAGACTACTGAAATAGTTCTAGCACTATATTTTTTTTTATATAAACCGTTTCTGCCACTGAAAAAAAAACTTGATAGATTTTCTTAGTAATGCATAGTTCGCAATGATTAACCTATTATTTCAATTGTATATCCATTTCAAAACTAAACATTCGAAATAATTTCACCACAAGATCCTTCGAAACAAGTGTATCCGCACGGCGCACAATGACACAGTAGAAAGGATACGACGCCTTCCTAGAAATCTTCTCACAAGCTTTCGAAGAAAATTTCCGTTCTATTAAGTCAAGACGGTTTCAAAGTGTTTTTGCGAGTATCTTAAGTTCGTTATAGGCTGCCAACGAAATGTTTTTAGGCAAACTGGACGGGTTCCGTAACGATAAACGCACAGGCGCACGAATCCAACACACCCGGTTTGCGCAAGTGCCATGAAAAACTAGTTTCATTCACTGTTGCCAGATTGGGCGATTTCTCGCCAATTGGGCTATCTTTCCGTTGCATTTGGCGACGGAATTTAATTTTGGGCTACTGGCGACTTTTTGGGCTTCACTGACCAGCCCAGGTTTCAACCGCTAAAAATATATAACGTTGAATTTGCAACTGATTTCCTCAATCTTGAACGAAAATCTCTTGTCTTCATGTTTTAAATTTTGGTTGAACCTACGCTTTATTTCTAGTCCATTATTTGACCGTCTGCCTAACGTAGTCAGCAAGAAGATTGGAATTTAAAAATGTGCTTGTTAAACTCATAAGTATGAGCAAATCATCAAAAAAAAAAACACACTTAGCACGGAAATAAATTCGGCAAAAGCCAATGAAGTAAAATCTACTGCTGGATAACAAAATTTCAAAGAAATATGTGAGCTCGATTTTTTATTACTATATCTTCCTGCATCTAATAAAATAGTCGATGTATGTTTTACTATGATAAATAACATAAGGACTAAAATTTGAAATAACGTGCAAATAAATTTTTTGGCATCTTTGATGCAAATTCTAGTTCTCTTGAATTTCAACAAAATATGTTGCAACGACTATAAAATACCACCAGATATGATACAAATACTGGATTCTTCAATTTACACGTTTTCTATATCAGAAAATGAAATTGTTAATATAGTTTTCGAGTATATAAGAGTAGATAGATAAACAAAACATAATAGCCCATGTGAAGTGGATAAAATAAAATTTTTCGCATCTAATAAGAAAAACTTTTGGCATAATTTTGGCCTCGGCCTATTGTGTGGCAAGTGTTGGGCTCTTTTGGGCTATTTTAAAAGTCAAATTGGGCTCCATGAACGAAAATTTTCTGGCAACACTGGTTTCATTCGTTTCGAAAAACCCGTTCAAGTTTTCCAGCCCCAGAAGACAGACGAGGATGGCTGGCGTGCATATGAAGCTCCGAGCCAAGGTGGGAACAAGACTATGTTCACACACACCGTCCAGTCGTCTGTTCCGACCAGTAATTGGACGAAAAGAAGCATTCCCATGACTTGAGAACGCAAACCGATCCAGACGGCAATACCATTTTCCAGCCCCAGCAAGGAAAGGAAAGGCTTGAGGCGTGGCATATTCATTCCGTGTACACATATACATGACCGTGTAGCGTATGCGCAATCCGGTTGAATTTTCCAAAACTGGTTTTCGATGTTTTTCTTCTCGCTCAGTGCCTGCGCAAGATGGAATCTTTCGTGTTTCTTGCGGTCGGTGTATATAGAGACACACCACACAGCAGCCATTATACTTGCCACGAAATCAACACATAAATAAAGCCGATTCGATTCCACCCATATGAGTGAGTGCGTTGCTGGTGAGTGCGAGGACGACGCTTGGGAATCGACCAAGCGATATGGCTTTAAGTGTATTCCCACGTCCAAGCTGGTTCTGGTGATCGATTACCTTCGAAAATGTTTGTTGAGAATGTCAGGCTTTTCAAGAATCCTTGGTCTAAATTCATTTTGATGTGTATTAGCATAGTGGGCCCACACCCGCAACTTCTTAATCATATTAATTCAATATACGCTACGTTGCGTAGGAATGTTGAATAGAGAAGAAAAAAGTGTTTTTTTCTTCTCTCGTTTGGGTGATTGGGAAGAGAAAAGTGTATTTTTTTTTCAGAATGACCTAAAAACAGTTTTTAAGTGGATTAATTTCGAAGTTTATGTCGATATGACTAAACTATTACTTTTCAGATTTGTCTGCAGAGTTGGGATTCATTTTTTTTTAAATATTGTTTTTACGAGAATCTAGCGAAACCAGTTAATCCTGCTTGCGTGTAACATATCTACCATAAGACAAAAGACAAAACTGGTTACATCGAAGCAAATTGGACCAAGAAAATTGTAAATTGTTTGAAACAAAAGAAGACCGTATTACAAAATACGTACAGATTGCATAGATAAAGTATCTTCACTAAAATATCTTGTTTCATTGTGATGCATAGTTAGCTTTATTTGAAACACGTTCAAGTATAAGCACTTCGAGAATGCTAATGCGTGAACGTGTTAGGCTAATTAAGCGAAAAGTTTGAGTTTTCAAGCAAGATTACGATAAACACTTCAAAAATCATCACGATCTTTCTACTAAAATAAACAGTTCTTGCAGTAGTAAATACATTTCGAGTCAATTTTATGAAGCTTGTAGGAATAATAACCAATTCTTGCCATTTATTAATAAAGTGTTTACCTTTGTAGCATTGCACGATAAAAAATCTAAGTTCGAAAATTCATCTTTATCAACTATTTCTTGGTTTGATGAGCAATTATGTAATTTTTTTATACTAATTTGTTGAAAATTTTACTTGGTGACGTTGAAAAGCTCATATGCAGACATTTTAAACTCAAATATTGTAAAAAGTCAACCAAAATCAAACACTAACGCTCTATGTATTTGACATTTATACTTTTGTGGTTTAAAATTCTGACAAAAACAACCAGCAAAGATGAAATTTTCCCGGAGTCATGAGAAAATCTAGGAATTTATCAGAAACAATGGTATTTTATATACACTTGCCAGAAAAAGTATCCGTACATGCAAGACACCAAAGTTGTTGTTGTATTAAGAAGGAGATGTCCACTTAATTTGACTGTTTTCTTTTATAATAGCATAAAATCTACATTTTTTCATAATTACCAGTATGTTTCATAATAGTTACTATTTAAAAACACTTGAAACTCAAACAAAATCAATATATGGTAACACGTTTGACCAGAAAAAGTATCCGTACAGAACAAAACGGGGGATTCCCCGTGCTATGCAGTGGTATGTGCAGATGCATATGTATGTATTTAGATCCGATAATAGTTCTACTTTGATTTGTGATAGGTTAAGAAGTGAATGAAGTTATTTGAAAGTTTTTATGCGCTAGAATATATGATGGTGCCAAAAATTAAGGAAATCAGTGCTGATGAAAGGAAAATTATGCTGAAATTTAGGATTCAAGGCAAAACTTTCCGCGAAATTGGTCAGATAATAAGCAAAACTCACTCTTCTGTCCAGTATGTGGTAAAAACATTTGATACAACTGGTTCGATTGTGTCAAAGTCTCGTTGTGGTCGACCCTCCATACTGACTGAACGCGAAAAAAGAACCGTATTGCAGTCAGTTAAAAAGAATTCTCGAGTAACTGCTTCTCAAATTAGTAGAAATATAGAAGACTCTTTTGGCAAGGTTTTTCACGAGGATGCCACACGAAAAATACTGAAGAAAGATGGATATCGCTCTCATATAGCACGTAAGAAACTATACATTTCGGAAGTGAAGAGGAAGAAATGTGTGGATTTCGCAAATGAATTTATAAACAAGCCTCCAGAGCTTTGGAAACATGTCCTGTTCTCCGACGAAAGCAAATTTTGCATATTTGGCATTAAAGGCAGAAAGTTAGTGTGGCGGAAGAGCGGTACTGCTTTCGAAAAAGAAAATCTGATACCTACTGTCAAACATGGTGGAGGTGGTGTTATGCTCTGGGGGTGTATGGCGGCAGAAGGAGTTGGCCAAATTGTGTTTATCGAATCAACTATGGATCAATACGCTTACCTTAATATTTTGAAGGCGAATTTGAAGCAAAGCGTTCAGCAGTTGGGACTTGGTGACGGTTTCTAGTTCCAGCAGGATAATGATGCCAAGCACACAGCACACAATGTGAAGCTTTGGTTGCTCTACAACAAAAAACATCAGTTGCGTACGCCACCCCAATCCCCAGACCTTAATCCCATTGAACATTTGTGGGATTTGTTGGAGCGCAGGATCCGTCAGCACAGCATAACTTCAAAGGAAATGCTGAAAAATGTCATCGTCGATGAATGGGGCAAAATTACCAGGCAGGATACAGCCAAATTGGTCCACTCTATGCCACATTGGCTGAGTGAAAAGGCTATCCGACAAGTGAAAAGGCTATCCGACAAGTTATAAAGCCCTGATATATAATAAAAATATTTGAATATTTTAAATTCGTATTGTCATGTACGGATACTTTTTCTGGTTCGTTTAAGTGAAATTTTTTGTTTTTGTTTTGTAAAATTTAGTTTTTAAAGGAATACCAACTAAAAAATTTATAGATAAGGTAGTTTGATTACTGAATAAATTTTATTGCTTAAATATTAAAATGTAGCAGTTCTTTTTACCACGAATTTCCTAATATGTTGCTTTATTTTGATCGTGTACGGATACTTTTTCTGGCAAGTGTATGTACGAAAGTAAACTGAACATCGTTCGTTGAATGCGTTTAATTTTTAGTTTGTTTACTCGAGTGGTCTATATGTAACCATCCAAATGGTTTTGCGTATTAACGAAGCGCATCATTTTATTTATTTATTCACCAAACAAGGTACAAAATCACATATAAAATATAAAATTAAAAATGAAATGGAAAAGTAAAGTAAAGTAAAAAGTAAAAACAAACAAGTTAAATAAGTAACAAACAAATTAAAAAAAGTAACAAATAGATTATTCAATAACAATCAATAAATAAACCATTGACATAAAAGCTATAGCTTAAGTTTTAGGGGTATGGATGGCTTGCAAAAGAGAGGATTTGAAGTATGATTTAGAAATCGTAGGGGGATATAAATTACTAATGCTGTTGGATATTCTGCAGCATCTATTTATTAGCTCATTAGCTGCATATGTGGTCGAATGTGAGTATTCTTTTAGGAAACGATTGGACCTGGTGTTCCGCACAGGGATATTTATGAAAATTTTATTATTCAGGAATTCTACATTAATAGTGCCTCTAATGACGTCGAATGTGAAGCAGGCCGTTATCACCATTCTTCTAGAGGCTAGTGTCGATAGGTTTAAGTGACCCAGTCGAAACTCATAAGCGAGTAGGCTATTAAAATCATAAGGGTTGTACAGTTCTCTCAAGGCGAAAAGTAAAAATTGTTTTTTTATTGACTCGAGTCTGTCACTGTGGGTTTCAAAAGTGGGATTCCAGCTAATGCAAGCGTATTCGAGAATAGGACGTACAAGTGAAGTGTATAAGGATCTTGTGACCCACAAGCTACGAAATTTTTTGGCACGTGTTTTGATGAAACCTAGCTGTTTGTTGGCACGAGAAAGTATTTTATCAAAGTGTAAGGTGAAGCGGAGTTTTTCATCTAAGATAACACCGAGGTCAGGAATGTTATCAACTCGAGTTAGCATATTATTGCTGAGGAAGTACGTATTGTGTGTGACCGTGCATTTCCTGGAAAAACTAATAACTTGGCATTTATTAATGTTGAGAGAGAGCTTGTTTATATTGCACCACTGATCAAGTGAATCAAGCTTGGATTGGAGAAAGGGGGCATCCGATTTCGATTCAATAGTCTGATAAAGTTTGAGATCGTCTGCATAGAGTAAATGAGATATGCCTGCTAGGACGTCAGATAAGTCGGAAATAAATATATTAAAGAGCAAGGTGGCTACCTTGTGGTACATCAGAGGTAGCACTAACGTTTTTCGATAAAAATCTTCGAAATTTTACACATTGTATTCGATCGCGAAGGTGGGAGGTCAGCCAGCTGAGTAAAGACCCGGCAATACCGAATTTCTGAAGCTTTAGAATCAAGGTAGAATGGTCAATTCTGTCAAACGCCTTACTAAAGTCTGTGTAGACTGCGTCAATTTGGTATCCTTTTTCCATTTGGCATAGAACGTCAGAGATTAGGATTATCAAATTCGTGGTAGTTGAGCGACCTTTTCTAAAGCCATTTTGTTGCTCGTTCAAACGGGAATCAAGAAGCGTAAACCACCTTTTCGAAAAGTTTCGGAATCGAAGACAAAATGGCAATGCCTCTATAATTTCCTATACAGCGTCGATCACTATTTTTGAATATGGGTGTGACATATGAAAGCTTCCAACAGAATGGGAAAATTCCTGACGAAAGTGATCTATTAAAGAAAATATGCAAGGGGACTATAAGCTGCTCTACACACTTGCGCAAGAAGGTCGGAGGAAGATCAGGCCCAGTACCTTTTTTGCAGTCGAGATCCAAAATAGCTTTACGTATTTCATCACGGGAAATTTCTAAATAGTTCACAAAAGCTGTTGAAGCTGATTCAGAGGAAGAAAGGTGTGAGCTTGATGGGTCTGGTGCATTAATTTTTTTTTGGAAACTATCAGCGAATATGTTACATATCTGTTTAGAAGAGGAAGACGTTATATTATTAAGAAACATCGACGATGGATAACCAGTAGTTTTTCGCTTCACATTAACATAATCGAAAAAAATTTTCGGGTCGCGGACTATATTTTCGCCGGTTGTTTTAATGCAAGTGTCATAAGCCTCATGAGACTTTGCTAAAAATTGCTTAGCAACTTCATTATATTCTTCCTGAATAGCAGGACTAAAATCAGTATTTTCTCTAACCAGCTTATAAAGTTTGTTCCTACGATTTCGCATATTCCTAAGGTCCCTATTTATTCTTTTTTTATATCTTTGGAACATATCTTTCAACGGCGTCAAATATTTTATTGTAAAAAGAGGAAATGGCTGTCTCGAGATCGTGCGTTGAAAGAGTAGGCGACCAGTCAGTAGTATCAAGAACATGTTTAATGCTTTCATAATCAGCATTACGGAAGTCAAATACGATTGAGTTATTGTAAGTTTTTAAGTAGGTGGAATCAGGAGTGGAAAGTCCGACTGACTGCGTCACTAGTTGAACTAACCACTACTTCGTCATAGGCATTTGTGAAAACAAGATCTAACAAATTACCATTTTGGTTAGGAGTTTGGGAAACCTGCTGCAAATCATTACCATAAAAGGCACTCGCAAGATTCGGTATTTCAAGTAAATTAGTGCTTTCAGCGATTCTAGTGCTTTCAGTGGTTCAAGTGCTTAAAATGCAACTAAATGACAAGAACCAAATTAAAAATTGAGTTGAATTGGGTTGAAATTTCAACCAAATTCGCTCGAAAAAGGAAATAATACTTCAACCAAAAAAAGGGCAAAATTTCATCATTTTAGTTGAATTTTATGCATAACAATTTTTTATACTTTACTGATGAAAAACCCAACCACATTTTGATGGACCTATATATCAACCCATATTATTAAAAATTCGAACTCAGAATTTTTACCGTGTAGGTATAGTGATAAATTCACATTGAAATGCTAACAGAGAAAATTTAACGCGAATATCTTATTAGAATTATTTTTAATGCTTTGAACTGATTCAAATACTAACTTTTGATTCTAATGTTTCGGTAAATTGAGTTCAAACGATTTTTTCTACTGATTTCCGAACAAAATTAATATTAGACTTTTCTGGCCGACAATTCATAATTCTTTATATATATACAGGGCCGGGGCGAATGATTTCTGCGCCCGGTGCAAAAGCCAGATGTTGCGCCTTTGCAATATCCGTATAACCCATAAGGTTATACATGATATTAATATATACAAAAATTTATATTTTAACAATAAATAAAATTTATAAAACACAACTAAAAGAATGTTTTCAATATTTGATAAATTTACATACATACGCTAATAAAAATCATAGGAGTTGTAAACCCAATGTAAAATTCACTCTGACGTTAAGTCAATGATAAAAGAAAAGCTTAGTTTAATTCGTACTAGCTAAACTATACCCTTCTTGCTTTCATTTTCGCAAATTGGTTTATGTTTTTATCATAATTTAGCTCTTCCGAAAAATTCTCTTCTATGGCTGTTGCTGCTAAGTCCACTAATCTTTCTTGAGACATAGTTGACATCATGTAATTCTTGATCAGCTTTAACTTAGAAAAACTACGCTCACCAGGTGCGGCTGCAGTAGGAAGGGTTAAAAATATTCTCAACGCTATAACTGCATTTCGACACATTGTTTCCAAATGTCTATCAAAAATAAAAGCCAACACTTTCGTCGGTGAATGTTTGGGAAGCATAACTACAGAAAACATTTGTGTCTCCTCAAAAAGCTCAGATCCACTTATATCAGATTGACTATTTAAAATCAATTTTTCCTCCAAACTGAGACAGTCTTTGGAAATAATATCTGAGGTACATTGAATTTTGCTAATATTATATAAGCAACTGAGTATTTAATTGTGTACAATTATTTGGTCTAACCTTTCAGAAAATGATTGTAGTGCCTAGTCCAGTATTTGAAAATAAAAATCAATTTTGAACTTTTCCTGAGGATCCAAAACCACTATATCTCTACCTTTGTAATGAAAGAGAGTCTTTTTCACATTGATTGTAATGCAGATGAACTTTGAAATTCATAAGGAATATCCAAGTCACACGCAATTGATTTTGCAAAAAACTTAACAAAGTCATTCTCTGAACGTAACTGCTTTAAAAACATCTTTGTAGAGCTTAATATTTCAACCGCTGTCTCCAAGCAAATTTCAAGACTCTACAAACATTCACTTGCAATATTTATTTTGTTTAAAATGTCTACCAGATCAAAATGCAACAAAAAATTGGAATTCTATAATTTTATTACCTAAGCATTCAGCGCTGTGATTGAATTTAGTATCATCGCCTCGCGAAAGTTCGACAAAAGCCTCGTAAACTTTGCCTAAATTAAAAGCCAAAGGTATAAGTGCATTTATTCAACTTTCCCACCTCTTTTCACACAACGGTTTAAAGGCCACCTACACTATATACTTTTTCAAAACCTGCTCTAAGAGCCAGTTTCGTTTCCTATTTGCATTACTCGATCATTTTCTGCTAACAATTGATGACATTCTAGTAGATAATCAATCTTTCATAAACATAAAATACAACAACAAAACAACTACAAAGGCAATAATTTACCAATAAATGTTGTTCAGAAAAATCAGCTAATGCAAGCACTACTCTTAACATTGTACTAATAACACTATACTCTTGGTATTGCGAAATACCGTTACTTAACATCAGGAAAATGAAAAGCAAATTTATTGCACAATTATTGCCAGTACATACAGAAAACTTTTATAAATTTACTCCCGTTTTCATATATACTCCCCACATAGATATTTTATTTTGATCTTAATCATTGAAAAACATGCATCAAAAGTCAACCCCAAAATTCATTACGAAACTTACAAATCAATATGCATTTCTAAAATGTTCATTAACATTTAGCGAAACAACTCTTCATCACAAAGTACTTGCCGAAATCGCCTGAATGGCATACCATAGTAAATGGAGCAATATTGGAATCTTGCGCCATGCCCACGTATACGATCTTCATGAAAATTTCTCGCCATGTAGAAAACTTCATATAAAAAAAAACTTCTGTGGCGCAGACTTCGTCCAGTGCACCATTCGCTGCTGATCGATCAATCGATACATATTTTTGTAGGCACACTGCTCGTATGAAATAGACTAGGAGCAAAATGTTCTGGTGCTACTTTTAAATACTGCACCATTGCGTACGGGTATTAATGGTTAAATCCCAACGAGAAAAGTAATGTCCAAGAGTATTTTATGCAAAATTTTCAATTTAGGATGGAAATATTACAGCAATATTATTAGTTTTATTCTTTTTTATCGAGAGATGTCATCGGCTGGTAAGGGAAATGATTTTTGTGGGAAAATAAATAGTGTTTTCTTGCATTGCCTGGAATGTGTAGGGTGTTCTTATTCTTGCATGTGAAGGCAGGGTTTGCTGCAAGTAATTTACATACATATGTACATATATCATGAACTTTAAGCAAAATAGCTTTCAACCATCATACGACTGCATTGCAGGTAATGACTGTATCATGTATGGTGATTTCATATATGGCTTTGCTTCTTGATGGGATTGTCGGGTAGAAGAAACCATTTTTTGAGAAGAGTTGACTTTTTAAATAGAAAAAGAAATTCGAACATATTTTCTTTAAAACGGAAAAAGCTAATAAGCGTGACTTAAGCGACTGATAACCTAAGATCAAATTTTTGAAGGCGAGAGGGTAAATCTTTACGTTTGATTAGTTGCGCCCCCTTTTCGCCAGCGCCCGGTGCGACTGCTCCATACGCGCCTATGGACGCCCCGGCCCTGTATATATATATATATATATATATATATATATATATATATATACATATATATATATATACATATATATATATATATATACATATATATATATATATATATATATATATATATATATATATATATATATATATATATATATATATATATATATATATATATATATATATATATATAATGGATAACATCTCTGGAGTGATTCGATTGCGCAGAACTTTGAAACATGATGTATATGAGAACTTGTGCAGTGATATTTTTAAACCCCTGGCGGCGGCGGGCATTTTAGTGATGTTTTAGTTGCTCCTATATTTCCATGCAGAGTACATTTTCGTTAAAATTAGGTACTGGAAATGAATGTTATTTGCTTGCTTGTCCATAATAAAAATATGGAATTTATGAACCCTATATGGGCGCTGAGTGCCTGAAAGTAGACAAGGATTTGTTTCGATTTGTCATAACTTTGGACAGCAACATTCGATCATTGTTAAATTTCCAGAGCGTACAGACGTTGACAAGAACTATTCACACACATGGGTATTCAAGACAAGGGCAGGCACGTGAATAAAAATCCTTCAAATCATCGACGCTCCCGAAATTTTTTTTTTTTTTTTGACAAAAAATTCAAAATACATATTGATAAATTTTAACCTTTGTCCACTACGTCAATTTGAAATTTTCAAAATTCCGAGGTGCACCAGAACGGTAACTCATCACCAAATTACCTCTATTTTTAGCACTCGAAAATTCTGTTCACGAGAACTGACGAATCTGATCATTATGAAATTTACAGGACATGTTGGCATTAACTAGGACCAGGTCTGATAGAAGTGATTTTGAAATGGAAACAACCCTCTGGCAGTCTATATTAGTCTATATATATTAGCCTATAACTTCCGATTCAGCCTTAAAATTGTAACGAAATTAACACAGTATCTGAACCTTACTTTAAGCTAAATTTGGTAGAAATTTGGTTGCAAAATTAGAATAGAGTTGGAAGCTATTGTAATTTTAGCCACCTAAATCTTGTAAATTTGCTCAGCAAAATAAAGCTGTTTTTCCTATAACTTCCGAACCAGTCATGAAATTAAAATGAAATCCACGTAATAAATGGACCTTATTGTAAAACAAATGTCGTAGGAATTACATTGCAATTTTTTTTGCGAATGCCCAGAGTGCGCGTGTGTCAAATCCTAATACTATCATGGGTTATTCTAGCCTCAGCCTGCGGAAAGGATCGGAAGTGCTGCAGAAAAAGTCAGATTCAAAGTGCCCGCCCAGGTTTCTGAAATGTCTCAGAAAAAATGCGTTTTCAGAAGCAATCTGAAGTAAACTCAAAGGCACCATAACTACTACGAAATTCAATCTGAAATTATTTATCAAGTTTTTCTTAGTTTTACGCAGTACTGTTACGGTTATCACTACATGGAGCAGACTTTTTTCAAGCAAAGATATTGTATGCTTAAAAACGCTTTAGAGCCGATATACGTTGCCTATGAAAGACATGACGGGAAAAAGCGATCGCAATTTACTCCTTAAATACCTTTCATTTGCTTTTTTCCCCAGATTGTTTTTTGACAGAGTGAATGGACTTGGGTTATTATGATTAATAATGAATCAAACAATCAAATTTAATTGGCTTGTATATCATATTTATTGCAAATCAAGATCTAATATGCCCTTTTTAGATTAGCAAAAAGAAAATGATGGGAGTAAACATTTCTAACGAAATATTTAGATTATTGCATTGCTCATATAACTCGTTTATCCTTCGCAGGAGTTTCGTAATCGAAATGAAATTTGGCCAATTTATTTAAGCAACATTAAGCCTTCAGATATGTAAATTACATCCTAAATAGAATCATACTTAGTGCCACGTAAAACAATAACACGCCTACATGAGCTGTTGTTATTTTCATTTCGGCACAAGTTCATTTTTCGGAAACATTTACATAAACAACACAACAATTTCCATGTCATCTTGATTTATTATTCGTTTTAATTAATTTCCTAGAGAGCAAAACGAAGCAGAAAGAAAAACTTTATGTGTGTTCGCTATGTAGCTACATTGCAGTACGCTACAAAGCAGCGTTCCATATCTATAGCTAATAACATCTTGACCCCCCATTAAAGTTTGATTCTACTCGAATATTCATATATCCTCAATTCAGTTTGTATGTATGTATATTTAATATTTGATTATGTATATCTAATAGCATGCGGGCTTCGTCGTGCGGGTCAGGAATAACGTGTTCAGAATCGTTCTGCCACATAACGTCGCCTCTGCTGCCTGGATCATTTTCTGACTTATTTGAATTAATAGCTCACGAAATGCTCAAACCCATGCTGAGCCGAAAGACCATCGGCATAGCATATCCGTTTTTATTACCATAATTGGGCGTGCGATATTCAAAACATGAAAGTGTTTGTAGACACGAATAAGTCTAAGAACAACGGCATACAATAATTTATTTGAATGTGTATTGTTCTCAGACTTGATTTCATTTTTAGTAGAATGAATATTTTGTCTTTTTATATTTTTACTAATGTTCGAAGAACAATAGTATTAAACTCGTTTCGCCGAAAATTCGTATTTCTTTATATATATATATATATATATATATATATATATATATATATATATATATATATATATATATATATATATATATATATATATATATATATATATATATATATATATATATATATATATATATATATATATATATATATATATATATATATATATATATATATATATATATATATATATATATATATATATATATATATATATATATATATATATATATCAGCAAAATGATTTTCCGAGATAATCTCTGGAGTGGCCGATTCGATTGAACTGAAACTTTCGGAGAACGTAGATGTATATAGTAGGTAGGTCCACGACTTTCTCAAATTCAGATATCCTAAACCTTTTGGCGGCGGCGAGCGTTTTAGTGAATTTTGAGGTACTCCTATATTTCCAAGCAGTGTAAATTTTCGTTGAAAAAAAGTATTGGGAATGAAAATTAATTATGTTCTTAGCTTGTTTATGAGAAAGAATTGAAATTTTTGAGCCGTGTGTGGGTGCTAAGTGCCTAAAAGTAGGCAAGGATTTTTTTTCAAATTTTGATTTGTCATTACTTGTGATCAAAACATCGGATCATCGTGAAAATTACAGAGCCTATTGATGTTGACTAGGACTTAGCATATATGGATTTTCAGGGTTGCACGGGTAACACTGTAGCTACGGCAGGCTCCTGAAAAAAAAATCCTTCAAATCACTGACCCTCCTCAAAAATTTTTGATTTTTGGCAAAAATTTCAAATCATTGATAAATTTTGATCTTTGTCCATCATGTCAAAATGAAATTTTGAAAATTCCGATTTGCACAAGAACGGCAACCCATCACCAAATTACCTCTATTTTCAGCACTCGAATGTTCTGTTCACGAGAACTGACGACCGGATTATCCGATCATGATGAAATTCACGGAACATGTTGGTATTAGCTAGGACCAGGTCTGATAGAAGTGATTTTGAAATGCGGGCAACCCTGTGTCAGTGGTACCATCTTGAAAAATCACTGAGAAAAAAAACAGCTTTTTGGCCTATAACTTCCGATTCAGCCATCAAATTTTAACAAAACTCACACAGTACTTGAATCTTACTCTATGTAAAATTTGGTTGAAAAATTAGAATAGGGCTGCCAGCTATGGTGATTTTTGTCTCATAAATCTTGCAAATTTGCTCAGCAAAATAAAGCTTTTTCCCTATAGCTTCCGGTCCAGTGCAGAAATCAAAACGAAGTTCATGCAATAAATGGACCTTAATGTGAAGTAAATGTCGTAGGAATTTCGTACAAAAATCATGAAAGGGCTGCCAGCTATCACCATTTTTGTAATTTTGTGGAATTTCTTGACTGAGCGATTATGTCCTTAGATTTGCAAATGGGAATAATCCTGCAATGAAAATTAACAACAAATATTAACGTTTTAAAAATTTGAAAAGTTTTGAGGGTGGCAACTCCAAAATTCTTTTCACCCGTAAAGCTTCCAGCGCAGTGATTCAATCGAAACGAAATTTACTGGTTGGGTTTAACTTAACGTGAAGCAGATTTGGTATATATTTTGCTCTGCTGCTGACACAGGGTAACCAGTATTAGCCATTTTCATAAATATTGCACCAACAGATGCTTGAAATTACATACTCATATGCAAAGCATTTGCGATAAAAATAAGAAACCAATTTTGAAATTTTCCGAGTTTTGAACATTTTTCGGATGGCAGCCTCAAACAACGTTTAACCGCTGAAGCTTTCGATGAAATCCTCCGATGAGAACGAAATTCAAAGAATAAGTTGATTTAAGTATGAGCTTGTTATGGTAAACTTATTGCTGCTTCGTTGGGAAAGTGTTGCCAGCACTGAACATTTTCATCATTTGTGTTATAGTTGAGTTTTGTTGCATGCGATAAGGAATGGTTGATATGATTCTACAAAAAAGTGTATTACGTCTTTCCAAATTTTTTGGTCACTCAAAGACAATTTCTTCGAAAATTAGTTTTCTAGCGGTTCAGGTGCGCTAGAGTTTTTTTTTATGATATGCTCGAATCCAATACTTTAGTCAGTAATTCATTCCATTGAAATCATCAACTAGACTTGCACTTGATACCAAATGTTAAAATCACTGAGTCTCGTCAAGGGTGTAATTTTAAAGAGGATCCTAGCCATCAAGGAGAAAAAGAAACCCGCTCAGATTCACAGCCTGGAGCATTTTTGCAGGACTAGAATCTAGTTTGGTTCGAATTGAACAATCTGGTTGCGACGAAGAAGAGTGGTGCTAGTGGGAACGTTTGCTGGTGTACACTGAAAAAAGACATGGCGCCAGGCGCCATAATTTATATAGACTTCTGGCGCCATGTACATAGTCGATTTAGGGATAGTGATAAAATATAGCGCCACACGCCATAATACATGGCGAAAAGTACATAGGAGCAGACGCTATGCTTATAGCCCTTCACGCCATACACTATAGTCCTCCACGCCATGTACTATAGTCCTCCACGCCATGTATATGGCTTTGAGGACTATATTACATGGCGGGGAGGACTATAGTATATGGTGTGGAGGACTATAGTACATGGCGTCCAATGGCCTATAGCATGGCGTATCAATGGCCTATAGTTTCCGATTTAGCCACCAGATTTTAACCAAATTCACGCAGTAAGTGAACCTTACTCTAAGACAGAATACAATTTGGTTGAAAAATTAATATAGGGTTGCCAGCTATGGCAATTTTTGTATCCTAAATATTGTAAATTTGCTCAGAAAAATAACGGTTTTTCCATAGAACTTCCGATGCAATAACGAAATCAAAACGAAATTCATGTGATAAGTGGATCTTGCTGCATTTCTAATTCTGTAGGAATTAAGTTGAAAAATCCTGAAAGGGTTGCCAGCTATGATGAATTTCGTAATTTATTGACATTCGTTTGTCGAGCGATGTTGTCATAAAATTTCCAAATGGGAATGATTCTGCAATGACAGTTAACAACAAATATTTAGGTTTCGAAAATTTGAAAAGTTTTGAGAATGGTTATCATAAAATTATATTCACTCCTATAACTTCGAGCGCAGACATTCAATCGAAATGAAATTCACAGGGTTGGTTTAACTCAACGTGAAGTAGTTATGCTAGCAACAGACAATTTCGTAAATATTGCACCAACAGATGCTTCAAAGCAAAGCATTTACAATAAAATAAGCAACCGATGCTTAAATTTTCCGAGATTTGAAAATTTTTCGAATGGCAGCCCCCGACATAGTTTAATTAAAACGAAATTCAAAGGATGGGTTGATTAAGCACGAGCATGTAATGGTAGACTTATTGTTGCTGTGTTGGACAAATGTTGCCAGCACTGAGGATTTTCATCATTCGTGTTATAGGAAATGCTGCCAGAAAATGATATTTGTTCCTTTGAGTAAGATATGGTTAATATGATACTCCAAAGAAGTGTATTACGTCTTCACACATTTTTAAGTCACTCAAGGATAATTTCTTCGAAAATCAGTTTTCAAGCGGTTTTGATGCGCTATATTTTTTTATTGTTATGTTTATTTTTTATTGTTATCTTTATTTTTTATTGTTATCTTTAGTTTTTATTGTTATCTTTATTTTTAATTGTTATTCGTCAGAAAGTTACCCCACTTCTCGTTGTGGAACTGCACGATCCGACAGATTATGATGTTTGTAAACCGACTTGTCGCGGTTCTTATGCTAGGATCACCCGTTCACTTAGCTCTTTTCCGAATTCTCTTCCTCCCTCAGAGAATTTTGATGCATCTTGGGAGTTCGTAAGGGCTATGTTTTAACTAAGTGGTTTCAAAAATTCAATTTTAGATAGTATTGCAATCAAAATAATTCTATCTTTAAATGTACTTATGTTTTTTAATTGGCAAATATGCACAATATTGCCAAAACGGATGTTTTGTTTTTACGTTTAGTAAAAAAAGGGGAGGACCCATCTGCGAAGGAAGACTTCAGATATCCGACAGCTTAGAAATTCATATATTTGAAAATGCAATCGAAAGAACCCATGTAACCTTGGATGGATATTGATGGTTGTAGCATATACTATGGATCTATAGGAAACAATTATTTATATTTTTCGTTGAAACCTCAAATAAGCTATCAATGTATTTTGCATAGCTGATGCCTAATTTCAACTATATCCAACCAACCAATGTATGCAATTATCTTTTGTCCAAAGCATTCAATAATCATCGATATTATTTATGCACCTATGTCCACATTGTTTCCGAAAGTTTAAATTACGGTTAAACCACCATTGAGTCAGCCCACTTCATGAAAATTATCTATAAAGTCAATGCTAGTATTAACACATGGCTCTAATCCAACATCCCTGCAATGTTACATTCTACCGCCGCCATCATCAACACGACCACCATCGAGTTTGATCTATAAAAGACACACATAGCACTAATGTGTCGGCAACAGAATTTTAATTAATGGAAGTAAGTTTCATTGACTTCACTTCAGTTTCACTACAATGGCGGCATCGTGACGGTTTTCCCTCTCAATGTGGGCAGTCTCCTAGAGACTACTAATAGGCATGAAGATTTAAAATAAGTTTGATATTGATTGAATGCTTTTAGTCCCCGCTTCATTTATCATTCAAATGTTCAGCCATCATTTTTCATAAAAGCTAGGTGGAGATTAAATTTTGTCGTTTTATAAGTTTTCATTCAAAGCTATAAATTTTAATTTTTATATTGAAATGATTTTTTATGAAATGCCATCTTCTAGATAAATGAATATTAAGTAGAATGGTGTAACCAAAAATACTATCCTGAGAGTATTTGATAATTACACCATTGTTAAAATTTTTGAGTAACAACAAGTTTTTTAGTATATCCGAATATGAATATGTCATTTACAATTAGTTATTTTATTATTTTATGGAGCTAGATTCCTATGATGCTTTTAGAACTCCCATGATTTTTCTAGATTCTAATTACGTTTTGCAAAACCGCACGATTTTCTTCTAGGCTAAAATGAATTGTTTCACTATCTAAAGAAATAGTGTTCAAAGTCGTTCAAATTTTTTTTTTAAATCACCAACAATATTTCTATATTGCACTATATTCCAGTCTGCATATTGATTATGAGATTGATGAAGGTACAGGAATGAAGCAAAAGCAAAGTTGTTCGACACTGAAAACAATCCACCTAGCGCATAGTTCTATTTATCATAGCGCAACATGTATGGCCGCACACGCTACGTCCATAAAACCTCGACCCGTAAAATATAGCTATTTTCAATTATGTACATAGTATCAATTCCTGTGAAACATAGCCCCAACTACTATGGACATAATCTCGACACTTATCATTAAAATAGACAAAATAACAATAGATTTCAAATAAGCTCTTTTAGCCTATTTGGTAAAGTTTTGGTTCATAAATAACAGGGGCACGGGTTTGAATCCGGACTGAAGCATAACATATTTTTAACAAATTAAAAACTAAGATATAAAATTTCAGGATTGCGAATATAAATTTTTCATAGTCTACAATCAACAAAATGTTGAAATTGTATAAACACTTTTGATTTTACTTTGCTTTTTATCAGGGCTGTAATGCACGGCGTTGGGAAGTCGCTGGTGTGGGACGCCTTCGATAAAATTCCAGCACGATCAAATTCAGTTCTAGTCCATGCCGAATTGCAGATACCCTCAAGTCTTTGGATGCACCCGATAGCCTTTGGATCCGAGCTTAAGAGCTTACGGAGGTGATTAGTCTCACTAATACACTCTATGTTGCGACAGAAGCATATTAATGAGGATTTCTTAGCATTGCGAACGGCGTACATGCAGGCTTTCAATTTCGATTTATACAATGACCTGACACTAGATCTTTTTGCAAAGTGGAATTATTTCGTGCACTTTTCCCCGCAGAGTGGTGGCATCAACATTCTACCATGGAGGCTTTGGATTCACTTTGGATGAGTAATCTACTACTATGGATGAGAAATCTACTTACTTACAGAATTGAATGTACTGACAAGGATGTTAATCACTAGATCCAAATCGTGGTGACGATTAGAACTTCAACTCTTTCAACCTTTTTCTATGATTAAAAGTTACCTGCTTCGTTGAGTTACGGTCATATATATAACAGAACGAAAACTCTTGGATGACCCTCCATTCATCCAAGAGATGCGCGTAACACCCACTGGCTGAGGTAATGTCAAGAATATTCTTTCGATTAGAGGTAAGAAAGGTCGGTTCGTTGTCGGTATTGACAATGGACAGGTCTTAGTCAAAAACTCCTCAACGGGTCTTTTGTGTTAAAGCTACCCAACACAAAATAAGAACGGCCATGCTGGTGAGGGAGAATTTTCGCCCTTATCTTCTATTTAATTTCAGCACGGATGATTTAACAGTCATAGCGTATAAGGGGACAAGGGGGAACATACATTTCTGGCATCCGCCTGCATGGCACACGATAGGACCGCTTCACCGAAGGAGGTCACCAAAATCCCTACGGGAGGTACACAGGATGAAAAAACTGCTGCTCATATGAGCAGACGCAAATGCGCATCATACCGTCCTCCTGTAGCAGACCTGGAGGGAGCGGTAAATACCCTCGCGGGAAAACTCATTAGAATTTTCGAACACTTCAGTCGGGAATCCTGTCTAAACCGCAATCCTAAGACACCCTGGTTGAAAAGGGAGCTAAGTTGTCGCATAAGAGAAGCACGGGAACTGTATAAATTAGCCAAAGCGGATGCTTCCTAATTGCTTGTTTCATCCATGAGGAGGACTTTTTGTATTTATCGAGATGTACCTTTTTCTGCTTCATAAGAATTTTTAGGGCTGACCTTTCAGGTCCGGAGCTGTTGAGTGAAAGTTGAGCACTTGAACTGAGAGCCGCATTCGATGTAGCACTGGTGGACGATTGAGCCAGCTGACCTGGTTGAGCCAGTCCTGACCTGGTTGCCATCTTAACCACAAACAGGCCTCTCCCGCCTTGGAAACCAAAGCCCCGAAGTTATTCGAAACGAGGGTGAGCGAAACTGGCGTTGCACAGAAAGTTAAGCTTAGGTTAGGTTAAAGTGGCTGCCGATCCACAGAGGTCTGCCGACCAACACACATAGGCACAAGAGAGGCCCGTTGTGATGCCACAATAATGTGACTCTCCTACTCACTGAACTCGGAAAACCAACTGCTTCCCTTGACAAATCGCGTTATCCCCTTTAAATTGACCAGCGACAACTCGGTCAGGTTTGAGAGAAAGGGAGCACCAATTGCCGCCAACCTTCTCCTTGCCAACGCCGGGCACTGATACAAGAGGTGGAGGACGGACTCCTCCTCATCCTTAGAGCCACAACTCTGACAGAAATCGTTAAACTGAACTCCCAATCGTTGTGCATGCCGTCCTATGAGGCAGTGGCCCGTAAGAACTCCCACAGTGCAGCGTAGGGCGCTTCGAGTTAAGCCTAAAAGCTGCCTGGTGCGATGCGCATCCATGGATGCCCAGGGCTGCCTTGGTATTCCACAGGATGATTCATCTGCCTAGGACCTAATAGCATCCTCGAGGTATTTTCGCCTGATGGTCAGTTTGACCGATGTCATCGGTATACCTATTGAGAGGGAACAAGAGACCTCCGGTAACAAGGTTCCAAGCCTTACTAGCTCATCGGCCTCACAGTTACCCTGAAAACCCCTATGTACAGGTATCCAGATCAATTGAACAACCGAATGCCTTGACATCTCCCTAAGAGATGCACGGCATTCAACAACACTGGGAAAACACACGGCGCCAGACGCCATAATTTATAGACTTCTGGCGCCATGTACATAGTCGATTTAGGGATTGTGATAAAATATAGTGCCACACGCCATAATACATGGCGAAAAGTACATAGGCCTACACGCCATGTGCTATAGTCCTCCACGCCATATACATGGCGTGGACTATAGCATTATGGACTATAGGACTATAGCACATGGCGTGGAGTACTATAGTGCATGGCGTGGAGGACTATACTGTATGGTGTGGAGGACTATACTGTAAGGCGTGGAGGACTATAGTAAATGGCGTGGAGGGCTATAAGCATAGCGTCTGCTCCCATGTACTATGGCGTGTGGCGCTATATTTTATCACAAATCGACCGAAATCGACTATGTACATGGCGCCAGAAGTCTATAAATTATGGCATCTGGCGCTGTGTTTTTTCAGTGCATCTGAAGATAATCCAATTTGCATCCAACAAAAGGTCACGAACCTTCTCCGGAGCATCTGGAGGTAGAGCACTTGATGTTAGGTTAGGTGATGGAATTTTATGAAAGTAATTCCCGGAGTTAGTGATTAATGAAATCAATGATCATATCCTCTCATATTTATACATCTCCTCACACAGCATGACTGCGAGTTATAATTGTAATGCCATGAGCCATATTACATGGCTCATGGCACTATGTAATATGGCGTGTGGGGCCATAATTTCTGCGCCATGTAAGTATGGCGCTGGGAGCTATACTGCATAGCTCAGGGTACTATGTACATAGCGTGTGGCACCATAAATGCTGCGCCATGTAACATGGGACCACGCGCTATGTAGATTCTGACATTATGGCGCTGGGAGCCATATTGCATGGCTCAGAGTACTATGTACATGGCGTATGGGGCCATAAATAATGCGCTATGTTACATGGCTCTGGGCGCTATGTGGATTTTTTTCAGTGAACACTCATGGAAACTGTACAAGGACCAGCAAGGGATTTAATAGTCGCTTGGCTATCTGTGAAAATGCCAATATTGACCCTGAATATTCGATTACACAGAAGTCAGTCGATTGCCAGTAAAATAGCCGCAACCTCCAACTGAAAGACACTACAGTGGTCAGGTAGACGGAAGGACAGCTTGAGATTCAGCTCATCTGAGTATACACCACTTCCGACTCTATTGTTTAGCTTTGAGCCGTCAGTGTCCACATGGATAAGTCCACTTTCGAGGGTAACACCATCACGTCATTCATCCTTACCAGGAATGCGAGTTGTGAACTTCAAATCTAGTAGGCATTGCGGAGCGATGTAGTCAACACCCGCTGGAGCGAGAGCTCCCTCGACCAAAATCCTCGCATGGCCGAATTATGTTCTATTCCATACCGAGATACAATTAAGTCTCACAGCAGCAAGATTAGCTTGTTGTAAGATAAGTAGTTTGGTTGGCAGCCAATGAAGTAACACGAAGAGTGCCTTAGTAGGGGTGGAGCGGAACGCACCAGTTACAAGTTGTGCAGCCATTCTCCGCACTTTTTCAAGCTGCCGTTTGCAGGTAGCCTTAAGAGCATCCTGCCACCAGAACACCACCCCAAACAATAGAATTAGCTCAACCACAGCAGTGTATAGCCAAGCAACAGTATGAGGTTGTAGTCCCCAATTCGCTCCTATAGCTCTTTTACAGCAGTAAAGTGCATTGAAAGCCTTGCGAACTCTTTCTGCTTCATTGTAGGTCCATAGTACCTTCGAGTCAAGAATCAGCCCTAAGTACCTGACCTTCTGGCTCAAGTTAATGGAGACTCCATTCAATTTGGGTAACTCAAAAGAAGGAACTTTGTACTTCCTTATAAACAGCACTAGTTCCGTTTCATTGGGATTCACATTCAAGCCGCACTCACGACTCCAACGTGAAAGTATGTCAAGAGAGTGAAAGTTAAGCTTACGGAGAGTTTAAATAACAGGATTTCAAATCTTATTTTTCATTCCATATTAATGACAAATTCGTTACTGGTAGGCCACGAGTTGTATCTTTTTCAATTTAAAAAAAACTTTACAATGAATAAACTTTGGATTTGTGTACATACGATGTTGTAGATAAGCAAAAACTATTTGCTAAAGTTAGATACTGAAACAAAATTTTGACACATTTTATCGTTAAAATAATGTAATAAAAACTGAATAGCATAACAAAAAATTAACGTAATCGATTGATTAAACCGAATGGAAATAATTTTGTTTGTGAGGAAAACGTTAAAAAAAGGCCACACAATAATGTTTAGTCAGTTTTGTAGAAAACATTTCAATCAATACTTTTAGTTTTCTTTAACAACTATTAATTTGAATTCTATAGCGGAGCCCAATTTTGCCTTTTTTTAATCTAAATCGCTAAATATATAAAAACACACTATCATACTGAACCATCAAATCAGCAAACTCATCCAATCAAAAACTCTTTACAGTTCAATTCACCCAGTTCCAATAAATTGCACCTGTACGGCAAGAATCTTATTAGACTATCATCATCAATGTCCTGACCATAATAATAACTATCGATTCATCAAAAGCATGCACGAACATTTTCACTATTGCCTTAGTTCGACAATATGCAGACGTCATTGTTGGCCACATAGTTCTTGCAACTCACTATACCGACCGACCGACCACAGAACACTCACCAGCATTGGTCTATTTTAACCTGTGGCTAATAAGGTTGTCATCGCGTTAAGGAAGATGTTACCAGAACCATGACGCAGTTTCAGACATTCCGTCGCATTCGCAGATCAAACTACTATCCGAGCGTATTTGCCAGTATTCGGAAACGAGGTTGTCAAGTACTTACTCACTACCGCAGGTCCGTAAAGACACTTCATATTGGCTTCGTCCAACTGGCCTGAACGTGGAACACATTCCGATGACGGTGCCTTCCCACCGACTCACTCGGATGCGCGAATATCAACATATGAATTTCTACTTTGTCACCGTTACTCGAATTTTCGACAGGAGGTGACTTGTGGACTATGAGCTGTATGCGGATAGTGGCCGGTAGTTAGTTCATATTTCCTGCAACACTTACTCCTGGACGCGAGTCATCGAATGATTTTGAAAATATTCCCGAGATTCTGGCTGAGTTCGATGGGTTTCTCAGATAGGATTTGTCGGGCAGGAGTCAAGTCGGGAATACTGTCGATTTTGTGCTAGACCAGAAAATAAGGAATTTGCGGGAAGCATTTTTTTTACTGATTCAAAAACACATTAATGAATCGCGTTCGGTGTCAAAGAAATATGAATCCTGATTGCAAATGAGTCGATATGTTTTGCAACATATGTATGTATGTATGTATATTGGTCATTCAGCAAACGCTGCATCATCGTCATCATGACAGCTTTCTCTCATCATCGTCATCTTCATCAACATCATCATTGCGGTTCGACCTTCAAATTCATCAGAATCATCAGCGTCATCATCATCATAGTCGTCGTTGTTGTCGACAGCGGACGCGCCGTCACATTATTGTCAGGCAAAGGCAATAGCAACAGCTTGCACATTACATACCGTCAGCAAAATGGATACCGCTGCTTACATGACGCTTCAATTGCGTTCTGGTTCTTTGATGTGATGTGAATCGATGCTATTTAACCATTTTGAATTTTCACTCGCTTCTGCCGCCCGTACTTTGGCAATTCATTCAGTTTCCGAGGCGAAAAAATATGTCTGACCAGTGTCTGGAATAGCTAAAATCGCTGGCATCATGCCTTGGCACGGGTTGTCTGACGTCGAGTCAACAAGTAAACTTCAGCTAATATGTTCCTGTTTATACATATACACCTTTTTCGGTGAGAGAGCTACAAACTACTTTTCAATTTTGAAAATTTAACTATGACATAGAGTTTTCTAATTACAGCAATGTCATGATGGTTCGGAATGTGTTTCTTGCACATTAAGTCCATTCAGATGTAAAACAAGATGATTTTGTAGGTGTGAATTGATTGTTTGGTTGAATACAATCAAGCAATTTTGTTGCATATTTCTTTAGGAGTGGATATTTTAAAGATACAGAGACTGTAATTCACAATCAATTATAATGGGTTTAAGTGGTCAGGATCGTGATCTAATTTTGCTGTTTGATTATATTTAGACATCTATTCACAGGTTATTGGAGTGGAAGTTGGATATACGACCATGCTCTATTCATAAACACTAAACGATTGATTCAGTATTATGAAGAATATAGTTCCTAGTAAATGCCTGATGATCGTCTACTGTTCTAAATGAATACTAATTATATTTATGAGTATGACCTCTTATAAAATTTAAATCTTTCTATACAAACAGATGAATTCCGCAATAGTTTTAAAAAAATTTGACAAATATATTTGCCATTTAGTCTATTTTGAGATTGACAAGCGGCTTAAGCTCTCAGCAGCAACCAGATGAGGGCAATCTGTCCGCAGAAGAACGTGAAACAAACGCAAGGTAAAGGCGAAAGCTAAAGCCGGCGTTCCAGAGGTATACCGAAAAGTATCACAATTAGCGAGAGAGATCTAGCTGAGGCTAGTCTTTCAGGTGGGAACACAGTTTCCTCCCAACTGTCGGGGTTGGGAGGAAAACGCATCCAAAAACTGGATCTTTGTCCCTCATCGCTATGGTAGGTGTGTCCAACAAGGATGAAAAACGGTGCGATATTCTTTGGAATGCAGTATATTTATTTATTTATTTATTTACTATTATTATTCAACAGATAAAATCCAATTACTGAATATATAAAATATAAAATACAAAAAATTCACTAATGAAAGAATGAAAAAATGAACAAAATAATAATGAGATGATAATGATACAAAATAAAGAACAATAATAAACAAAATCAAAGTGAAAAAGTACAAATTCAAATTAAGAAAAATAGAGAAAAACAAGAAAAGGAGAAAAAAACTACATTGAATTAGTAATAAGCAAAACATTATTTTTCAAAAAAGTTTTAAAGGCATATAATGTCGGCGGTAGAGGACCAAACCGTAGATCATTATGTTGACTTAGTAATCGCAACAGCGGAGAATAAAAAAAGATATCAGTGCGCGCCAAAGGCACACTAAACTCAAAAGAAGAGCGGGTACCATGCACTGCAACACGGACAGAAACGTGGCTGCTGATGTCGGAATCTACCAACCTATGAAACAATTTGAAGAGTAGGCACTCATCCAGGAAAAGTATCCGTGATTCGAGAGAAGGAAGATGAAGGAACGACAGACGATCACAATAAGGACGGTAAGGAAGCTGAAATTTATAAAACAGGGTGCGAGTAAATCTACGTTGAACTGACTCCACCGCAGTATTCAAGTAGACAAAACGAGGACACCAAACTTGACAGCAATATTCAAGGATACTACGTACAAAGGAGAGGAAAAGGTGTACACAGGTGGAAATATTAACGAATGCTTTAGAGGATCTAATAATAAAACCGGATAATTTAGAGGCCCTGGCAGTAATATAAGAAATATGCTTATCAAATTTGAGCTTAGGATCAAACATTACGCCGAGATCTCTAAAGTTATCAACGACATTAAGAGGATAGCCACAGAGTAGGAGAACATCAAAGGTGAAATTTTCAAAGAGAAAGACATTTTGTGACATTTCACGATGTTCAAAGTGAGAGCATTGAAAGCGCACCAAGTCTGTAGGCTGTTGAGATCGTTTTGTAAAACCATACAGTCATCTTGTGACTCAATCACTCGAAACATCTTGAAATCGTCGGCATACAAAAGACAAGAAGAATGGATTAAAGGAGGGAGATCGTTTATGAACAAAAGAAACAGAAGAGGACCAAGGATAGACCCTTGCGGAACACCTGATGCAGGATAAAAAAGAATTGAAGAGGAGGAATTAACAGTTACAATACAGGTACGGTCAAGGATGTAAGAGTTGAACCAAGAAAGAAGAGAACCAGCAATGCCATCGTACCTTAGCTTTTGAAGAAGGAGGCTATGGCTGACGGAGTCAAAGGCTTTGGAAAAGTCGGTATAAAGTACATCAATCTGCTTTTGATGGTCAAGAGCGGATGCGACTGTGTGTGTGAAGGAAAGAAGGTTGGTTAAGGTAGATTTACCTTTGCAAAACCATGCTGCTCATGAGCGAGAGTAGGCTGGATAAAGGAGTAGACTCGCTTGTAAACCACTTTTTCAAGGATCTTGCTAAAGTAAGGAAGAAGGGAAATGGGACGGTAGTTTGAGATGCATGTACGATCACCGGCTTTATGTATAGGAAAGATGTTGGCAATTTTCCAGCGAGAAGGAAAAGAGCCAGAAGATATACTTAAGTTGAACAAAATAGAAAGAGGGACGCAGAGAGATGATGAAAGAGATTTAGCCAGGATATTTGGAATATCGTCGGAACCACTACTGGTATTGGCATCGATATCGTTCAACAGAAGTTCAATTTCAAGAGGGTTCGTTCGAAATGAGTGCAATTCAGGAGAGGATGTGGAGGGCAGATTTAAGGAATTAGAAGAGTATGAAGGAGATAGCGAAGTCGGGGCCAGTTTACAGTTTCAGGCAAGCGAGGTTTATTGACGGTCTCTAAGTAGCCTACTCCTGTCAAGCATCTAGGGGTCTCATCTGGACCACACGGATCTTTTTGCAACTGGGTTGCGATATTCGATCCAAATTCACAATTTTGCATACCGATATTGATAGGCCCATCAATGAAAGTTGAATCTTAGAGCCCCAATAGTTGCTCTGCGTCCGCATATACTGAGTTCTCACAATGAGCTCTTGGTCTTCCTCTCAGTCTCGTTCCGTCAACACGTCTTCCGTTCATGACTCGTTTTGGCATGCGATCGTCATCCATGCGTTGTACATGCCTGCCCATTGTATCCGTTGAAGTTTGACGATTTCGGAGACTTCCGGCTCATCGTACAGTTCGTACAATTCATTGTTGTACCGGATGCGCCATCCATCTCGGTCACGGATAGCCCCGAAAATCCGCCGTAGAACTTTCCGTTCGAAAGTGTCGATTATATTTTCGGAGGCTTCGGTCAGGGTCCACGTTTCGCAGCCATAGCACAGCACAGGTCCTACGATAGTTTTATAATCGCGGAGCTTAGTCTTTCTGTGTACATATTTCGATTTCATAATGGGGAGGCCGAGAAAAAAGTCTTATTTGCTAGTTGTATTCGTCGCTTGATTTCGTCAGTTTTGTTGGCGTCATTCGATAGATTTTTTTCCCCCTAATGGCAAAAAAAAAATCTGCTTATCAGATCCCCGGGTGAACTATCACCACGGGGTATGTATGTTGAGACCACGCGCCAGTTCTCTTCGTTTCGTAGCATTGCATCCACGATCGTTTCAGGCGTTGCCAGGCCAATCGTGGACTCAATGGTGCGCCTCAAACTTACGAAGCGACTGCACATAAAGAATGTGTGCTGAGCATCATCGAGCCATTCGATAGATTGCTACCTAGGTAAGTTGTCCACGAATTTGATGCTAAGGTCTCCTACGTTGATGGTCGTGTGCGCTGGCGTCCTTGTCCTAGATTGCATCATAACTTTCGTTTTTTCCTCGTAGTCCAACTTCCTTTCCTGCGGTGTCAAATCTAAGCAGAAGTTCTTCTGCATCGGTCAGTTTTCGAGCCATGTTGTTAATGTCATCCGCGTACGCTGCCAATTGTGTCGAGTTAAAAAGTAGCGTGCCGCTGCTGTTCAGGTTCATTGCCCGAACAGCGAACTCAAGTGCCAGGTTGAAGAAGGTGGGCGCTATTCCATCGCCCTGTTTCAGGCCAACTAGAGTTTCAAAAGGCTCTGTCAGTCTGTTTTGGATCCAGACCTGCGAGACGGAGTTGGTCATCGTCATCTTTATAAGTCTCACTAATTTGACCGGTATATCAAATTGCAGCATGAAGTGCGCCTCGGTCGATGCTGTCATATGCTTGTTTAAAGTCGGCAAAGATTTGGTACACGTCGACGTTGTATTCCCAGCACTTTTGCAAAATTAACTTGACCGTGACGAGCTGGTCGATAGTGGAGCGACAAGCTCTGAAACCAACTTGATACTCGTCAATGATTTCTTCCGCGAACGGTTTAATTCTGTTCTCCAAGATTTTCGACAGATTTTTGTAGGTCGTAGAAACTAAGGAGAAGCCTCTGTAATTCTCACACCACAATTTATCTTCCTTTTTATGTATGGGACAGATGATGCTTCAGCGCCAATCGTCTGGGATCACCTCAGTCTCCCATATTCGCAGCAGTAGTTGAAGTAACGCACTTAAGGGAAGGTTCTCTCAGATATGGTCGAAAATAAGGCAAAGTTTGAGAATTTTTCGCGGGATAATGAAAAAACATACGAAGTTCTGATTTTGATTATTTTATTTTTTGATCCTTCTAAAATCGTTTAAATTTTTATTACGATGAATTTCGATGTGGTGGCTCCAAAATGGCGGATCTCATCTGCCTCTACACGCGGGACATCGTCCGGTAACTTCAAGTCTGCAGCCTCTCGTAGTAAACTGATATCAGCCATAGTTTAAAGTCATTAAAATTTATGGAAATTTCCATGTCTTATACCTGATGAGATTGAATTGGGATAAAAAATAAATCAAATTATGTACATTGAAAAAAAAAGTGCAACTTTTAGCCCGGTTTTTTTTTTACTTTGACCTCGCTTAGTAATTATAAATTGAAATTGTTCATGCTCATTTTAGATATAAGACATATAAAACAGTACATATATTGTTTTGGGCAGACTTGAAATGAAGTGAATCGGATCAATAGATCGATACCTGTGCTTGAAGTTATGATGAAAAATATCGTTTCGAGAAAAACGCGTTTAAAGTTTTAAGAGAGCATACGAATGAAATCTCAATTCCCCCTGAATTGTTTGAAGATCTTACTTGACGATGGAACGTTTTCACAAATCTCAGTTACGACTCAAACATCACTGTGGGATTAGGGCATTAATCCCGAGATTGAAATCGCGATCCCGAAATTCGGGATTAGAATTTTCGGGATCCCGAGATAATCCCGAGATTTCGGGATTTTATAAAAAAAAACTATATTAAGGGAATTTAAACAGATATATTGGCTTATTCGTACTCAATTAAAACTTTATTTTAATTATATATACATAAAACCGGAAGCTAAGTTCATTATAATGTTAAATTTATGCACATATGTACATGGGTACTGGCAAGTAAGACGTTAATCTATAATTGCATCTAAATTAATCTTATGATCTAATTTCTTCTTATCTTCTTGTCCCATAAAGCTCTTTATTTGCTCATGATAGTTAGTTATAAAATTAGTTAAAAACGAATTGAAATTTAATCAGCATAACGGTAATTAATATAAATATAAATAAAATAATTACGGTAATATAATTACGGTAATATAAATAAAATAATTACGATAATATAATAAAAATACATTATTCTTTTTAGTTGTTTACATATTAATTACAACATAATATTGCTTTTCAATGAAACAAGTGATAAGTAATAATATCGATTGGTTCAAACTGCTGATTCATTTTGAAAGTATGCTCTTAATAAACATAATTCGTCAAGAGTTTCAAAATTTCAGCTAGACCTGATTTAGCTGCACATATATCCAGCTGCTGAAAAAGATATTTCAGGTGCACTTTTTGGTGGAATATTAAGCATGTAATCATACGCCAGCTATAATTCATTATTACAACTGGCTTCCGCTTCGGTTTTCATAAAACAATATGTCTTTTAGTATTAAGTTCTGTTTTCTAATTCCCAAAATGGGTTGAATTTTATCAATCCCGAAATCTCGGGAGTCCCGATAAAAAATTCGGGATCCCGAAAATGTCCAAAATGGCTCGGGATCCCGAGATCCCGAAATCTCGGGATTGCATGCCCTATGTGGGATGTTATTCAAACACCTGACTGTTGAAAAATATCAACCTACTTGGCAAGCTTGAATTTAGGGAGTTTAAAGGGAATAAGAAAATAACCCTTGGAAACGTTTTATTTGGTTTGCAAATGAAAACAATCAATAATTCCAAACATAAAATCCGTTCCAAGTTTCGAATTATTTGAAAATATTTTCCACAAATTCCATGTTTTCGCCAACTAACCGATACTTACAAAGCCTTAATTCGTGAATTAGAAGATCATAAGCTGATCGGTCAACAACGAAATTTAACTCTAATTTTCAATAGGTACATGAATTCGACCAAGTCTTAGGAATTAAATCTCATTAAATTTCTATTGAACGTTATTTTTTTTTTGTAACCTTCTACTACTATCCACTACACAATAATTTACTTAATTAGGTAAATCAAATTACACATGTTAGGCACGGATGAACAAATCAGGTAGCAAGATAGTAAGTAAGATTTCGTCTTTTCGAATTCAAATCTCTAAGCCTATTCGAAACTGTAATCTGATCTTCAGTCTCGAGCATATACCATACATGTATGTACGTGAATGAGTGTGCTTGACTATTCGTCTGCCAAGGTAGTAATAAGCACTTATTAGTTGGATTTTACATGTTCAAAGTTGTATTATTCATGCTATTTCTACCGCGACAGGCTTAGTATCTTTCTAATCCAATTATAAATTCTATTCAATGGAAGCATGTATGGTATGCTTGAAAGATACCGAGTACTGAAGCTCTATGAAAGGATAAAAAAAATAGGTTGAAAGTGCGAAGATTTTATGTTATATAATAAGTAGTTTGTTTCATGTTATGAATTAACTGTGAATTTACTGGAGATTCAAAAATATATTGGCATAGTTGTGGAAAATATTCATGAAATAGTCTGCAACACTTGATCAAATCGTACTACCATTAACATTTATCCTAATTTTGAATGGCTGTATTCAAAATCATCCGATAAAAGACAACTTACTCATCGCTCAGCTTGAATGTTTTTAATGCTCTGTTAATTCTATCAATTTATCAGGAAGCAGACGCGTAATTAGGGACTATTGTCACCGACTGCTCATAATTTTTCTATTATGATTTTAAATCTTTATGAGATCATAACGGAGTCTGAAACAGCCCGAATCAAATTCAGAAGATATTCTTTTATTAATTTATACGTACACATTTTCATCACAAATTTTCTCTTCTTGGAAGAAGACGAAATGATTTTTCCGTGTGATTTACGGTGCCTGGATCATGGGGAAAAATGAAAATGTTACTTCGATGACAAGCGAAAATCATTTCAAATAAAATACTACAATTGTTTGGAGAAAAGTGTGTTAAAAAAGAGTGATATGTCTACAGAGGTCGTAGACTGTGAATTGACATTGATGGTTCGTCACAGTGCCAGACAAAAAGATTTGTCAGTCCCTGTTCTCTCTTATTTTACAAATAAAAGCATATGAAACAATATAAGCAAAAACAAAATTTTTTCTAGAAATGCAAATGGTTTTGATGTTTTGTTACTTTAAGTTGCATTTTACCACAAGAAAAAGTTATGCTAAAATGTATCTTGGTATTCATTGAAATCGTTATCGGTATTAAGCCAGGATATTAGAAAAAATAAGTTAATAATGACTTTAAATAACTTAATATGCGTCAAAATAAACGTATTTATTTTTTTGTCTGCATGACCAAAAAGTCCAATAGCATTTTGTACATACCAGTCTAAATGTAGAAATAACATGAGGATATTATGCACGTTACCTGTAAGATAATAGAGAGAATATATTAATATAGATTTTCAATGAACAACATAATAAGTGCAAATGAAATATTTCATTTTTAATATTTCATTTTAATTTAATGGCGGTCGACATGTTATCTGATGAAATGAAGCCGATCTGTAATCAATGGGCGACAATCCGACGCAAAGAAACATAGTTAAGAAAGAAATGCAACTGATCTCATTCACAAAATGGCAGGTGCGCTAGCACGCTATGGAAAAGGGTAGATGGATGCATCACCTAATTTCAAACATAATACCCTGGTTAGAGAAGAAACATGGCGAAACGAACTTCTATTGGTCACACTTTTTTACTAAATGCGGTTACTATTGCGAATGCCTCCTAGGTATGAAAATTCACCAACCTGTCCAAACTACTCAGACGTGAAAAAAGGTAAAGCATCAAATTTTCGAATGCCAGCGCTACGCAAGGTTTAGGAGTATCTATGATGATTTCACACTCCAGCCAAAGTAAAAAGAAGACAAGCACACACATATATCCGCATGAATATACCTGATTATTTATATATTTATAAATACATATGATATACATCTACATAAAATTTATAAAGCGCTTAATCCTATGTAACAAAGCGCAGCATACATGATCACATACGCTATACACATAGTACCCCGAGCTATAAAACATACCTAATTAACACATAATCTCACATACCACCTAGTCTCGACTCCTGTGAGCTATAGTCTCTTATTATATATAATGTGGTCCCAACTACTCTGAACATAATCTCGGCAAATATCATTAAAATAAAAAAAAAACAACTTGTTATTAAGCTCGTGTAGCCTAATGGGTAGAGCGATTGCGCCTCAAATAAAGGGCCATGGATTTACATTCAGACTAAAATAAATAAAATAAAGAGAGAATTTCACTGATGAAAACAGGAATTTTGAAAACCTGCCAGTGTCGCAATCTCGATATTGTCTAAAACAGGGTTGATTACTGTTATCTTTTGATTTTTATCAGGGCTATAATGAATTGCGTTGAAGGCTATAATACATAGCGCACACTCCAATGAATTTCTCGCTAGCCATTATTGGCTACATGTATTTTATCGAAATCCCGAAATGAATCATGTATATATCACCAGAAGTACATAAATTATGCTATTTCTCAGTTCATTAATCTATCTATACATAAGTGTGTAAAGAACATACATATGTAAGGAAGTCAATACAAGAAATAAAAATATGTATATTTACCAACAAATTTATAGATATAAATATATTTATATATATATATATATATATATATATATATATATATATATATATATATATATATATATATATATATATATATATATATATACATATATATATATATATATATATATAATATATATATATATATATATATATATATATATATACATATATATATATATATATATATATATATATATATATATATATATATATATGTCGCAGGAATATATATATATATATATATATATATATATATATATATATATATATATATATATCAGCAAAATGATTAAGGGAGATAATCTCTGGAGTGGCCGATTCGATTGAGCTGAAATTTTCGGAGGACGTAGATGTATGTAGTAGGTAGGTCCATGACTTGCTAGAATTCAGATATCCTAAACCTTTTGGCGACGGCGAGCGTTTTAGTGAATTTTCAGGTACTCCTATATTTCCAAGCAGTGTAAATTTTAGTTAAAATAAATGTTTGGGAATGAAAACTTATTATATTTTAAGCTTGTTTTATTTAGGCAGTAAAAATAAGCAAGGATTTTTTTTCAAATTTTGTTTTGTCATTTCTCCTGACAAAAACATTGGATCATCGTGAAATTTGCAGAGCGTATTAACGTTAACTAAGATTTAGCACACATGGATTTTCAAGATAGTGCGGGTAACCCTGTAGCGACGGCAGGCTCCTGAGAAAAAAATCCTTCAAATCATTGAACAATTTTTGATTTTTGACAAAAAAATCAAATCATTGATAAATTTTCACTTTTGTCCATCATGTCAAATTGAAATTTTCAAAATTCCGATTTGCACAAGAACGGCAACCCATCACCAAATTACCTCTATTTTCAGCACTCGAAAGTTCTGTTCACGAGAACTGACGACCGGATTATTCGATCATAATGAAATTTACAGCACATGTTGGTATTATTGAAATGCGGGCAACCCTGTGGTTGTGGTACCATCTTGAAAAATCACTAAAAAAATGGTCTATAACTTCCGATTCAGACATCATATTTTGGCGAAATTCACACAGTACTTGGATCTTACTTTAGATAATATTTGGTGAAAATTTGGCTGAAAAATTAGAATAGAGTTGCCAGCTATGGTGATTTTTGTCTCCTAAATCTTGCAAATTTGTTCAGCAAAATAAAGCGTTTTTCCCTATAACTTCCGGTCCAGTGTAGAAATCAAAACGAAGTTCACACAGTATATAGACCTTAATGTGAACCAAATGTCGTAGGAATTTCATCAGAAAATCATGAAAGCGCTGCCAGCTATGACCATTTTTGTAATTGTGTGGAATTTCTTTACTGAGCGATTATGTCATTAGATTTGCATAGGATGGTAGCCCTAAAATTCTTTTCCCCGTATAACTTCCAGCGCAGTGATTCAATCGAAACGAAATTCACAGGATGGGTTAAACTTAACGTGAAGCAAATTTGGTACATACGAGTATTTTGCTTTGTTGCTGACACAGGGTAACCAGCATTAGCCATTTCCGTAAATATTGCACCAACATATGCTTCAAATTACGTACTCATATGCAAAGCATTTGCATTGCATTAAAAATAATAAACCAATTTTTAAATTTTCCGAGTTTTGAACATTTTTTGGATGGCAGCCTCAAACAACGTTTAACCGCTGAAACTTTCGATGAAATCCTGCGATGAGAACGAAATTCAAAGGATAAGTTGATTTAATTATGAGCTTGTTTTGGTAAACTTATTGCTGCTTCTTTGGGAAACATAAAACATAAAAATATGAAAAGTTTAAATAATAAAAGAGGAAAAAGTTAGAGCCACGGACCCAAACTGAAGCTCATCGTGCCTGCGAAGTATACGTAAAAGAGGGGTGAAAATACACCTCTGTATGAGAAAAAGACAGCTCATAATTTAGAGAATAGTTCTTCGCTACGCAAAACAGAGATAAACATGTACTGGAGGAAAAAAGGCCGTCAAATATTTTCTATAAAAATCATTGGTCAAAGTACAATCTACACGTACTTAGAGACGCAACATTTAGGAAAGTAAGATGCTCTTCATGGGGATAATAGGGAAGACTGAACTTATACCAAAGACAATGAGTAAAATTGCGTTGCATAGATTTAATGGCATCCGATAAATACACGAATCGAAGGGAACTAACAAGGTGAACAAATGAGCATAAGTACAGATATTTAAGAAGCAACGTGAACAGCAAACGACGAAACCAGCAACTTTTGATACCCTAGAGATAACGTAATATACATGTTGAATTGACATCGAGAAGAACATCAAGATTTTTATGCTGGCCCACAATACAAAATGACATTTGGATACGTTAATAGGGAGACATTTGGATACGTTAATAGAGAGAGAGTTCTTGGTACCCCATACATATAAGTCTGTGAGATCTGACTGCAATAAAAACCAGTCATTGACAGACGAGATTTCACGAAACAGCTTAAGATCGTCCGCATAAAGCAGGCACTAGATGAAAATACAGAAGGAAGATTATTTATCAAAAGAATAAATAATAGAGGTCTAATACTGGAGCTTTGTGGAGCACCAGAAGAGGATTTAAAAGGAGCGAGAGACCAACCATTTAGTACAACTTTGTATGTACTGTTGAGTATGTTGGATGAAAGGATGTAAGTGGTTTCGAAAAATCAATTTATTGGGTATACAATGTAAGTTTGAAGGATTGCCAACAGAGGGCACCAGTAGTGTTTAAGCATACCTGACCATGTTGCAGCTAACTTTATGTTAAGGGGTAACACCTATGTAGAAATTTCAAAAAAATCTATTTGTTTGTTTTTGCTAAAATGGCAGGGAAACATGTCTAGAATAACGTCTTAAGTTATTTTCAAAAATAAAATTTTTTTTCCCGAGTTATGAGCATAAACGTTGGACGCCCCATCGTGCGGTCGGGGCCTATGCGGCGCGCGTACGGCACGCTCTGCTCCAAAGTCCTTATACCTACCACAGGTATCCGTTAGCGACTTTTCTCATTGGTAAATTACCATTCAGTATGACAGGTAGTAGACCAACATTTGCCACAAAAAAGGCAATAAATCCACAAAGCGAAAACGAGAAACGTAAAAGAGCCGCCCTTTGTTTTCATACTTTAAATGCGTTTTTCTCGAAACCACATTTTTTGATACGGCCCGCACGATTATTCAGCCAATTTGCATCCGATCAATTTTAAATTTTGGTGCAAGCTTCACAACATCATTTTCTAGGGAAGTACGTAAGATTTTGCTGATAAATTGAAAATTTTCATTTTTACGGCTGATTTTGTACGATTTTTTTTTACCAAAAAATTTTTTTTTGGAAAACCGTACGCCAATCTTTCAAAATTCAATATTTTTGAAAACCCGTACGTACTTCCCTTGCTTTTAGTTCAAACTTTAAGAAAAATTTTGATTTTTGTGTTTCAGACCATTTGCGACGACGAA
Organism: Nemotelus pantherinus; assembly: GCA_963978885.1. NCBI lineage: Eukaryota > Metazoa > Arthropoda > Insecta > Diptera > Stratiomyidae > Nemotelus > Nemotelus pantherinus. Next base: position 218,898,205 of record OZ022264.1, read on the forward strand.
AAGTTGCGGGCCGTTGAGGCATTTTTGAAAAATTGTCTGATGCTCGTAGCCTGGTACAGCCGCCATTTTGTATTTTAGGACGTTGTAAAAATTAATTTGTATACTTATTATAGTATTTGTATAGTATTTGTATACTTCAAAACATGTATAATAAAGCCATGTAATTATTTTTTCAATCAAATATAAAGTTTCCTTGGAAAAAAATGCAAAAAATCAACCTCGAAAACAGCGTTCCACATAGGTGTTACCCCTTAAAGCGTCATCATTTAAACACATTTTACAATATGTGTCATTTCATCAAAGTGAAAATTTTATTTTCGTCCGACGACTGTGTCAGCTTTTGTGCCTACAAAACTTCATTCGCGAGGAGCGTTGGCATTTTACTGCTATCTGAAGGAAAGCGCAGCAGAAAATCATCGGTTGCTGTGTGAGGCTTACGGAGAGCATCAATTTCAACTTGTAAGTACTGGTTCCGACGTTTCGAAAGTGATGATTGTGACACAACCGACAAAGAGCGCGAGGGAAGGTCCTCAACGTTTGTAGACGCTGAATTGGCGGCGATTTCGGACGAATACCCCTGCCAAACCCAAGAAAAATTTGTGACAATGTCAGACGTGATTCAACATGCCATTTCATTGTGGTTGAAAGACATTGGTATGGTCAAGAAGGTCGAAAACTGGATGTTTCACTAACTCAAACCAAGTTATGTCAAACAGCGTGCCACTGTTTCCAAAATGTTCCTTCAACGGTACAAAGCGAAGTCGTTTTTGCATCGTATTGTCGCCGGCGATGAAAAATGTATGCAGTACGACACTCAAAAGCGCAAGAAGCCGTATGTTAAGCGCGGCGAATCCGGACCATCGACGCCAAAGCCAAATATCCATGGTAGGAAGGTAATGATCTGCATTTGGTGGGACCAGAAGGGAATTGCGTACTACGAGCTTCTGAAAAAAGGTCAGACGATCAACGAGGCTCTTTACAGACAACAACTGACGCAATTGAAGCGAGCGATTGCGGAAAAACAGCCGGAATGGGCAACCAGACCTGATTCATTGAACTTCCGCCATGTCAATGCTCGGCCGCATGTCGCACGAGTCGTCAAAACCTATCTTGATGGTAACGGATGGGAAGTCCTAACCTACCAGCCTTATAGCCCAGACATTGCACCATCAGACTACTATTTGCTCCGATTGATGCAGAATGCCCTTAGTAGTACGCTTAGGAGTACGCTTCACTTTAGTTGAAGGTATCAAAAATTGGCTTAATACTTTCGTCGCATCTAAAGACGAGCAGTTTTATTGGCGCGAAATCCATGCAGTGCCAGAAAAGTTGGAATCATTTATTGCTAGCAATGGGCCATAAGTTGAATAAAATACATTGGACCAATTTTGCACAATAAAGTTTCAAAATCGAGAAAAAATCGTAAAATTCTACGTCTCTCCAGAGTTCCCAATTCTTTAAAGCCTGACCACCTCTTCCACTCTCTTTTCGAGCGTAAAGCTGCTCTTAAGTGTCTAGATTCAATTCAATTTAAAATTTGCACAATATTATGTAAAATATGTTTGTACACTGAGAAAACACATGGCGCCAGACGCCATAATTTATAGACTTCTGGCGCCATGTACATAGTCGATTTAGGGATTGTGATAAAATATAGCGCCACACGCCATAATACATGGCGAAAAGTACATAGGCCTACACGCCATGTACTATAGTCCTCCACGCCATGTACATGGCGTGGAGGACTATAGTACATGGCGTGGAGGACTATAGCACATGGCGTGGAGAACTATAGTGCATGGCGTGGAGGACTATACTGTATGGCGTGGAGGACTATAGTACATGGCGTTGAGGACTATACTGTATGGCGTGGAGGACTATAGTACATGGCGTGGAGGGCTATAAGCATAGCGTCTGCTCCTATGTACTATGGCGCGGGGCACTATATTTTATCACAAATCGACCGAAATCGACTATGTACATGGCGCCAGAAGTCTATAAATTATGGCGTCTGGCGCTATGTGATTATTCAGTGCATCTGAAGATGATCCAGTTTGCATCCAACAAAAGGCCACGAGCCTTCTCAGTTCGGAGCAACTGGAGGTAGAGCACTTGATGTCAGGTGATGGAATTCCATTAAAGAAATTCCCGAGGGATAAATGACATCAAAGCCCATACCCTCTCTTATACTCAAGAAGCTTGCTGATATTTATACATCTCCTCACACAGCATGGCTGCGAGTTATAATTGTAGTGCCATGAGCCATATTACATGGCTCATGGCACTATGTAATATGGCGTGTGGGGCCATAATTTTTGCGCCATGTAATTATGGCGCTGGGAGCTATACTGCATGGCTCAGGGTACTATGTACATAGCGTGTGGCACCATAAATGCTGCGCCATGTAACATGGGACGACGCGCTATGTAGATTCTGACATTATGGCGCTGGGAGCCATATTGCATGGCTCAGAGTACTATGTACATGGCGTATGGGGCCATAAATAATGCGCTATGTTACATGGCTCTGGGCGCTATGTGGATTTTTTTCAGTGTACAAAATAACAATGTAATTGTATTTTTAGTTCTAGAAAAATGAAATGAAAGGAGAATTTGGATCCAAGCGTTAATAAAGCGTGGTCAGAGATAAGGTCTTATTTTTTAGTATTGACAGAGGTAGCTGCTTTTATTGGTGTGCTTAGGGTTATGGATACTGTTTCATAAAAATTAGTGTAGTAGTTACTTTTTCTAATGTTTTGATTTCAATAGAATCATACTAATGGGCAAAATTTTGCATTTTTCATCACTTGCCCTATCTTTAACGCGCCCCCAGAGAATTGAAGCTTACATTTCTACCTAAGGTTGGTGGAACCTTTTGCTGTTACTAAATCAAATTTTTTTCAAAGTGACAGTTCAGATTTTGATCAAGGAAGATTGTGTGCTGTCGGTTTAGAATATGAAGATCTGAACAAAACGAATTTACTGAGCCGATTAGCTATATCAAATTCTTTGCAGTTTAGTGAAGAAGCAAATATTAAAGATAATTCAGAACTCTTTTCTGTCAGCTACGTGATATCAAGCATCTTCTTTATGCTACAAAATTCACACTAAAAAGTGAAATTTTCTTCAATTTTTTTAAAAAAGTAACCGCTAGTTTTATCGGATTTTTGCTACATACTATTCAAATTTAAAAAACTCTAGCGCACCTGAACCGCTAGAAACACTAATGTTCGAAGAACAGTAGAAGAATCGTGCAGGTTTTGAGTGCATATTCTACCACATGAGCTGCTTATTACGGCCAAAATGTTTCAAATGCCACGTTTTACTTTGGTCTCAAGAATGCATTATAACTCATATGGTAGAAGGTTTCAGATATTACCACTGGCATGGGTTCCAAAGTTTATGAAAGAAAAACACTTGTTAATTATATTCGTTATCAGTTGCTTATTTCACCAAACTTTGAAAGCAGTATCTCATATAACATCAATGAAGAAAATGCTCAGTGCCTGCAGCACTGTAACTGAAGTTGGTGTTTGGGGCTGCGATCCGAAAAATTTGTAAAACTTTGGGAATTGAAACATCGGTTATTTATTTTCATTGTAAATGTTTCCGGTATGAATACTAACTGTAAGCATTTATTGATACAAAAGTAGCACAACCGACTCGTGCTGGCAACCTTTCGCCAGTATCAAAGCCAAGAATATATCACATCTGCTTCACGTTGTTATATTACATTCGAAGTTATAGGAGTATAAAGAAATTTAGGGTTACCTGCAGCGAGTTTTTTCAAATAATCGAAAGCTTAATATTTGCTGTTTATTGTCACTACAATATCATTACCAATTGAAAATTCTACGATAAAACTGCTTAATAAAGATATTGCAAACAAACACAAAACCAACAATAGCTGGCAACCCTATCAAGGCTTTTCAACCAAATTTGGCCTGAATAATGCTTATAATAGGTTCCATTAATTGTATGAAATTCGTATTGATTTCATGACTGCACTAGAAGTTATAGGGCAAAAAGTTTTATTTTCCTGAGAGAATTTTCAAAACCAAAGATACAAAAATTACCATAGCTGGCAGCACCAATCGAATTTTTCAACCAAATTTCTATCAAACAAAGTTTAGAGTAAGGTGCAGCTACTGCGTACAATTTCATGAAAATCTGGTTACTAATTCACATTTCATAGGGCAAAAAGCAGTTTTTTTTTCTTTGTAATTTTTCAAGATGGCACCACTGGCACAGAGTTGCCCACAATTCAAAATCGCTGCTATCAGACCTGGTTCTACTTAAGTCCAATGCATTATGTAAATTTCAATGGTATCTGATTAATGGTTCGTGAATTCCCGTGAACAGAAGTTTTTGATGCTAAAAATATAGGTTAACTGGGAAAGGGTTACCGTTCTTGTCCGACATTAAATTTCCAAAGTTTTACTTTGAACGTGTAGATAAAGCATAAGATTAGTATACAGATTGGTTTTATTGTAAGAAACGGACATTTTTAGGATATTCGATGATTTGAATGTTTTCACTTCCAAATTTTTATTTTTTCAAATTTAAGACACCAAAATTATCATAGCTGGCAGCTCCAACCGAATTTTGCAACTAAATTTCTACCAAACGTGGTTTAAAATAAGGTCCAGCTACTGTGTGAATTTCGTCAAAATCGAACGATTCAATCAGAATTTATAGGGCTAAAAGCAGTTATTTTTTTTTAGTGATTTTTCAAGATGGCACCACTGGCACAGAATCGCCCGCATTTCAAAATTACTTCTATCAGACCTGGTCCTATTTAAGACCAATACAGTCTGCAAATTTCAATTAATTCTGCTCATTGGATCGTGAGTTTCCGTGAACAGAAGTTTTTGATGCTAAAAATATAGGTAAATTGACACCGAAAAAAGATCACCAGGCGTGTCCGTTATACCATATCAAATTTTTTTTTGGTCTATGTAAAAAAAGCACGAAATTTACATATAAGTGGCTTTTTTTTGAAAAAGCGCCTTTTTTTCAAGAGAGACGATAATTTGGAGGTTTTCACTTTCAGTGCCTGCCCTAGCTTCAGGGTTGCCAGCACGCTCATCAAAAGCTACACGAATTTACAACTAAATACCAATATGTTCTGAAAATTTGGTAATGATTGAATAGCTCTGTCAAAAGTTATCGCAATTTAAAAATTTTCAATTTTTCCCGTTCTTTTTTTAGGCACCCAGCGCACACATGGGGTTAAAAAAATTCCAAAACATTATCCGATTCACATGTAAAACACGTTCGAAATTTATTTTGTTAACTTTATTTTTGCAAAACTTATTTGTGTACGGAATAATAGGTATATTACAAATATTACTAAAATGGCCGCCGGCGCAAAAGGGTTAAATATTTTTAACTTTTTCTGAGACCTGGCACTATTCTGCATATACACCAATGTGTCCTGAAAATTTCAGTTCAATCGGATGGCGCGTTCCTGAGATTTTTTCACTGAAATTTTTTGATGATATATATATATATATATATATATATATATATATATATATATATATATATATATATATATATATATATATATATATATATACATATATAGAAATATGAATTTTTGGCCAAAGTGATTTTAATACTAATGTTCTTCTTCGAACATTAGTGAAAATTGACAAACAAAGTACAACTTTCAGCCGATGAATACCGCCATTTCCACTAATTGTGACACATACTTAGGTACCTATAGTTCGCTGTACTTGCCTCCGACATAGAGTCGACGACGACTTTGTTATTTTGCACAATTAATCTTGCCTTTCAACCGTCACATACAATAAAAATCTATTTTTCTTGCATGTCCGCTGCAGCACTTCGCAACAAACAACGGAACAACAACCAATCCAATCATGAGGATCAAATCGCCGCCGTACCGAGATAAATCTTTTTTCGGTGTCATATTCCCGGTACCTACACTACGTACTTCATTGTATTTTCGTCTGGGCCGTTGGGGTTCGGTCGAAAATCGAGTTATAGATACCAACATCATATCACTCTATGGTCGCCGCCGTGGCTTCTTGATGTCTTCATTAACTCGAATTTAGATATTTCAATTATTCCAGATTTGTTACGGATACCTACAGTTATAATAATTGGCCGCCATTTTGATTTTGATTTTTTTTTACCAGCTGACAATCAACTGTTGGATTGGTTGCTGCCTTGCGTCGCATTGCCTCTGTCTCTCGTCCATCAAAAAGTCGCAAATTTTCCGATTCGAATTTGAAGCGAGCCACAATGATTTGTGAGAAGAGATTGTAATTGGTAGAGATTTTTGCATAATAGCTGATGTCTAGTGACGATGAATAGATCTTGTGAGCGTTTGAAATATTTTGTTAACTGGATTTTGATTTGACAGGACGGCGAAATGGTCAAGTAGGTTGTTCACTGTACGGTGACATTTGAATCGTTTACCGAAAAAAATTGGTTATGAATGAATTATGGCATGGTCTGACATGTAGTTGGATTTGAGTAAAAATTTTGTAATTGACTTGAAAGAGATCGTTTTGAAATGCATATCAAAATAAAGCAACTGAATATTACGAACTATTCTATGTAAATCTTTAAACTGTACAGGAGTTTTGACGTTGATTTTGAGTTTATAGCAGTTTGTTTCTGAATTGAATGCAGAAAATGAAGCGTTGTGTCTATTTTATGATTTTTTTATAAGAGCAATTTTATAGGACATTTGATTTTGGTTTCCGCTTGCTATTTTGTTGTACATATGTTCTAGGGAAGGAAAGATCGGTGACGGTTAACCGGTTAAATCGATTCACCGATCGACTAATTTTCACCGGGGAACCGCTTTCACCCAAATCGATTAATCGGTTAAATGTTTCGGTGAACCGTTTTTTAACATGGCAAAGTTTGCTTCAGGGAAAACATCGAAAAAGAAATAGCCAGGTTTGCTGTGTTGCCGCCGTGTCGACATTCTCTCCTCGCTGGCCGACTCACTCCCTCTCGCTGTCGCGACTTGCTCGATTTTCGAGGTGTCAGAGCACTGCTACCCCCTTCTCGTTCCCCCTCTCCAGTGTGGCTGAACATGTCAACGCGAGCATTGTTGAACCACTAGTATTTTGTTTTAAATTTGTGTCATTCGTGTGAAGTTCTCGTTCACTATTATCGAGTCAGTAATTAAATCTTCAAGTAAACGAACCAGAAAACGAAGAGAATGCTGAAGTCTTGCTTGAGGATATCCAAACGAAAGGGGAAACACAAGACCCAGTGGAACTGTCAGTGCACGCTCTGCTCATTTTTGTTTGTTTTCTATGATAATGCCAAAGCTCAGGGGATTGCCCTTTGAAGCGAATGCTTAGCGATGGCGATAGGCAGACACATATGGGAGAAGCCGATATCAATTATTCCATTATTCTTTTAAGTGCCACATTTATTTCTTATTCTCTAAAGCGCTAGTGTTATGCCTAGTCGCTACTAAAGCTTTAATGTGGCACTTAATTAATGGAGCGCTGGTATTATGCCTAGTCGCCGACTGTTAAGAAAACACAAGACGAACAAATAGAGCCATGGGCATGGCGGGATTCGAACCCGCGGGTAGTAGATCGCTGCTTCGGACTGACGCGTTAGCGAGCTAAGCTACCGACCCCACTTAGTGAAGTGAGTGAAACGGATCGCGTTTTTTCCGCACCAGTGAAGCTGCCTCGGAGGAGCGTAAGCAGCAGAAAATCAAGGCTGGAAAATCAGAAGTAAAGTGATTGAAACTCGTCCAAGAGGTACGGACGCGCTGGAACTCGGGCTACTACATGACGCAACTTTATATTGAGCTCGAAGAGCCCATTACTGCCGTACTTTTCAAGATACAGCGTGAGCGCGGCTCCACAAAGCGAAGACCACCGCTAATTATTAGTGGGGAAAAAATCAATATTCTAATCGAGATCAGGGAGCTCCTGAAGCCTCTAGAGGAGGCAACCAATATGCTCTCCAAAGAAAACAGTGAATCGAAAACAGGGAACCAAAACAGTGAGAATAGCGTGGCAATTATGATTTACAGAGTGGCCCACGGACCCCGGGATCTATGGCAGGCAGGCTTGTGCATCTGCCGACAAGACGTGAGACTTGGAAGGCTCCACCAAGCTCCACTCCACGCCTCTCGCTTGTCATCGACAGATGCACTAAGTGTTGGCTACCTGTAAAACAACACCGGATCTCGTGGACCACCCTATATATATAATTTTGATACATTTGAACACCTACTAAATAATTCATCTAAACTTTCAGGTGGCTGCCAACAGAACACTTATCATGCAATGTCAAGCAGCAACTTTTAGCGGAAGTCAACTCAAAATTTTTTGAAATCAAGTTACTTCGTCCATATGCAGCAGCAACCTTTCTGGACCATCGCTATAAAAAGTTAATCTTTGAGGATCCAAGCGCTGCTTCTTCCATAATTAACTACCTTGGTGAGTATTTCACCGTTCGATTTATGGTCTTCGTAGTTGAAAATAATTTGCAAGAGACTTCCTCTTCAAGGTATTGCCACATGCACACGTCCGTCTTGTCCAGCAGTCCGGTTGAAGGCGGACAAGGTGGACAAAACGGACAAGTGCATTTGGTGCGCATCATGGTAAAGCTAATTTCCTCGTATCAGGCCCGGCGCTTCTGATCAAAACAAGGGTGGACAAGATGCACTGACAAAAATCCACATGGCTATGTAAGATAGCGCATTATTTATGGCCCCATACGCTATGCACATAGTACTCTGAGCTATGCAATATGGCTCCCAGCGCCATAATGTCAGAATCTACATAGCGCGTAGTCCTATGTAACATGGCGCAGCATTTATGGTCTCACACGCTATGTACATAGTATGGCTCCCAGCGCCATAATAGCGTGGCGCAGAGATTATGGCCCCACACGCTATATTATATAGTACCATGAGCCATGTAATATGGCTTCAGTTTTCATACCGATTCGGATGAATTGAGGTAAATGGTTTGTTTTGAAGTCGAGCTTGTATTTTACTGTAATAAAATAATTCTTGTCAATTTGCAATCTAACACAAGGACATCCGGGAGGTTAGTTACAGAATTAGCTTAAGCAAGAATCTAGCTCTCAATTTATTTCTTTCATAATGTAAGATAACTCCAATTATAACTCGCAGCCATACTGTGTGAGGGGACGTATAAATGTCAGTAAGCTACGTTTGAAATAAAATTACCTTTATGGAATGTTGTCCGGCTAATCAGTTCCATTATCAGTGGGTGCTACTTTGCATTGTATGATAATGTACTCATATGGAAGTGATGATGGCAGTATTGACTGCTGAGAGTGATGCACTCCAGACGATAATCAACTACCGACATATTGCCGCCATCCATCTGACGATTGTTATGTTGGTTCGGGGTTGCGCAATTAACATCTGGAGATGTTGATAGATACGTTGGAATCTACTGGAGACGTGGATATACAGTGAAAAAACACATAGCGCCAGACGACATAGTTTATAGACTTCTGGCGCCATGTACACACTGTTGCCAGATTGGGCGATTTCTCGCCAATTGGGCTATCTTTCCATTGCATTTGGCGACGAAATTTAATATTGGGCTACTGGCGACTTTTTGGGCTCCAGTGACCAGCCCATGTTTCAACTGCTAAAAATACATAAAATTAAATTCACAATTGATTTCCTCAATCCCTTAACTTCATGTTTTAAATATTCACTTCATGTTTTAAATTCCGGTTGAACCTAAACTTTATTTCTAGTCTACTATTTGACTGTCTGCCTAAAGTGGTCAGTAATAAGACTGAAATTTAAACCTGTGCTTGTAAAATTGATAAGTATGAGCAAATGATCAAAATACACTGAGCACAGAAAAAAATTGTGCAAAAGCCAATGAAGTAAAATCTGCTGCGGGATAACAAATTTCCAAAGCTTGGAATCGCTTTTTTATAACTTTGTCTTCCTGCATCTAATACATTATTCGATATATGTTTTAGTATATTAAATAACTTAAATACTAACATTTGAAATAAATAGCAACTAAATTTTTTTTAAACCTTTGATGCGAATTCTAATTCTCTTGAATTTCAACAAAATATGCTGCAACGACTATAAAATACTACCAGATTCGATATAAATACTGGATTCTTGAATTTACTCGTTTACTGCATCAGAAAATGAAATTGTAAATATAATTTTCGACTTTATAAGAGATTTGTATATAAATAAACAAAAAATAAATACCCATGTGAAAATGGATACAAAATTTTTTTTGCATCTAATAAGAAAAAAATTTGGCAAAATTTTGACCTCGACCTATTTTGTGGCAGTGTTGGGCTCTTTTGGGCGATTTTAAAAGCCAAATTGGGCTCCATGAACGGACATTTTCTGGCAACACTGCATGTACATAGTCGAATTCGGGATTGTGATAAAATACAGCGCCAAACGCCATAGTACATGGCGAAAAATACATAGGAGCAGACGCTATGCTTATAGTCCTCCACGCCATGTACTACTAAACAGTGTACTAAACATAAACGTTCTATCTACATTTTTTACATTTTTGAGTTAACACCGGATTCGAAAACTACATACTCCATTACATCATTCTAGAAAATATGATAAACCTACCTTTTGTGAAAGTATGTTAAAATAAACAATGAAAAATCCTCCCATCTACAAAAAACGTCGCAATACTAAGCATAAACTTTCTATTTACCCTAGATAGAACGTTAATGCTCAGTAACGCTGCCATTATTTCATTGCATGTTACTACAAAAAAGTATTATCTGATATTAAGGTATTTAAACTGTTTTTTTTCATTTTTTTTTTGAATGATTGCATCATCTCTCAATAATATTGTTGTTAAAATGTCAAGTCAATTGAAGCGAAATTGATGAAGTTATGAGTATTTGAGCGTCTGTTGCTTCAGGCCTGATTTCTATACATGCTCGACAGCTATGCGTTTTTCTGAAACTTGTTATTTTTAAAGTCTGTGTTCACCATAACTCAAAATCTGCTGGACCAATCGTTTCGAAATTTTTCACAATACTTCTTCACATAATTCCCCAAGCATCTCTGGCAGCTCTTTTTTTTTTTTTTTTTTTTTTGAAAAAATTATTAATTTTATAATAACAAATTAGCCGAAAATCGATTTTTTGACTTCCAAGTGGTGCAAAAAATTGAAGAAAAAAAATCCTCCCAGAGTTATCTGGAGAAACACTTCCTTTAACAAATGCATTTTGATTTTTTTCGTTTCAGATGATTCTTTTGAGAGTTATCAACACAATTTAATTATTTAAATTAAACAAACATGAACATTTTTTGTAATCATGACCCTAAAAAAAATATATTTCTTTTTCTTTGGGTAAAACCCAAACAAGGATTAGTAACGAATTCAAGTTTTTAATAATCATAAAAAATAAGGCATGAGAACCAAAATAATAACACATCAGTTTCCAAACAGGAACTATATACATTCTGAACATCTCAACACTTTATGCTCCCTACAGACAGTTTTTTTTTAAAATTTTTTTGCACTTTGTCTGCGTCTCTTTTCTGAAGTTGCAAAAGACACAGTATTTTCTTTCCTTTGCAGCAGATTCATCTTCATTTTGTAGCTAGTTCGTAACACGAAGATTCAGTAATATGTTTTGAATGTTTTCGCGCAATTTCCCACTCAGAGTAGAATTTTCAAGCCTTTTTTTATGCATAATTTTGCTAAGTCAGTACGCACCTGCTTCATAAATGCCCGTATATTAAGGGTTTTTTTCTTTTTGGAAAGCATTTTGTGGCAACAAATGACGTAGCTGTTGACAAAAGCAGTGGCGGCTCGTCAGGGGCGGCAGGGTCGGCCCGGCCGTACCAAAAGAATTGACTAATGTCACCCAAAATGAGAAAGATAAATAAATAATGTTAAGCACATTATTACTACAAATTCATTTCCTAATCATGTCTGCCTTATTCAATCTTAATTTTTTCATAAGCCGCGTATACAATCTCCGATCCAAATTAGAGTAACATCGAAATAGTATAGTGTAAACGAATAAACGACCCGTTTGCATTCGACCGTTTTCATCTCAATCTTGCTTCAATTCTGGTTTGTGTAAGCGGCTATCTTGAGCAAAACATCAAGCAAGTGCATCGTTCCCACGACACGGCCAGCCAACCATCCTCCCAACCTACATCATTCCGTTCAAACATATGTACATACGAGTACGATGCATCATACACCCAACGAAGCGGTGGCCGCATCATACCCAGCAAGTACAAGCAAAAATCAAGTAAAGACACGGCCGAGATTGCGGCCCGAACCAAACTGGCCGTGTCTGATTACAGTCTACGCTACTCCAAACTCTGCAGATAGCCTCCGTTCGAAACAACATTTTCATACTAGCTATTTAGTTGGGTGTTTTGTAACGAATTTTACACCCCGCATATAGATGAGGCAATGCAAAAATTTCTGCGGCCAGCCGCAATTTGCTGGCTAAGAACAGTATGCAGCGTAGACGCTCTGTTATGTTACTCTTTAGTCGATCGTGGGATGCTTTCTGTTCGCGAAGAGATTAATTTTCTGTTAAATAGCATTGCATGAATAGAAAAAGGTCAAGTACGAGTTTTCTTACCTCGTATGGAAAGGTAGTGTATGTAAAGGTAGTAAATCAATGTATGCTGGTCAAATAAAAAAAATATTTTTTATCGATTTTATGTTTTATTTAGGAAAGTGTAGTTATTATACAGCATTAAGCTGTTATAAAGTGGTTTTTCGAAAGTGTTTTTATTGAAAAGTGAGCAGTGGAGATGGTGTGGAAAAACTGAAAATAATACCAGTAAAATTGAAATTGGTTGAAAATAATCATCTTTTTATAGGATAAAACTTCAAAATTGGACATTTGATTTGGACATTAATTTGACATTAATCGTTGTTGTGAATAACTAATTTGTGAAATGCATAATGAACAGTTTTTAATTTGGAAAACTAGTAATGCATTTGGTACGATGTGGCAACATAAGCAAATTTTCAGTTGAAAAAATTTTTTTAAGTTTTTAAAACAGTTGCCTTGAAGCTAAATGGCGTTCCAATACTAAGTCATTAAAAGCAAAATAAGGAAAATTAGTTGAAGAAAAATGATATTTTTTACACTGAAATAATCAATTCTTTCGCTGTGTTTATAGCATGATATGAAAGAATGAATATCAAAAATGTTATTGTATACGCTTTTGAGAATTTAGCTTTTGCGCTTGTTTGCTGATCTTAGAGGCGTACGTTTTTCAGACTCATTAATTTATGGTACACTTGTCTTTCTCCTCCCCAATTACATCCTCTCTCTGTCTTGACGACAATGCTCAAACACATTTTGTGGTTTTTATTGGAACATATTTTTGTACGAAGATCAAATTTTATTTGCTTTACCAAAAATTAAACTTCTGAAATATAAATTCCGTTTTGGCCGACCCAAATTTTTATACTACGAGCCGTCACTGGACAAAAGCCATTTTCAGCATTCCGTAGGATAATCCCATAGGCCATTTATTTGTCTTTCTGCTGCATGACATCTGGGAACATATCTGGTCGAACGAATCAACTCCTCTCTTTGTTTGATTGTAGAATTCAATCATATCTGGTTTTCCGGATAGATAATTAGGACACCCTCCTCATCACAGGAAGATAGTAGATATACCATATTTGCAGATTTGGACTTGTATGACAATAAAGTTTGCGGTCCATCATAGCAAAACATTGAGGTTCCAACAGGTTTAGACCTTGTATTTTCGAACTAAACGAAAACAATCGAAAAATAATTCGGGTTCTTAAGTTCCAAATGCTTCAAATCACATAACGTGGAGTCATTTTGACTAACGATGCTACTATATCTACGCACATATAATGCTTACCTATAAAACACGTGCAAAACTTGGGAGCTCTGACCCAGCACTAAGTAAGTTCGGACAGGCGCACTTTTGCCAGATTGGGCGATTTCTCGCCAATTGGGCTATCTTTCCGTTGCATTTGGCGACGAAATTTAATTTTGGGCTACTGGCGACTTTTTGGGCTCCTCTGACCAGTCCAGGTTTCAACTGCTAAAAATATATAAAGTTGAATTTGCAACTGATTTCCTCAATCTTAAACGGAAATCTCTTCGCTTCATGTTTTAAATTTTGGTTGAACCTGAACTTTATTTTTAGTCTATTATTTGACCGTCTGCCTAAAGTAGTCAGCAAGAAGATTGAAATTTAAATCTGTGCTTGCAAAACTCATAATTATGAGCAAATGATCAAAATACACTGAGCACGGAAACAATTTGGGCAAAAGCCAATGAAGTAAAATCTGCTGCTGGATAACAAATTTTCAAAGAAATATGTGAGCTCGATTTTTTAGGTCTGTTCCCGTACTTTCAGTCACTGAATTTTACTGAATCATGTGGTGGGGGAATTCATGGAAAGTACGGGAACGCTCTCATTGCATTTCCTGGAAAACGAAAAACAAAAGTGTCAGTTTTCGGTTTGTGGGAGAACAATAGTGATTGTAAAGTCATCCTAAGCGGTAATAAATTATCGCCACAAAAGCGGTAATAAATTATTCGACCTTCATAGCAACATTACGCAAAAATAAGTTGCTAGCCGCGCACATTTGAAAATATTTACTCGCGCCATATCGTTTGACCCTTTTCAATATTTTTCAGTAGCTCAGACCCTACTGAAAAGAGGGGAAATTTTCAGTTTTCAGTAAAACGGAGTACGGGAACGGCTTCATTGCAATTAATCGCGATTAATCGCAATTAATCGTAGTACGGGAACAGACCTACTATAGGTCTGTTCCCGTACTTGAATCTATTAGGTCTGTTCCCGTACTTCAGCAAAATGCAGCAGTAACAGAATTTGGCAGCTGGCTTCTTTTTGCTGCAAAATTTGGCTTGCATTTGGCTTGCAGCAAAAGTACGAAAACGACTTACTGCGAATCTATTTTAATATATTATAATAGATTCAAGTACGCGAACAGACCTATTATAATATATTAAAATAGATTCGCAGCAAGTCGTTTTCGTACTTTTGCTGGAAGCCAAACGCAAGCCAAATTTTTCAGCAAAAACAAGCCAGCTGCCAAATTCTGTTACTGCTGCAGTTTGCTGAAGTACGAGAACAGACCTTATATCTTCCTGCATCTAATAAAATAGTCGATATATGTTTTACTATGATAAATAACATAAAGAATAAAATTTTAAATAAAGTGCAAATAATTTTTTTGGCATCTTTGATCCAAATTCTAGTTCTCTTGGATTTCAACAAAATATGTTGCAACGACTATAAAATACCACCAGATATGATACAAATACTGGATTTTTCAATTTACACGTGCACTATATCAGAAAATGCAATTGTTAATATAGTTTTCGACTATATAAGAGTACATAGATAAACAAAAAATAATAGCCCATGTGAAGTGGATAAAAATTTTTGTTTTGCATCTGACAAGAAAAATTTTTGCCATAATTTTGGCCTCAACCTATTGTGTGGCAAGTGTTGGGCTCTTTTGGGCTATTTTAAAAATCAAATTGGGCTCCATGAACTGCAACACTGCAGGCGATACATAAAATGGTCGAGAAGAGAACCGTACCCGCACCCATACCCACGTGCTCTCGGTGGTCATATGAACGAAATCGGATTTTTTTTACTAAAATGTAACACGTGTACTATACATACTTGTCTATCTTAGTTTCTTAATTATTCTGTGTTTTATTTGAATACAAAATTTTTATATCCTTGATGAAAAGCTTTGTATTTAACAGAATGAATATGATCTTTTTGAAAAATCATGATGTTTTGGAGTCCTGTGTTTTGCTGTTTGGAAATGGTCTATGATTTTTTCTTTGTTTCTAGGCAAAATATTAAAACCGTTTCAGGAAATATCACACAAATTGATTATCAATTAATTTCGATATCAGACTCGTTTCGATATCAGAATCATTTTTCAAGTATTTCAGTACATTTTTACTCTGTTTGCTAATTAATTGCATTACTTATTTCGCATAAAGTACTAAATGTTGATTTCCGTTTTCCGGCAATCGATATTTTTTTAAGTTGCTAGATTACACATACACTTCTTCACATCTCAAACTAAAAGCTTTCAAAATTTCAAACTTTCTGTAAATATTTCCATTCATTCTCACCCTTAATTCTAATTTTCGACACAATACTGTAGTTGAACTATCACTCGACTTGAAGACATATTCTATCCAACATTATACGCTTTCCTTCATTTTCTACCTTGCTTCGTTAATTCAACGAAGAAAAAAAAATATCTCTAAATTTCTGAATAAGTGAACTCGTAGCACTGAACTCGTTTGCCGTCATACCGTTATTCTTTTATGTATATTCAAATCTATTCACCTCATAATTATTATAATTATTGGATAAAATCATGAACAGAACGTTGTAATTTTCGAGCGTAAGAATTGCTCTTCGTCTCGAGATATGAATTTTTTTTTTCCAGGGGGGTCAAGATTAATTAGCGGCCTGAGTATGATATTTTCATGCAATCAATGATAAAAAATTAGCTAGCAATTTTTGGATGCCGGGCAATCTAATTTGGGTTTGAGTTTCGAAAATTTCGTTAGCATAAAGAGAGAAAACCGAATGTTTTCTGAAAATGTTGGTTTAGCCGCGGGAATATTTGTAATTAGATGAAAATTCCTAGATCGATTTAAATTATTCGTTTAGATTGCTTGTGCTGATGCTATGCCGCATAATGCCCTTATACTAACACATGGCATCGTCATGTAGTTTGGTGTTTGGTTAGACATTCATCTAGTTGCTTTATATTAAAAGTAACATCACCTACTTTAATTTGTGAAATTTTTACTTTTTGCGTAAATTGGACAACAATAATAAGATTAATTAAAATCTACTTAAAATTTGCGGGGTTTCGATAACTATGCTGGTACTCTAATTGTTAAAGCTCAGTTTTATTGATATTTTTGGCAATATATTGATTTGTTGCGACGAATCCAGATAGTTGTAATTTTTTTATTATAATACATACGCATAAAGTTGTGCTCACGTCACTATGATGATTGGTACTTAAAACTGAATATGCATCTGTAGCTCAGTTCACCTACTTATCTTTTAGTTCAACTTCCGTGCTGAATTGTGAATTTAGTCATTTAATATTCACACTCAGGTTCTTGAAGAAAATCTCTATAGAATTCAAACTAACAAACATGTGTTCTAATAGCATTTTTCATAAATAATCTTATCTAAAAATAAGTAAAAGCTGTCTTAGCGTCAAGATTGATACTCCAAATCCAGGTTTTGCTTAAAAAAAAAGCTTCAAACAGCACAATCTCTTACGCAACAATTAATCACGTTAATTGATTTTAGTTCAGCCGTTGCGAAATTTTCTTATTATCAGCTTTCTTTTCCAATGGTTTTCAACAAAAAAAAAATCTGCGGACAACGATGCCTTACTATATTTGTGACTGTGTGACATATACATACAAGTGTTATTTGTCGATTTTCTTTGGAAACCTATACATTCACTTACTTAACAACAAACATCTATCAAGCTTTTTTCCTCACCTACCGCATAACGGTATCAATGCTAAAGGAAACACAGTGTATCTATACATAAAACGTCCCGATAAGATTCATAAATTATCTCAATCTTTATTTCTCCTTGCCTGGCCGCGTCGCCATGTTACCGCACCAAAACTGTATCAGGCAAGGTAGAATATCCGCATATCAGGCTGAAAAAAAAAACAAATGCAAGCTCAAATCCTTCGAACGTCAGCAGCAATCAGGAACAGGATCACGATAGGGAAGAATCCAGGCACACGAAAAAAAAGTAGAGCGAAAGATACAAAATGACGTACCCTCGCCATTTTCTTCTTCTTAAGAGGATGTCGTTCTGTACGTGCCATGTCGTTTTTTTCTTTCTTTTTCAGGCGAATAAGCATAATGGGAATGTCAGGGAGCGTAACAGAACCGTAGAAATCCCGACCCAATTTGATTTATTGTTTTCATTCCGCACGAATCAGTTCGAGTTTATCAGTTTCTAGAGTTTTCGGAAAAAAATTCATTTAAAAGATGGGTCTTAGCTGTCTAAAACTGTATCTTGGGCTTGTGAATTGAACTGATAAATTATTGAGATAATAGGTGCGTTTTTTTGGCACCCCCCAGCAGATCAAATTTTGTTAAGTATATTGAATACAGTATAATATTGAACTAATGTTAGAATTCTATTTTGACTTTTCATGTTTTATGTGAAATTTGAAAATTAACTATGGTGTTAGGTGTGGACTGTAGAACTCATATCAAAATCTGGCTTAATTTCGGCATAAGTTTTGTCGTGAATGAAGTAAAGTTATTTTACGGTAGATATGAAAGTTTCATTGACAATCTCATTTCTTCCTTCAAACACCAATTCACCGTAGCAGGATTAAAGCTCAGGGAAATAAGAATCATTTAATAGCTGATATTTTTATTGTGAGCTTGTTCATTTGAATATTGAAAAATGTCAGAAATTTGTTTTAAATAAAACGAAAATTTTGATTTAAGAGCGTCCACAAATAAACAATATTTTAACCACTTACGGATTCCTTCGCCGAAAAAAAATTGTCATTATTTCTTATCATTAAGGTATTTTAGAATTGGCAAATTGAAATAGACAATGAATTTTTTTTTCAAACTTCGAATCGTCAGAATCTCTGACAGAGCGAAGCATATTGATGTTGAGTAAAACTATACTGAAATGTTTTTTTTATTAAATTAAATTAATTAATTAATCAATTAAAAAATTCTTTTTAATAAAAAAAACCCCCCAGCACATCAGAACCGCTAGAAACACTAATGTTCGAAGAACAGTAGAGGATTTAAGCAGATTTTGAGTGTATATTAAGACTAAACTTAAGACTAGTATAGACTTAAGACTAATATACCCTTAGTAATAATAGACCCTAAGCCAATTAAATTTCGATGACTTCTTCGAAAGTTACAGCGATAGAAAGATGTTTGGGGTTGCCATCCGAAAAATGTGCAGAACTTAGAAAATTTCAACATTGTTTACTTGTTTTCATTGCAAATGTTCGCAATGTGAATACTTAATGCAAGCATTAATTGATACGAAACGAACAAAAACGGCTCCTGCTGGCAGCTCTTTGTTAACACCGAAGCCAAAAATATGTCGCATCTGCCTTACGTTGAAGTCAGCCTGCTCTGCGAATTTCGTATTGATCCGATGACTGCATTGGAAGTTATAGGGATGCAAAGAAATTTAGGGTTACCATTCGCAAAAGTTTTCAAATTTTCTAGATCTTAATATTTGGTGTTTATTTTCACTATAAGATCACTACGATTTGAAAATTCTATGCTAAAACCGCTTACTAAAGGTATGCCAAAAAAATACAAAAACAACCATAACTGGCAGCCCTAACATTGTTTTGAAATTAAATTTCTATGAATATTGCCTACAATAAGTTTAGTTTGCCATTTAAATTTCGTTATGATTCAATGACTGTACTGGAAGCTATAGGGCAAAGAGCTTTATTTTCCTCAGGAATTTTCAAAATTTAAGACACCAAAATTACCATAGCTGGCAGCTCCAACCGAATTTTTCAACCAAATTTCTGCCAAACATAGTTTAAAGTAATGTGTGAATTTCGTCCAAATCGAATGACTGGATCAGAATTTATAGGGCCAAAAGCAGTTATTTTTCAAAATGGCACCACTGGCACAAAATTGCCCGCATTTCAAAATCACTTCTATCAGACTTGTTTCTACCTGAGACTAATACATTCTGTAAATTGCAACTTATTCTGATTATTGGATCGTGAGTTTCTGTGAACAGAAGTTATTGATGCTAAAAATATAGGAAAATTGGGAAAGGGTTACCAGGCGTGCCCGTTGTAAAATTTCAAATGTTTTACTGTGGCTATGCAGACAAAGTATAAGATTTATATATGAGTGGTCTTTTTTCAAGAAGCGACAATTTTTCAGGAGAGTCGATGATTTGTTGGTTACAACTTTCAGCGCTTGCCCTTTCTACAGGATTACCAACATGCTTATTAAAAGCAACAGACATTTCCAACTAAATAGTTTCAATATGTTCTCAAAGTTTCATAATGATTTGATAGCTCTGTCAAAAGTTATCGCAATTTGAAAATGTTCAAATTTTTCCGATCTTTTTTTAGGCGCCTAGCGCACACATGGGGTTAAAAAATTCCAAAACATTATCCGATTTATATTAACACGTTCGAAATTTATTTTGTTAATTTTGTTTTTGCAAACGGAATGTTAAATGTGGACGGAATAATAGGTATATTAAAAATATCGCTAAAATGGCCACCGGCGCCAAAGGGTTAAAGATTTTTAACATTTTGTGAGACCTGGCACTATTCTGCATATACACCAATGTATCCTGAAAATTTCAGTTCAATCGGATGGCGCGTTCCTGAGATTATTTCACTGAAATTTTTTTGTTGATATATATATATATATATATATATATATATATATATATATATATATATATATATTTATATATGTATATATATATATATGTATATTTATATACATATATATATACATGTATATATATGTATATAATATATATATATATATATATATATATATATATATATATATATATATATATATATATATATATATATATATATATATATATATATATATATATATATATATATATATATATATATATATATATATATATATAAAGATGACCATGACCAACTCCGTCTCGCAAGTCCGGATCCAGAACAGATTGACGGATCCTTTCGAAACTCTGGGTGGCCTGAAACAGGGTGATGGAATAGCGCCCACGCTCTTCAACCTGGCACTTGAGTTCGCCATTCGGGCAATGAATCTGAACACCAGCGGCACGCTACTTTTTAAGTCGACACAATTGGCAGCGTACGCGGATGACATTAACATCATGACTCGAAAACTGACCGATGCAGAAGAACTTCTGCTTAGACTTGACACCGCAGCAAAGGAAGTTGGACTACGAATCAACGAGGACAAAACGAAAGTGATGATGCAATCTAGGACAAGGACGCCAGCGCACACGACCATCAACGTAGGGGACCTTTGCATCAAATTCGTGGACAACTTCATTTACCTTGGTAGCAATCTATCGAGTGACGCCAACGAAACTGACGAAATCAAGCGACGGATACAACTAGCAAATAAGACATTCTTCTCGGTCCTCCCCATTATGAAATCGAAATATGTGCACAGGAAAACTAAGCTCCGCGTTTACAAAACTATCATACGACCTGTGCTGTGCTATGGTTGCGAAACATAGACCTTGACACAAGCCTCCGAAAATAGGATCGACACCTTCGAACGGAAAGTTCTACGGCGGATTTTCGGGGCTGTTCGCGACCGAGATGGATGGCGCATCCGGTACAACAATGAGTTGTACGAACTGTACGATGAGCTGGAAGTCTCCAAGATCGTCAAATTGCAACGACTACAGTGGGCTGGGCACGTGCAACGCATGAATGACGATCGCATGCCAAAACGTGTCATGAACGCAAGACGTGTCGACGGAGCGAGGCCTAGAGGAAGACCAAGAGCTCGTTGGGAGAGCTCAGTGTATGCGGACGCCGGGCAACTACTGGGGCTCCAAGACTGGAGGACGCGGTCACGTGACCGAGACCATTGGAGGAATACTATCCAGGCGGCCAAGGCCCGACGTCGGGCTGTTGTGCCACGATGATGATGATATATATATATATATTTGGCCAAAGTGATTTTAATGCTACTGTTCTTGGAACATTAGTAAAAAATACAAATGATTGATAACTTTTCTCTTTTGTCCGCCCATCACCAAGTTACTTCATTTTTGCGCACTCGAAACTTCGGTTCACGATAACTCACGACCCGATAATCAGATCAGTATGATATTCACAGAATGTATTACTTTTTGGCAGGACCAGTTCTGATGAAAGCGATATTAAAACATGAGCAATCCTGTGGCAGTGGTACCATCTTGAAAAATCGCTAAAAATAAAAACGGCTTTTCACTCTATAAACTCCGATCCAGCTACCAAATTTTAAAGAAATTCACGCATTTTCTGGACCTTAATCTAAGCCAAGTTTGATAGCAGTTTGTGGTTGAAAAATTAGGATAGATATGGTAGTTTTTGTCTCTTGAATCATGAAATTCGCTTGGCAACATAAAAGCTTCTTGCCCTATAACTTTCGGTGCAGTCATGGAATCAAACCGAAATCTGAATATAAAAATTTGAAAAGTTTTGCAGATGGGAATCCTAATTTGTTTTTGTACTCCTATAACTTCTAACCAGATTTGGTATACTTTTGAGTTTTTCATTGTTCCCGTACCAACAAATGCTATCACGAAATATTGATATAGAAGATGTAACAAATGTTTAAATTTTCCAAATGCTGGAAATTTTTCGGATGGCAGCTTCAAATATTGTAACTTTCGATGAAGTCATCATCGATAATGTCATCGTGTCAAGTATATCCTATGGTAGAATATGCATTTAAAATCTGCCCGGTTCCTCTAGTGCCCATTAATATTCATAAAAAAACATTTAAGTTGTGATGATTTCAGCTATTTTTGCACACGCACAGCCAGGCTTTTTCGTTTGTTATATTTTTAGCAAACTTACTAAACTCGTAAGCAGAATGCACCATACATTCTTCCATACTTTTGCAGCCAATTCCGATTCCACTGCATTAATGTTTTTTTTCAGATTTTTCATTGTACCTTCAAATGCATGTTGTGTGTGCTAGAGTTTAGATATTTTAGTTCGTTTTGCTCCCAAAGTTTGTAAAACAATGAATTTCGTAGATTTTGTTGTCTCCTTTTTGCGTCGAAAAGATTGGTAGAGCAAGATTATTTGATTTCTATTTCTAAGCTTGACACAAACAAAGCTTTGATGGATCTAAGACAGCTTTGCCGCTAGGGGCAGCAGAAACCTCGGGATGCGAGGATATGGCGAATGAGCCAGCTCAGAGTAATCTTGGGGATTTGGTCTCAAAAAGCCTGACCCGGAGAGAGCTCAGAAGCCTGTTTGCGGTCAAGGCAGCGATCACTTAACGGCAAATGAGCCGGATCGACTGTCTTTCAGTACCATTTCTTTACACTCTTGGCTCAGGCACTCAATTTTCACTCAACAGCTTCTATGGGGGTTACGGAGATAGATGATCAGTTTTAAAAGTTGTTAGGCAACTGTATCCATCCCGAGACGTTGTCCAATAAGGACAAAAATCCCTTTTTATGCGAGAGCACCTATTCGCTCTAGTAAAATATAGGCGCAATTTGCTTTTTTTTCGGCGGTGCTGCGGCGGTCCATTGGGGCGGTCGCCATTTTGCTTTCTAATATTTTTTTCCAATGAAACTGTTAACTTTGAACTTCAATAAAGATGTATGTAAAATTTCAAATCGATATCTTGAATAGTTTTTTTTTGTAGCTGTTTAAAAAAAAATTTCATTTGGAGAATTTTAACAGTGGACAAACCCCTTAACAGTTATATAGGAGCTATAGGACAAAGGTCTCTTATCGACAGATTCTAAGACCGCTTCGCAGAGGCTCCAAAGAAAGAGCATTCCAATTAGGGGACTATCAGCCCTTTAGGCAGAGTCACACATCGAATTAAGTTGTGCTGACGGAGTCAGTGTTGAAATTATCTTCGAGCTGGGAGGCTGTCTAGATCTCCTCACTCTGGAAACAGAGATAGGGCCTGAGACAGCGAATGTGTCTGAGAAATACCTTGATTTAACCATAACTGGCAATTATGAAGACACTTCAAATTAACCTTTCTGAGTTCGTTCACTGAGACCGGAGAGGAGCTTATTCTGATCTAAGAGCTATAGGTTGAAGACAACCTGGTTTGTGGGCTAAGCACGAAAGGCCAAGAATTTTTTTCTCTTTTTACATTATAGGATAAAAACATTTTTTTAGCTTAAATGTTTTCAAGTTGTCAATTATTTGTTCCGAGAAAATAATTATAGCATACGATCATGGTGCAAATGCCACTTGTGATCATGGATACATGTCCTTTAATATGTGGGGGTCATAATTAAATGATGCTGGTAACCTTTATTAACAGGAATAGAACGATGAAGTGCCAATTCCTGGTCCGATCCTCACTGTAAGCTTCTAACGGAAGCATCGATTGTCACGAGGATCTGGAAGCGGTAGTTAATGTCCTTGCTAGTGCCTCATAAATCACGTTCCCCCGTGTCGTAATCATAAATCGCTCGAACACGTTAAGATGTCTGGGGTCGAAGAATCTTCCTGTGCGATCGTAAGACAGTTATGGACCTCAATGGATGTGCTCCTCAGTAGGCGGCTATTAGATTTAACCCACAGTGACCGTTGCTGAGTTGTAGCCTTAATTACGGGCTACTGTCGCATAGAAAGAAACGCATGACGTTTGGGGATTGTGTTGAACTGTGAACTGAAGCTGTGACTCGAAGGCTGAAGAGGAATCGGTCAGTCACATCAAGTGCCAGTGTCCGGCTTTGGCAAGGAGGAGAATGGAATGATCTGACGGATCTATTCTTTCGGTTGGATTTGTCAGATTGACAGCTACTTGACCAATCTACTTACCTAGGCCACGCAAAATATGGCGAATAGCTGACATTCATTTTATTCGATGCTTAATGTTACTGTTATCGTAGACTGCAGGGGTGATATCTGAAGTGGAAGGACACTTTTGGATCGCAGTATCGTGAACAGCCTTAGACTTGCCGTTTTCGCGAGCTTGGTTAATTAATTTTATTAATGGTAAGTAAAATGAGTAGCTCTTCTTGTGATACTTCATGCGGTTCGTTCATTTTCTTCGTAGTCTCAAGAATTTCTTTATAAAAATCGGAGCAGGTATGATATAATCACTGTTGCAAACACTTTGGTTTTTTATACTTGAGAGAGCAAAGACATTGATCGATGATTCGTTAACAGCAAATATTCAGATTCTCGGTAAAATCTTTATTTAAATAAGTAGAACTCTTCAAAGTCTCAAAGATTCTAATTGCTGGCTATTCGTAATGGTATTCAATTAAGATACCATTGGTCACTCACTTCCACCATTTTTTCTGGCTTTAATCTCGAAACTCATCATTTTAGATTTTGAAATTTACCAGACGACTGATTTAAGGTCTCTTCGGGACTGTTTTATGAAATTTTCGCTGAGATTTTACAGTCAAATAGGTCACTTTACCACATAGCTAACCAAGGTGAGCTATTTGCGCACTCTGCAATGGCGTATGAAACCATTCCTTAAATATTTAGGCCATGGTATAAACAGCGGAGGCTGAATGTAGAACCTAAGCTTAAGTTTATTAAACTAAAATAAAACTATTTTTAAAGTTTCAGCCAACACCACATTAATAGCTCAACTTTCTCAAAAGATCACTGGGAAGAAAGTATTAATGCGAATTCCGAATCAATAACATACTATGTCAAAATTTGCTTAACAGCTTTTCTACAGATCAGCAAACAAATACATTTTCTGTTTTATCCTATTGAACGTTTACATTATATTTCAGTGGCACTAATCAAATTCGTCAAAATACTTTTCAAATCAACTCCTAGCACCGTTTCGGGCATAAGTGTCTGCTTGAAATTTCTTCGTGTCAATCAATGTGCCGCCACTGTTTGCTTGATACATACTCAAAACGACATGATCAAATGAATGTATAAACATAATTAAAAACAATTATACAAAATCTTAAAGACCTTTGACATTAATTGAATATTGAAAGTTTAACCAACGTTTGCTCGACAGTAACAGCAGCAGTAACAGAACAGTTGTCAGTCAGTTTCGAGTGCATGAAAGTAGTGTACAGATGTATCGGAATGGCATGGCAAGCGAACGATTGGGAATGTTGAAATCTCGGGTATTTGCATTAGGAGTCACTTCATTCGAGACGATCGCACACCCGAAATGAATGGGAAGAATTTGACAGACGAAATTGCGTGATGTAGATAATCAGAAGGTCGTCAAGTGGTTTTCATTTCTACTTCTGTCAATGCTCTTCTGTGTGGAACTGGGGCAAGATATGGTGTTTTGTATGGTGGATTAGTTTTAAGGTGAGAATGTTGCATTGTTTTTGCTATGGTTTACTGCAGTTATGGAAATATATAAGATTTGAGGAACCGATTTTGTGTGAAACTAGGTGCAAAAATAACGTCAACACGAAGTTGTCTCGTTGTGGTTTATTTCTGGCCAATTTATTGCAACAAGAGGTAACAAGTTTTTTTTGGAAGCAATTTTAAAGCTTTGGTCCAATAAGCTTGCTTTAAACTCCCTGTCGAAAGTCAAGATAAAAAAGTCCAAAGTTCGCTCCAAATCCCATACAAAACTATCTTTGTTTATGTACCGTTTTCGCAGCTCCAGCTCAATATTATTTTTCTCGTTTTTTTTTATCAAGCTTGTAATATATAGCCAACTCCAAATTTACCGTTCAAAAATCAAAAATATTTATTTTTGAATTATTTATGAAGTTTTAATTTCTAAAATGTTGCTTTTAACTTTAAACCAACCTAATTATGTCCATGCTCAATTTTGCTTAAAGCTAGGTCAAAGAAAGATTAGAAAAGATTTAATTTTTAGTTTTTTTTTTGTACATTATTATTACAAGTACTATTTACAATAAAAAAAAATACTAACTAGCGGCTATAATATTTTGGCCTGCTGGCTCTTGATATTTTTATTTTTTTTATCTTTTTAATTTTTTTTTAATCTTACACGCTAATTATCATACCCAGCTGTGTACAGTGGCTGGGATTATCCTAGCACTTAAAACTTAAAATCTACCTTACGCTATGACTTAACTCTAACTTATACCTAACTAAAACTAACTTAGCCTAATTATACGTAATTTCTTATCCTAGATCTTACATCTAGCCGCTTCTATTCGTTGGGAGGCGTATATAATTAAAAAGCGCATCCATGAGCTGCCGTTGACACGTTATTTTCGCGGGGCGCATAAATGGCTCATTAGAGCCACCTGTACGCCCAAGTGGCCGTATTAGTCTGTCAATCCGTAGAATCTTGTCGTTAATTCTACAACCTGGTCCCTAAGCGGCTTCAGTCCCGACTCCTCATACAGGAGAAGGTTTAGAACCTACCAGTACAGTAGCGGAGGATTCTAGTTTCGAATACCTCCCCTTCCGCCATGGCAGTTTTGGAACAGGTAATCCAGGATGGGGAAGCATAAGTAAGGATAGACCAGATCAGAGTCTGGTAGCAAATAGACTTAGCTCTGGTGGTCATGCCTATCTTTTTGGCAAAAAGAGGTCTGATGCGTTGAAATGCGGACTTCGCAGCTTTGGTTTTACGCCACACATAAGAATTAAACTTCAGAAATTCGTGGAAGTCAACACCGAGGTACTTTAGGGATGAGATTGGAGTAATCTTAGAGGTTCCGGACGAGACAGCGAGTTTTTTTTAGTTTTTTTATTTATTTTCTATTTGGTTTGATGCCCTATTCGTCAAAGTAAAGACTTAGTTCTGCCAAGTAGTATTCCAGGCTCTTCGTTGCTTTGAGCGGGTCTTTGCTCGATGCGAATAACAGCGTGTCGTCAGCATAATTGAGGACTTGGAGTCGAGGTTGGCTTGCTGGAATAGAAAGATCAGCAGTGAATATTGTATAAAGAATTGGTCCCGTGACATAGCCTTGAGGTACTCCTGATGTCACAGGCCCTTTGGTAGAATTTGCTCCATTAACGCTGACATAGAATTGTCTGTTGCACTGAAAAAACACATGGCGCCAGACGCCATAGTTTATAGACTTCTGGCGCCATGTACATGGTCGATTTTGGGATTGTGATAGCGCCACACGCCATAATAAATAGCGGAAAGTACATAGGAGCAGAAGTATAGGAGCGCCAGAAGTATATAAATTATAGCTTCTGGCGCTATGTGTTTTTTCAGTGCATTTGAAGATGATCCAGTTCGCATCCAACAAAAAGCCACGAGCCTTCTCAGTTCTGATCATCTGGAGGTAGTGCAGTTGATGTTAGGTGATGGAATTCTATCGACGAAATTCCCGAGGCATAAATAACATCAAAGACCATATCCTATCCTATACTTAAGAAGCTTGCTGATATTTATACATGTCCTCACACAGTATGGCTGCGAGTTATAATTGGAGTGCCATGAGCCATATTACATGGCTCATGGCACTATGTAATATAGCGTGTGGGGCCATGATTTCTGTGCCATGTAATTATGGCGCTGGGAGCCATACTGCATAGCTCAGGGTACTATGTGCTTAGCGTGTGGGACCATAAATCCTGCGCCATGTTACATAGGACCACGCGCTATGTAGATTCTGCCATTATGGCTCGGGGAGCCATATTGCATAGCTCAGAGTACTATGTACATAGCGTATGGGACCATAAATAATGCGCTATGTTACATAGCTCTGGGCGCCATGTGGATTTTTTCAGTGTGGTAAGAAAGCTTCCAGTGAGTCATAACCTCTTCCGGGAATCGAAACTCGATCAACTTAAAGAGAAGGCCTTCATGTCATACGGAATCGAAAGCCTTTTCGATATCTAAAGCACACACCAACGTCGGAGTGTTTTGCACATTCACATGAAACATGATTTGATCCTGCAAGTATGTGATGGCATGCTGCGTCCCGTGCCTGTGTCTAAAGCCAAACTGGTGGTCAGGAATCACCCGCGTGAGCCCACAGTGATGTTTTATCATTTCCAGCCAAATTCTCTCAAAAATCTTTCCCAAATTAGGAAGCAGAGAGATTGGGCGGAAACCGCTGGCCTCATTGCTTTTGCCTTTCTTATGAATAGGAACAAAAGTCCGGAAAATAACCTTTGTTCAGGGCATTGTTAAATACAAAAGAAAGAATTCTGAGCATAGAGAGTGGTAGATGTTTAATAATGAAATTAGACATTCCATCATGTCCAGAAGACTTTTTGCTTTTTATGCCGCGCAGCAGTTGCAGCAGGTATCCACTATTAATAAAGTGGAGCTGGCCATTTGGATATGCTGATATGCGGATCATCCGAAGGATACTCGGATGTAAATGTGGCTAGTGGCTCGTGGTGTCTATTGAGAAAGCGATTGACCTCCTCTTTAACCATTTGGCTGTTAGGGGCTGAAGGCGGAGCGGTATTCCGCTTAGCTGCAACCATTCGAGCAACACACTGCCATTTCCATTTGTCACGGAATCTCCCCATTGTGGGTGTCTCGAGTTCAAATCGCCATCGACAAGCGAATATTTGTATTGGAGAAGTGATTGAGCTAATGACTCCGAAATCTTGTAGCAGACTTGACTTTGACGAACTACACCGAAAGTAGTACATAAATGCAAAAAAACATAACTTTTCAGGATTTGCAAAAAAAAACATAACTTGGTTTTATTTTTAGTGCTATTTTTGAAAGATTGTCATTTTAAAGCAAATGTTTTTGACCAATTTTAGTTTTGTATTCAAATTCATTTTTTTCCACTTTTACGCATATGATAATTTTGTGGCATGGCTTAAAATGTTCGCAACATATCATTCCACGATAAAGTATGAAAATTTGGGCATTTGTGAATTTTTGTGACCAGCCGCCCTCTTAACTGCGAAACGCACAAAAGAGTAATATCATAGTAGTGACATATATTGTAACAGTCTGATTCGAAAAGAATTAAAACAAATCTATTTTATTTATTTAAAACTACCAAATAAAGCTTATCCTTTTATTTTTGGATAAAATTCTATTGCAAAGTGATTAAACTTGCAAGGCAGCATTACTGCCTACACTAAATCTAGTTTAGTAAAAAATAGCTCCATTTTTTTTATGTATAAAGCTTTTGTTTAGCGTAAGGTAAATTTTAAGTAGCTTTTACCAAAATTATTTCAGCCACTGCAAAAGGCGGAGTGTGCTAATTAAAGTGTAAGTTTCAAAAAATAATTTTAAAGACATACAAAAAATTAAATAAAATTATGGATAGATACTTTTAAAGACATAATAGCGCTGATGGCTAGCCTGTCTTTAAAGTCTGCAAAAATAATTTCAATCAGTTCAATATAATTCTCAGTTTTGCTGTTTCCGAGAAATTTAACATAGAAAGCAAGAATCAACAATCAACTGATCTATTGACATGGACCTAAAACAAAATAGCCTGTCAACGAATTCTTGTAATCGATCCTATTATTTTATTTGGCACGTCAAATCTCAATGATTAATAGAACTTTTGTCAAGTTCGGAAACGATAAAATTCGATTAAACAAATAGGTGTCATGTAAACGAACGCTTGATCTTGACAATCATCGAAAAGATAAATCGAATATGTCATCGTTGCATACATGTACCGTGTTTATTTACTGTCCAAGCATGTTTATTCACATGTCTTTTTTGGTCTAAGGAGGAAGCCGTGTCTTTAGGTTCGTTATTTTTTTTATTGACAAGGCGCTGCCTGTGAGCCTAGGCATTCATCGAATGAATGTTATTTTTTAATTAAACAAATGTCGATCGATTGATTGTGATAAATGACCACCTGTTAAATTCATTTTTGTGCGTATGTTCGATGTAACCGGTCGATGAAAGGGATGGTGTTTTCTTGGGTATTTTCTATATAAAAAAAAACAAGACGGTTCCTGTTGTGATGGAAATATTTGGGAACGGGGAATTGCATAACTAGAGGATATCGTTCGAGATGATGAGTTTAATTAGTGAGTGTTGATCAGCTCCATGACACAGATTGTTAATTAACAAGAGTTCGATTCCTTTAGAGTCAAACCCTGTTGAAATATTTAGCACATATTATTTATAACATAAAATATACGTAAAGATTCTTATTTTTGGTACAATTTTGTGTCACCAGACTTACTAAAGATTGCAGCAAGAAATTAACTGTTGGTTAACCACGCGTCGTAAGGAGTTGAATAATACTCTAGTTATGTTGGTTCGAAGCATTCCTTTAAATGTGAGTGAATTGATGAGCTTGACATTGGTCTCAAATTCATAACATAGTTCAAAAGAAGTTTCAGTTTACTTTCTTGTATCAGTAGAGCTTGCCCACTGGACGTTTCGAATTTCTGGTGAAACCAGTAAACGCTTGAGAAGAGGTCTGGTATCAAACAAGTTCCCTTAATTGATGGTTAGTTTTTGGAATACTATTACCGCTGAGAATAATTCCGATGGGCAAAAGCTTGATGGAATAGCTAGCCAGACCCGTATTAATTAATATAAACTTATTATTTTTTCTATTTAGGTCCTCATTTGCTGCGGAATGTTTCCGCACGATTGTAGAGGGTAGAGAGTTCAAACCTCATAACACTTAAAAAAAAATTATTTCCTAAAATAAGTTGGAGGAACATAAAAGGTCCTTGAATACACAAAACTTGATATTGAGTCTCGTTCATCTTATACCAGTAGTCAGCACAGACGCATCGTCTTTGAAAATACAAAGATCCCTTGACGAGAACAATCAAAACAACATTAAAACAATTTATTATGCTTTAACATCTGGGGTCCGTCCATTAAAATAGGCGTACATGCAATGAAGTCTGGTGAAAACAGTTTAACAATTAGAATGGCAAAGTCAAAAAGAAATTCGAAACAAGCTGAGAGAGAGAGTAGGTGGGACAGTGTTGCTGCGTCATTTCAGTTGGTCCGGTAAATTTATGATTAAGAGTAAGTAAAGCGTTTTTCCATAAAGGTGAAAATATTCAAATTTTACAGATTTGAAAATTACCGAAATTTAAACACAATAGTGTTATCGCACTGTATTTGAGCGGAAAAACCATAAGTGGCCGTTGTTAAATCCCACTGAACCTTCTTCCGTGTCTTAAAATCTTTCGTATCTCGCACCCAAAGCACCTTACTATGATCTTGACGGTATTCTTTGTTGATGGTAGGAAAAATAGCATCTGCTCCATCTGAAAGCTAAGGCTTGAATTCAATGAAACCCGCGACGCAGTGGAACACAAAACGCAGCTGAGCATATGAAAAACAACCATATAACGAATGCTCAAAAACAATGAAGGTTCGATAGAGCGATGCAGCTGTTCGCTTCCACGAAAGCGACCAATTACTGAATATCTATTAACTTTTATTTATTTATATTAGACCGATTTCAAAGATACGGTCCATTTTTACGAAATTGAGAAACATAAAAATAGACAAAAATAGAAACATAGCAAAATAAATTAAGATAATTTCTGTTTAAATAAAAATGAATTTAACTTAAACGTAATGAATTCAGGATGTTTTTTTAAATGAGGAGCAAATTAGAGGCAAATACCCAAACTGGATCTCTTCATGCTTGCGAAGCATACACAAAAGACGAGAGTGAAAAAACTCTTCTGTACGCGCAACAGGGACATTGAAAACAGTCCGGTGTCTAGAGGGTCGTTCTTTATAGCACAAAACAGAGATAAACATATACTAGAGGAAAACAGGCCGTTAAACAATTTGTACAAAAAACTTTGGTCCAGGTCATTCTACGGATGTTTAGGGAAGGAAAATTCAGGATGGTAAGATGCTCTTCATATGAGCTTATACAAAAGACAAGAAGCAAACTTAAGTAGGACGATTCAATGGTATCCGAAAAGTACACGAAACGAGGAGAATACACTTGGAAGCAATTCTCGAGGATGGAACGAACGAGCACACGTGTAGATATTCAAGGAGCAACGTGAACAGTGAAGAACGAAACCAGCAACTTTTGATGCCCTGTAGGTGATACAGAATACATGTAGACCAAATATTAACTTGGCATCGAGTACAACGCCAAGATCTTTCTGCTAATTCATATGAACGGAATATTCAAATAACAAAACGTATAGAAAAGAAGATCTCTAAACATTTGGATATAATTAGAATATGTTTTTGCATTTTCCACCATGCACTTAATGCTATGAGATCTGACCGCAATAAAAACCGATAATAGGCAGTCGAGATTTCACGAAACAGCAGCTGAATATAGTCCGCATTAAGGTGCAGAAGGAAGGCTATTTCTAAAAAGAACAATAGAGGTCCAAGCATGAAACCTCGTGGGAAACCAGAAGAGGGATAAAAAGGAGGAGAAGAACAACAACGTGTAACAACTATTCAGGTACGATTGAAGTTGTAAGATACAAACCAGGAAAGGAGCGGACCGGATATGCCAAACCAGGTAAGCATATCAAGCAGAATGTAATGGATGGTCGACTTTGTCGAAAGCTTTCAAAAAATCATCAAATTGATGCCCATTGTCCGGAACACAGGGCACAAATTCAACTAAATTAATGAAAGTGGAGCGGCCCGTGATAGAACCGTCTTCAATATTTGAAATTTTACCGTAGAAAAACACGGCTGACTTGGGCGATATTTTAAACTTGGGGCGATAATTGGAAACTTTTCAATGTCACGCGTCTGTCGATATCCAGCAAGAAGAGAAAATACAGAGAAAAAGGCTTAAAAAAGTATGCACAAAGGAACACATAACAAGGATGAAAGAGATTTTGCAAATATGTTGGGTATACTTTCGTGGCCACTGCTTGACATAGTCAAGGCGAGATATCCAAGTTTCTAATTCGATGCGGATTCGCCGAATGAGGTTAACAGAAGGAGTAGCGACAAAGGAGTCTTAGGTGGACTACAACCTTTTGATGAGGAATGTGTGCCGCGAAAATGATGTGGACGGTACTCTGAAGTTGTAGTCTGCCAAACATTTCGGTGAGAGAATGGGCGTTCTAATAAGACTTTACATCGTCACGGACACACAGCACGCAACAACCAAGAATGGGGAAAAAGCAATATTTCACCCCTTATCTATTTTGTTTTTATTTATTTTAAATATATTTAGGCTAATAAAACTTGCTAGTGATAAGAGCAGAGGTCCACCCAGTAGTATATTTTAACCGTGTCAGCAGTGAATGATAGTAATTATAAAATGTTGTAAATGTATTCAGGGAAAAAAAACGGGATTTTGAAAATAAATTGTCATATGTATATCAGATGATTGAATGATTAACATTGAAACGACCCAGTAAATGTACGACCACAGTCGTTTATGGAGACTACACAATGAATCGCGAAAATAATATGTAGAGGGAGCGATGAAGCTTAAATTAAGTAAAAGTATAGAGAAGCTAATGTAGCGCTGAGTTTTAGTGAGTTGAGTCCCTGGTTCGAATCCAGGCTCGAAAGAAAGACCATATACCGGGCTTTATGTTAACTTAGCTCTTCACACTCGTATGCATTTATCGAAGGTTTTTGAACGAAGCTCTCTTCCAGGTTCATCCCCTAAACAAAATAAGGACTGTTGTGTGATTCCTTTACTTTGTTGAGAACAGGTTAGTACAAAACCAGATAGTTTAGTGGCACGGCTTACAATACCAAAGATGTGAGAATCAAATCACTTCCGGATTATTGAGACACTTTCAGCAAACTAAGACGAGATGGTTGTTTACCGAATTTTTAGATGTCAATTAATTTGAAGGAATAGACTATAGTCTAGCATTGTATAAAGAATAGCTTATTTGCTTCAAACCAATTTTTTGATATCAAGCAAATAAATTGCTGTAAATAACAGCTTTCAGCCAATCTACATCAGAAAAATAGTTTAAGGTCGTACGTACAGATAAAAAAAAACATAGTGGTTGCAGGAAGTGGTTGGTTTTGGTGACATGGTTTACGTAAAAAACAGGAGCGAGCCGAAAATTGACCCTTGAGGAACATTAGTCTGTCATTCGAAAGGAACAGATAAACAAGGTCAGACTCAAGCTTCCTGAATAAAAATAATCATAGATTGTGCATCTTGGCAAGAAGAATACTATCATCAACAAAGTCCAATGTTTTGGAATTTTTGAAACTTCAAACTTCTTTTTCATACAAATGTGTCTTTATGAAAGTCACACTGAAGAATAATAATTTGTTTCATTGAGACAAAATTAATTTGTGTATTTTTTTTTTCAAATCTATTTGCAAGAGGATGGAAAATTTTGAAAAGTCGATCACATTTTTTCAAAGCGATTAGAGTGCTTACTTTGAAGAGCTCTTATTTATCTAATAGGAAAGTTAATTGGCTAATTAATTTGTATTTCACAGCATTTATTTTGCGTAGGAGTCAAACATAGAACGCATTCAATTATTTTTTTTTTGAAAAAATAGGCTTGATAAATTACCTGTAATCCTTAAATATGAGTGTACATTTTTCAGATTAGCGTAATTCTTTTCAATTTAAATCATGATTTTTATATTTTCAAGCACATACTTGTCTTTCTGACAGCACATTAAATCAATCAATCATAATGCATAATCAAATTTCTCTTCATAATCAAAAATATAAAACGGAAAAAAAACCAAACCAATCCAGAAGCTGAATATCTAATCAAATGTCATCAAATAAATGGATAATAAACTTCAATAAAACAATTAACCGAACTTAATCCGAATCATCTACTCTAGAAACTACATGCAAATACTCTTACTAAACACCAACACAAATTACAAGCAACTTTTTTCACTAGAAATTTTCTGTGTGCACTAAAAATATATCTCAAATCGAACTGTGAGTAAAAACTCGAGTGAGAGATGAAAATATGAACCGAAAAAAAAATAAAAAACTGAATAGAAGGAGTGACAAGTAGCCACTTGATGTCAACATGTCAAGGTGGAATGCCATTTAAAGAGTTCTTGGTAGTTTTTAACATAACACCCGACTACAGTTGTGATGTGAACAAGAGCGATAACGGCGACGACGAAGACAACAAGAAGAGGGTCACCACACAATCTTTTAGGACGACAGACCATTTATTTGCTGTGTAAACAATTTGGTCTGGTTTTTTTGTTAAAGTCTTCTAACTTTTTTCTTTTAGCCAAGTGTAATCGCACGTATGTATGTAGGTACCTACTACATAAATATGAATTTCTTTACCAATAACTTCTCGGTTTATTGTCGTATCGACGTTGTTTTCATATGCGTTAGATTTCTCAAGATGATGCGTGGCTGGACGGTTGATGTGAAGTGATGCATAAAAGGTTAATTTTGAATTGACAATTCAAGTATTGTTGTAGATGTCTGATACTGCGATGACAGGAACTACTAAAAACTGCTGCTGCAAATACATATATCCGATGTTTGTGGAAGGTTCCTGTTATTTGACTGACATGGTTGGATTGGTACGGTAAAAATTGTGAATATATGTTTTTACAAAATGTACTGGACGCTTAATACATGTTGGTGTTGCAAAATGCGTATTACATCAAGAGCTAATGTAGGATTAGATAGTTTTATTATATCGCCTTAAGTTGCCACATCACTTAAACAGTTCCAGCGGAGCTGATTAAGCATTACAGAATGTGTTAACAAAAAAAAAAAGTCTTAGAACAGAATCCGCTACGAGTCTGAGGGTTGATGGTTACAGGTATTTCATTCACAATCAATGTGTACAAGAGTGAAGTAATTAGCTCCATGACGTATTTTACTCCTGATTTGACTGGGGTGGTTTTTCACAACTGCGTCAACTTAAAGCCCGTCGGTGATCGCGGTCGACCGTCCATGGCTGGATTCGAACCAATGTTCGACCATATACGCTTGCATTCGGTGCTCTACCTACATAGCTTCAAGAGTTTCGAGCAAATGCAGAGAGTTCGAGCTTAGCACTCGAACAGAGAAGACGCACTGTCAAGCAGCAGAGCGATTTTATCACCAGCGAGCGATTGTGAAAGCGGAGGACTTAAAAAACAGCAATTTTAATTGCTATCACACAGCCGACGGATTAGCGATCAGTGCCGAACATCAGGACAGCGAAAAGAGACAACGATTGACTTAATGAGGGGAAAACCCGTAAGCGAGCGACGAAAGACCGGAGGACACACGTGGGAGAGGACTTTTTATCTGAAAACAATTAAGGAGCCGTGGCAGCCGACGACGAAACCCCTTATAATTATAATTACTTGTTTTATTTTTTCTTTGACCTGTTATATTTAATTCCTGACTTCGATTTACTATTTTAATTGCTTAGTCCAAACAGATTAGAAAGATAGTTCCTTATCAACCAAAATGAAACGAAGCGACCACTCGGAGCACGTCTTTGACGGACGTAGACTCCGATAGTGATACAAATGAGGATGAAGAGGTGGAATCACAGAGAGGAAAAGACAGCACCATATCTGCGCTTACGGCTCAGATAAGTCAGATTAATCAACGGATGGAGGAGATCCTGCAACAGCTCAAAGAGAGCCGAAAAGAATTGGCAGAACAGTGGAAACAGAACGCCGAACTCTTCCAACAAAACAAGGAGTTAATGCATCAGCTGTTGAGGGTAAATAGCTCACCACCAACGACAGTACCTTCAAAACGGAAAGAGAAACCGACCAGCACCGCAATAAAACCTGTTGAGAACGAAAGTACACCAACGGAGGCAGAGACATCTGCGGGAAAACATTTTGGGAGAGAGTTCCCCGTACTGCCAACGCCAAAAAAACCAACACCTATGGTCTTGACAAAACCAACCTCCCCTGGAAGCAACAAACAAGAGAACAAACCGGATACTCAACCCAGACAAAAAAGGACACAGCGGCAACAAAATCAACAGTGCCAATAATCATTCGGCAACCAGAAAAATGGACGCAGATAAACAGAGCAATAAAAGAGCTGAAAATCGAATATGAGACAGCAAAAACTGTTTACCTGGGAATCCAGGTTATCCCAAAAACCCCGCAGGATCACAGGAAACTAACCAGATTGCTGACGGCAGAGAAAATAGAATTTCACACCTATCTTCTGCCCGAAGAAAAAATCTAAACATAATCATTAGAGGTCTGCACGGGCTTAACTCAGCCTAAATAAAAGAAGACCTTGAAGAGCAAGGCTTCCACCCAATCCAGGTTTTTTTCCTCAAACTAAGAAACGGTTCTTCAAGACTTGTTAAAGTCCTTCTTCCTTAGGCAAGAAACGGACATATACAATATTATGCAAAGTGGAAGCCCAAAAATCACGCGGCGGACACTCGCAATGTCACAATTGCCAACAATTTGGCCATGCAGCAAATAACTGCCACGCACAAGCCAGATGCGTCAAGTGCGATGGACTCCACCATCACTCAGAATGCACGAAACAAAAAAACGAAAAGGCCAAATGCGTTAACTGCAGCGGAGAACACCCCGCTAGTTATGGAGGATGTCCAAAACATACAAAAAATTTAAAAAAATCATTTGCACAGGTCGCAAAGGAGCGAACACCTGCCACCATCCCTGCGGCTAAACCAATCAAATCCCCTAGAAACCAAAAAACATGATGGCGAAAAACATGATGGCGAAAATGGTACAAGGAATGTTTTTTGCATTTCCTACCTCCACAAATCCCTTTAAAAAACTTTCACAATGAGTGTCCCCAACCATGTTTCAATCCTCACATGGAATGCGAATTCCATGAGAAGCAAAACGGGGGAACTGATACAACTCCTCTTTGACTGTAAAGTCGACATTGTTCTCATACAAGAAACTTTCCTTAAACCTCCGTTTTCCTAACTATCACTTCTATAGAAATGATAGGCTCACTGGCAGAGGAGGTGGCACCGCCATCCTCGTAAAAAGAAATATCAGCCTCCATCATATCACTATCCCCAATTTCGACCAACTAGAGGCAACAGCAATCAAAGTTCACACTCAGTCTTTTGAGTTTGTGGTGATTTCTGTTTACAAGCCTCCAGCTCACTCAATTTTAACCCAGATCTCTCTAAGCTGCTTGATCAAGAAGGACCCGTCTTTATAACTTATTGCCTACCACCGACTCTGGGGAGACAGGAGCAGTAACAGAGCGGGAACACTGCTAAAAAAGTTCGTCATGGACAAACAAGTTAGCCCACATATTCCAAATGAGCTTACCCACTTAGGGATAACCAACAACCATGCACTGGACATAGGTCTTTCCTTGGACTTCCAGCACAATGTGCGGACCACAGTACTAGATGAGCTCTCATCCGACCATAAACCCGTACTCTTTCTAATAGAAGACGTCTACATTGACGATCCCCTAAAATACAGATCAAAAACGAACTGGCAGGCTTTTCAGAACGCTATGTCGACCGAAATCCTGCAGCCATCTCTCGAAACAGCAAGATACATTGATAGAGCTATTGAAAACCTATCAACCAAAATAGCCCAAGACTATAACCCATATGAGCTCCCAAGGGACATTAAAGAGCTGATCAACAAAAGTAAGGAGAAGAGCTAGACGCACTGGAGATCCCAGCTCAAGACGGGAAGTGAACCGTTTCACAAACAATATCAGCCAACAGATCTCACTGTTCAAGAACGAATAGTGGGAAAACTTTCTTCTAAGTATGGAACCAGGAGACAACAATTTCTGGAGAATGACTAAATATTTTAGATAAAAGAACAAAGTCGCAATACCAGCAATCCATGGCCTTAATGGCCTCAAATACGACAACGAGGGAAAAGCAGAGGCGTTTGCAGACACATTAGAGCTGCAATTCAAAGAGAACGCAACAAATCCACGGGAATATGATCAGAAGGAAGAGATTGAAGAAAGAGCCGCCAACATTTTAGAGACAGCTCCCTAAAGAGAAGAAGAGATCCGTCCCACGGGCATAGAAGAGATTAAGCAGTTGGTAGCTCGGCTAAATAAACGTAAATCACTAGGACTAGACACGGTGACAAATATCTGCCTCAGACACCTACCAGATAACAAAATCCAAGAGATAACGGACATTGCCAATGCGGTCTTCCAAAAAAAAATATTTTCCGAACCCCTGGAATAAAGCAACAATTACGGTGGTCCCAAAACCACACAAAGACCTCACTTTTTCGCAAAGCTGGAGACCAATCAGCCTCTTATCTTCGATCGGGAAGTTAGTAGAACGGCTAATACTTTCACCACTTGAGAAAATAGTCACCGACAAATCTATCGTCCCAGAAGAGCAGTTTGGGTTCAAAGCCCACCACTCCACCGTGCTACAGCTAGCCAGAGTAACACAGCACATTATAACTGGGTTTAATCAAAAGAAATCAACAGGTCTTGTCATGTTTGACGTTGCCAAGCCGTTCGATAAGGTCTGTCTCAAAACCCCTTATACAATTGATTGGATCATTCCTTGAGGGAA
The DNA here is from genome assembly GCA_963978885.1 of Nemotelus pantherinus. Taxonomy (NCBI): domain Eukaryota; kingdom Metazoa; phylum Arthropoda; class Insecta; order Diptera; family Stratiomyidae; genus Nemotelus; species Nemotelus pantherinus. The sequence continues at coordinate 218,938,266 of OZ022264.1, forward strand.
GAACCTTTTCCGTTCGAATAAACGACCACTTCTCTAGCACACGACCAATAGAAGCTGGAGTTCCGCAAGGCTCTCCACTTTCACCACTGTTGTATACCTTATACACTGCAGACATCCCGATGATGTCCACAACGAAAATCTTCCTTTTCGCAGACGACACCTGCATCTACTACACATCTCGACAGGCAATCTTCAACATTAGGTACATAGACGCTGATGGATTACTTCCAGAAGTGGAAGATTCGTATCAACGCGGAAAAAATGCAAGCAATCTTTGTGTGAAGACGACGAAAACAAAACCCAAGCCAACTTACAGTAGACAACGAACCTATAGAATGGAAAACGATAGCCAAATACCTAGGACTCACTTGTGACACAAGACTGTCGTGGAATACGCACATACAAAACAAACGAATATTTGCTAGCGGAATAATGAACCAGCTGTACCCATTAGGTTAGGTTAAAGTGGCTGCCGATCCACAGAGGTCCGCCGACCGACACACTTAAGCACAATAGAGGCCCGTTGTGATATCACAATAATTTGTAACTCTCTCCTACTCACTGAACTCGGGAAACCATCTGCTTCCCTTGACAAATCGCGTCATCCCCTTTGGATCAACCAGGGACAACTCGGTCAGGTTTGAGAGAAAGGGAGCACCAACTGCCACCAACCTTCTCCTTGCCAACGCCGGGCACTGACACAAGAGGTGGTACCCATTACTTGTATCAAATAAGCTTAATATTAAGAACAGAGTCCTTACTATAAGAAGATCATCAGACCAATCATCACATATGGAAGCACCATCTTTTACCAAACATACAAGACAAACAAGAAACAGTTACAAACTTGCCAAAACCTGGCCCTGAGGAAGCTAACAAGGGCACCCTGGTACATCAGAAACACTGACATACACAAAAACTTACGAATAGAAACAATAGACAAATTCATACGAGACAAGGCACTAAAACTATTCGACACAATCGACAGATATTCCAACAGCACCCTTGCTATCTTAAGATTCCAAGAACAGAGAGAAAACGATATCTACTTAAATCTGCGAGCACTAGGATCCTAAAGTAGTAGATCTACGAGGGAGCGACCAAGAGACTAGAATAAACTAGAGTGGAAAAAGAGCGTTCTCACTGAGAGGAAGGGAGTCAAAGTGCAACCGGCACTAGCTCCAAAAATGTAACAATTCTCAGGCAAATGCAGAGATTCTAGCAAAAGGGCAGGCGTCCTTTATGCTTTCCATAAGCCTGGACAATGAATGGCACAACAGGAGATATGCCGGAAATTAGACAATCAATTATTTTGACCATTTCTTTTTTAAAGACCACAAAAGTATTTAAATCGAAATGTTTGGGCAAGCTGCTAATCGATTTCATGTTAAACTAGATCAAGCTTTGCCTTGTGATTCGTACTCTAAATGTTTATTTTATCACAACTTTCTGGAGCAAAGAAAGCTATTGTATTTGTATTTTCAATACAAGTTTGCAGGTTTCAAGCTACTAGTCCATGAGCATTAATTACTCCATTAGGCACATTATAGTTTATCTTACAATCTTCTGAGAAATTCGACTAATATTTTGTGTCGAGAAATACCTCAGCTTAATAGCTCTCAAACCGACTGATTTCATTCACAGTATCAGATTCAATCACGAAAATGATGTTATTCATTAATTTTTGTATCTTAATCAACAGAAATCTGTATAAAAAAAAACTCACAAAAAAGTGATCGAAAAAAATTCAATCAAAATTTTTCTCAGTCAAAAATATTTTCTTTTTCCTCAAAATTTAATTGCTGAACAAACAAAAAGAATATCATTGTTGTTTTTTAGGTAACAAAGAGGAAAAATAAAAATGTCTAAGACAAAAATGATCAAAGAAAAATAGACAGCAAATGACGGAAACGTTCCGAATGAATCGATAGAATTGCGCTGTGTGAGATTTTCTTTATTTTTTTTTTGCTCTGCTATCCATTAGCTTGACACAGTTGGATATCGATGAAAGGTTTTAATTACAAATTTACACTAGCTTTGATTGCATTTGTGTTTGTTTGTGCAGTGATGCGGGATATTTTTTTTTCTGAATCGATGGTGCCTATATATCACGGAATTGATTTGGAAGTGTTAACTTACAGGTGGAAGCGTGCTGGGTTGGATTTTTATATAAGTAAATCTTAATGTTGAATATTTGAATAATACGGCATGCAGGAAATATTGTAGAATAATTAAGAGGCTTGTGGAGTGATTACGTAGCTTAATTATATTTGACTTTAGGAACCTGCCTTCAAACATTTTTGAAGTTTATCCTTTCAGCATTCAGTTAAGCTCGGTTTTTTAGATAAACGATGTACTATATATTTATTTTAAGGGTGTACTACCGGTTAGAATACTAAAAAAAACAGCATAATTTTCAATATTTTTTTTCACCTCCTTTATTACCTATATATTTTAAAATTTGCATGGGTAAAATGCACATTTTGAATTATAGAGAGCACCAAAGTTGATGTCTCGAAAAATGCCTCGTCATACTGCGGACAGATAATCTCAGGAATGAAAAAGGAATGAAAAAACAAAAAAAAACCAAACCGCATTCTAAAGAGGAATGTTTCTTACGTGGTAATCTACCACAATATTTAAAAAAAATGATCAAAAGAAAGAATGGCGGTTGCTTCAAAATATTTTTCGAAAAATGGTTTTTTTTTCACTTTCTTTCGCTCGCCAAATTTTTTTGGGTTAAATTTTGGCTTATATTGTGGTAGATTACCGCACAAGAAACTTGAATAGTAATGCACCAAATTTGACTTAAATCGGTTCGGCCAATCCGGAGAATAAGTGTCCGCAGTTTGAAAAAACGTCATTTCGAGAAAAACGCGTTTAAAGTTTATTGAATATTATGTAAAAAATATATTTTTATCACCTACAATTGCTCAGTTTGCAATCGCTGGACTATACATAAGTATTCTTGAGTCCACATAAGCCAGTTGCTCTTGCAGTTGGGCAGTTTCCGGCAACGCGCTTCCTTTGCCGCTTTTTCTGCCTTACTTACGCGCTCTTCATCTTTTTTTTCGTAGTAATTAAAAGCAGCGGTCTGCCGTAAACTGCCGTAACTTCTTAATTTTTGGGAATACCTTAATAAAATTTTGAGACGTGATTTCTCAAGGTATAATAAATTGAAAAATGGAAATAACAAAAATTTTTTTTTTTTTCAAAAGTATAACCGGTACTACCCCCTTAAAATCGTGATGCCATATAGTGCATTGAAATGATATTTGCCTAAACTATGTCCATAGAAATCGAGACAATGTTTATAGGAGTTGAGACTATGTGACTGGTGTATAGCAGAAAATCCTATAATGTATGGGAATTTTAGGTGTGAAGCAAAAACCAATTTTTCATAAGGCGTTTGCAGCTATATTTTATAGCTTAGACGATGTCCACAAAGCATACTGCCATAAATGCTGCACTATGTTATACAGGACTATGCACTATGTATTATAGGTTCTGCCAAGTGTGATATCCTAACGCTGGGCGCTGTATTTTATAGGTCACGCTGCTATATACATAGCGTATGCGAGGACAATTTGCTGCGCTATGTTACACAGGAATACGCATTATGTGTTTTTTCAGTGATTTTTTTGCGCTCCATGAAATAAATATTTATATCAGGTTGTAGGCACTGTATTATTTAGTTTGGAGCCTTAAAGCGTACTTGCGTGTTAGAAGCAGCCAGTATGTAAAACACTATGAAAAAGAATATTTATGGAAGGATTCGAGATACGCCAAGTGGTATCTGCGTTTTTCCACAGAGGGAATGAGATACGCCGTGCTATCGATGATAGATAGGAAAGCATTTCGATTGAAGTATGTTTAGCATTTGCCTTGTAAATGGGTCTCGTGTGCCTACCAAAGGTAAAGGATCACTGCCATCAGCCTGTCGCCCGTTGTATATGGTTGATACGGCAGGAAAAGTGCTTTAGAAATTCATCAGGTCGAGACTCATGTCAACGATCCACATCTTACGCGAAAGTAACAGTCAGAAAGAAATTAAGTTGTGGAACGATGGTTGAATAGGACCAAAGATTTTGAGCCTTCTGAGTAGAACATTGAAATCAGGCCTCTCACCGAGGTAATCAAGGCTCTTAGAATGCCTGAAAACCCGAAACATTTATCTCGGTGTTTATTTTAATTCTGCAAGTTGGGTGGACATACTTGAGGCGCACAATTATCTCTTGCGGAGGTATGGACGACAATCTAACAAATCGTCTCCGAAACGAAAAATTGATGATTGGTTCAGGAATGGAACACGGATCGAGACCAGGTCCAAACCTCTGAAATGTCTTGCATGGCAGTCTGCTCCGAAGAAAGGTACCTGAGGATTTCAACCGGATGATTAGGTAGGCCTGGACAAAACTTGAACAGAAAACAATGATCGTTTAAGATTTGACGAGAAGATGATTGGAAACCTTGTCAAACAGAAGGGCAAAATACAGCGTGATCTGTTAACGACGCTCTTTACACAGGAATAACAAAAAAAAGTCATAAGAGTTCCAATTATTTTTACGTCAGTATTCAAAAAAAAATTCAGGAACTTCTTGAACGCTTTGATATAAAAGCAGTTCCAACCAGTAGGATCAAAAAATTAAGTGCTAAATTATGTCACGTGAAAGACAAAAAAGATAAGTAGGAAAAATGTGGAATATAAAAAATTACTTGCCCAGAATGCGAAAAATTATACATTGGTCAAGCGAAACGGTTAGTTGGTGTTAGACTAACCGAACATAAGCGGGAAGCAGCGTCAGCAAGGAAAAGGAACACAACGGTAGTACGATCAGCAGTAGCGAAGCACATCCTGGAGGAGGAGCACAACATAACGTGGGACAACGTGGAGGTTATTAAGGAAGTACAGCAGGTACGAAAACTGGATGCGTACGAAAGCCTCAACATATGGAAAACCCCGATGGATAGGCAACTAAACATAAACCAAGGAAACTGTGTAATTGTTCAGGTTAATTTGAGCAGATTTTTTTGTGGTGAGGAGAATAATGTAATTAATATAGATACATTCAGAAAAATTTCACCACATAAAATTTTTTAGAATCAAATTTAAATCAAAAATTTCAACACTTTTAAATAAAAAACCAGTCTTATTTGAATTCCACTTTATTATAAAAATTTTATTTTCATATCAAAATTTTTCGTCATTGAATGGAAAATAAAACATTAAAACAAATATGACACACTTTGATACAGCGTTATTGAAATGAGGTGAGATTATTTGAATTAAGGGTTCTTTCTACTTTGCAGTTAAAAAAAAGGATTTTTTTCTTTTTGCATTTTCTGAAAGTGTATACTAGCAAAAGTGCTGTGTTAAATTTTCGTTGAAAAATTTCAGGTATTTTAAGTTATATTTAGGTCGAAATGCAGATAGTCGCTGCGTTTATTTTAGCCCTTACCACTTACATGTGAAGCTGGTTTTAGCGTGTGTTGTATATTTTTACGAGAAATTTTGAGTCAAAGGCTATCAAATATTGATATGAATATACCTACTAGGGTACCTACCTAACCTACTAGGACTAGCGTATGCGTTATTTTAATTGCTGGAGCTGTTTAGTTTGTTTTCGTATATCGGTGAAATTAGATCGTGCGAAAGACGACCAGGTCAATTTGGGAAAAAAAGGAAATTCCGCGGTAATCGAAACTTAAGAAACTTATTTGACAGTGTCTGGTGAAGGATCGTGGGCAAAACGAGGTTATACTTCCCTTTTGGGTGTTGTAACGTTGATTGGAAAGTATAGTAATAAAATTGTTGACATAATTGTGAAGTGCAGTACATGTAAAGCGTTTGAAGGCTGGAAACATAACGAAGACACTGTTGAGTATAACACATGGTACGAGAACCATAAAGATGAGTGTACCGCAAATCGTACCGGCAGTGCTGGAAAAATGGAAGTTGACGGTGTGGTTGAAATGTTTCAACTGTCTGTCAAACTACACGGAGTAAAAAATGGCAATTATATCGGTGATAGCGATTCAAAGACATTTCAGACTTTAATAGATATTAAACCACATGGTGATGATTTGGTTGTTAAAAAAAGAATGTGTGCTACATGTAAAAAAACGAATATATAAAAGAGCTACAGAAGCAAAAAGACAGCTCGCGCAACTACGGAAAATAATGAGGCAAAGTGAAGACACCGAAATATCGCAGGCTGCAAAAAAGCGCAAAACTGTTAAACTTGTGCAACTCACAAATAAATTGATAGCTGTTCTGCCAATTTATTATGGACTGGCAATACGTCGAAACCCCAATTCAGTGGGGGATATGAAAAAAACAATTTCGGCAACATTTTTTCATAAAATATCTACAAATGAATAACCACAACACAAATATTATCCACCAGGTCCGGAGTCGTGGTGTAAATGGCAGCATAAAGATGTTCAAGATATTTTGGAGCCCATTTATGAAAATTTAACTCGCGATGATCTCCTTGAGAGATGTCTAGGTGCAAACACACAGAATAATAATGAAAGCTTCAATAAGTGTATGTCGCAGTTAGCTCCTAAACATATATTTTGTGGAAATAAGGTACTCGAAATTTGCACATACTGTGCCTCTTTTAAAAATTATGGAGGACGTGGGGATCACCATTGGTCCAAAAGGAGAGGAATTAGCGTGCAAAAAGGATGCAGTGCGAATTAATTATGCCGAACGCATGACTTCTCACGAGACAAAAGAGGCCAGGACGGCTCGAAGAATGGAAAGAGTAGCTGAAAATGAAGAGTTTGAGGAAGCTGAGGGAATCCTGTAAGCAGCTGAATATCGCTGATTAAGCGTTAAGGAGAGATATACACCTAGAATGGTCGGCAAAATCGATTAATTTTTTATTGCATTTTCGTGAAGATACAGGTCTCAAAAATATCTGGTGAAAACACCAAGTTAATATTTCTATAAACGAGCTAGTTACAGCCGATATAATAAAACGTGTTTTACGAAGTACGATACGATAGTTAATAACATTCATTAGGCTGCTTCAAGTATTGTTCAATTGGTGTTAAAACAAGCTGTAAAAAAAGTACAACGGGAAATAAAAACAAAATTCGAGTGCTGGTATAACCAAACTAACCGTTTTTGGAGACAGTACGGGGCGAAAACGTGGTTTTACCTCATTGTAGGGAGTTGAGGTTCTCATTGGACAGTTTACAGGAAAAGTTTTTGATATTCTTGTAAAATCTTCTTATTGTGCTATATGTAATTATTGGAATAAACTCGAAAATACTGAGCAATGTGAGGAATGGAAATCGAATCACGATGGAAATTGCCAGGCTAATCATGATGGATCGGCAGGTAAAATGGAAGTAGACGCCATGAAAGAATTGTTTTCGCAATCTGCCGAAAAGTATAGAGTTATGTACACTAATTACGCCGGGGATGGTGACTCTAAGACGAACAAGGGATTAGTGAATGCGAAACCGTATGGTAACGAGATTGAAATTACAAAAAAAGAATGAGTGGGTCACGTTCAAAAGCGATTGTGAACCCTTCTTCGCGAATGAAAGAAAAAAGTCCTGGAATCAGCAGCAAAAACAAATTGAGGGCAAAGTTTATAGATATACTGAAGATTTACTATGGCTTAGCTATTTGCAGAAACTGTGCCTCCAGGGATGAAATGAAAAAAGCGATACGGGCAACATTTTACCATTACGGCTCAACAGACAGCAAGCCTCAACAACATTTCTGTCCCGAAGGCCCCGAATCGTGGTGCCAGTTGCAACGAGCAAAGGCTAAAGGAGGACTGGAAAATGTTCGTCACAATTATTGAGCATTGCCAAAAATGGTGTTAGATGTCATCAAACCAGTAAACAAAGCCTCAGCAATGAAAAATTGTTGGAACGCTGTGTTGGTCGATATACCCAAAACTGCAACCAACTTATTTGGACAATAGCCCCAAAAACGATGAACAGCGGGACCAAAATCGTTAGCATTGCAGTATACCTTGCAACATGTACATTCAACAATGGTTTCACCTCATCGCTGGAAGTCATGAATGTGTTAAGAATATCGTTCGGATCGGGAGCGCACTTGTACGCAGCGCAAGAAGACGAAACTTGCATAGCGAAAGCCGATCTGCAAGCGCAAGAACAGACGAAAGAAGGTTGAATACGGCGCCGGCAAGACAATTTAGAAGCCATGAATATTCCGTAAACAGTGAAAGACTTACACTATGGGCCTGGTATCGATGATTCCATGTTAGTTGACAAATTTAATGATTTATTCAGTCCTAAATTTTCAAACGCGTTTTTCTTAAAAACACGTTTTTCAAATCGGTACCCAAAATTTCTCGAAAACCAAGTAACTGATTACCTTAATTCTTTTTGTGATTATTTTATATAACATTATCTAGTACTTGTCATAGGATTTTTTTTTTCGTTACTTAGTTTTTGTTTTATAGCCAAAATAATATCAAATTTTTGGTCAAAAAATCACTATTCATGTTCAAACGTCCGCCATTTTGTCATTAATCGATATTTTCAAAATCGGCTATGACACGAACTAGATTATAGTATCTAATTTAATAATCTTTTTCCATTTTTTTCTTCAGATAATTTTTGAACAAATGCCAGTGGGTACCGTTAACGCTGTTTTTTTTACAGCGCTCCAAGGATCATACAATATCCTTGTATATTTTTTATATTTTTAAATAAAAAAAAATTAAGCATACTTTTGAATGTGTATACTTTTAGATAATTAAACTCCTAATCCGATATTTCAAATAGTTTTCCTTAAAAAAATGCACAAAAATGACCGTTTTATCCGGCTCCTAGGTGTATATCTCCCCTTAAGTGCCAGACACAATGATCCATTCCATTCCAGAATAAACGTCAAAGTTGGCGGCATAGAAAATGTACGAGACTGAACACATAAGGTTGGAATGGAATGGAATGGAAAGGACGAGTTGACCAACTTTCAACTTTTCTGGATCAGAATAGTATTATTATTAAAACTAAAAAAAATTGAGTGTGGCTTTTGTTTATACAAGGGTACAAAGCTTTATTATCATTCCAAATAACTATAGAAAATTGCTATCCATTCTAAAATAATCACGCAAAACTGAAATTTTAAAACGGCAAGTAAATTGTCGCACACTAAACGGAATGGAAACTATGTGTTCAGTTTGCTGGAATGGACATGAGCTGGAGAGTGCTGGATCGGAATGGAATGGAATGTGCTGGAGCATTGTGGCCCGCGCTTAAGTATGCATTTAATATAGACAATTTGGTCATAAAACTTTAAACGCGTTTTTCTTAAATCCATGTTTTTCTAATCGGTGGGATTGATTTAGAAAAAAACTAACCGATTTCTCTGAAATTTTATTACATTATTTTAAATATTAGTCGCTATCGTTGGTACTACAATTATAATTTTATCGTAAAAACTTAGTATTTTTTGAACCGAAAATTGCAAAAAGAAGTTGTAATTTCCACATTTTAATTTTGAAACTAATATAACTTAGTTAATTTTTTCTTTAACAGGTTAATTTTAGTACCTGCGATAGCGACAAGGCTGCTAAATAATAAAAGTTCTTTTTTTCATATCAGGTAAATACTTTGGGCCGAATCAATCCTGCCATAGACCTACATAACTCCCTTTGTCGACAATTTTTAAGACTTTAAAAAAATAAATAAATAGATAATATGTACTGCTTTGAAATGCTAAAGACAATATATTTAATATAAAAAGAGAATGAAGTTAATAACCATTGTAGTTTTTGAGAAAAAAATATTCTAAAAATTGTATTTTTTCTTCTCTCGAAAGTAGAATGAACCCTTAAAAAGAAACGTATATGGCGCCAAATCATATCTGAAAATTTTTAATTCAAAAATCATATTTGAAAATTTTTGAATCAAAAATTTTCAAATATGATTTGGCGCCATATTCGTTTTTTTAAAATTCAAATAATCTGACCTCATTTCAATAACGCTGTATCAAAGTGTGTCTTGTTTGTTTTAATGTTTTATTTTTCATTCAATGATGAAAATTTTGATATGAAAATCAAATTTTTATAATAATTTTATTCAAATAAGATTCGTTTTTTATTTAAAAGTGTTCCAAATTTTGATTTAAATTTGATTCTATTAAATGAAATTTTTCTGAGTGTAGTTAAATAAACTTAAGTATGTAATTAATAGATAATTAGCTGGTAATTAGTATAAGTCGATACTTTAAAATAACCACGTTATATAAGATACCTAAGTTATTTTAAGATTAGACCAATAGACACTGAGGAAGAGGGCAAGATATATGTCGAGAAATTAAAATAAATCTAGCTTCAAAAGAAAAAAAATGGTTTTAATTTAAAGAAAAAAAAAAGCCTGATTACTTTCTGCAGTAAAAAATGCTTTTCAAACATGAATTGAACAACACACTAAAACAACGCTGCAAATACTATGCTCTTTTGGTGACGTAGTTTGGAACTTAGACTTAAATAGGATCCGCAGGGAATACTGCTTTTATACCGCTTGATTGTCCCACAAGCTGCTGCCTACGAACAAGAATATTTGGCATGATAATGTTACGAGCCGTATTTTTATTTCCATGAGAATTTTATAGTTTTTGAGATTATAGCACTCATCCGCATTTAAACTTTGACCATTTTAACAATTATATAAAAAGTGTTAAAAATTGATTAGTCTTCAAAATGCTAAGATATCTATTTGACTTCAAACGATAATGCATGGGATAGGTCATCAAGATGCTACTGACTCAAGCCAATGAAAACACAATATTTTAAAATTGTAACAATTATGAACCTGCAGCTTATTACGAGCTACCACTATCTAACAAATGCGAGCACTTTTCAACCGACATATTTTCATTTTATTGCTGGTAAATTCTGTCATATGCAAGCAAAACCGATTTCTTGAAGTAAATCCTTTTGTGGAAACAGATACACTTGTCAAGGAATAAATGAACTTTAATTTTTATGAATATTCTCTTACTCTACGCATTCGTTCGTCATACGAACCCAAATCGAAATGATTCAGTGATTTTCTCAGATACATTTGTAACGATGGCAGCAATATTGTCGATTATGACAGAACACGTTTCGGTGCAGTTGAAGTCAATGCAACTTCATGTCCTTGGTCGGGAGTCTTTTGCCACAAGTATTATTTTCCGTGAAAATTCATATCTGATCATAATATCTCTATATTGCGCTGCTCACATTGTCCGGCCGACATTTCGACATTCCGTGCTTCAATATTCCGATATTCCAAAATGTTTGGTTCAGCACAGGTTGTATCGGCGGCAGCGGTCGATAGTGAGCCCTTGTTGTTGCGAAGAAGAGAAGTTATCGATTTCGATATCTTGTTCATTGATTTAATCTTATATTAAAACGAGATAGGATCGCTTTGCTTTTGATTCTGAATCCAACTTGGTTATTGTATCAAGCCATGAATCGATACAGTCTTGCTACTTATTATTGAACTCTAGGGTTAAATTCTGTTCGATTCGCACTTTTTCACTTTGCGATCGAGTTTTTCAATCTGACAGCCTTCCCGTTTTTTTCGGTATTGATCTTTTGCACGGAAATATTTAAGCTGTTGCTTTTATTCTTACATCTTTAGGCTCAGTAAATGCAAATGACAGGCCAGTCAGTTCAGACATGACTTCGATTCAAACATAAAATACTTCGAATGCTAACAGATCTTTGCGTCATTTTTTTTCTCTGATTTTTATGGTTTACAAGCTACTTTCAAGCGATATTTCAAAGAGCCAGCCGAGAAACGTCAACACAACGTGTATTAAGCTGTCAGAGCTGCGGCGAGTTGGAATGTTTGGAAGACAACAGTCTGAAGGAGCGAGAATTCGGTCTACCTATCAGTGAAATTGATAGATTACATAAGACGAGTTCGAAGAGGGAAACAAATTGATTGACATCTTAACTGGACGAAATATGGTTACACATAAAGTTTATGAAATATAGATATGAATGATTTTGGGTCGTGATCACGATTTTATTGAAACGAAATGTTTTTGTTTTGTCATTGTTCGAAGGTTTGGTGGTGTCGTACTGCCATGGAAATGAAAATAAAGATATAAATTGAAATGATGAAAATGGTTTGGTGTGGCACTGAAGGGACCACTCTACAGGATTTCTGAAAACAATTCTACTCACTTGGTCTACGAATAACCAGGGTTAGCAAGAATTAGCAGTTTGACACGGATGTGTAACTTATATTTCTTTATTGCTTTTTTTTGTTTATTCAAAATTTAGTGTAGAAAAGTGTGTCTGGCCAGCATTTTGTGGAATTGGTACGAGTGCTCACCGACTTTATTTTCTCGTATTGGCACAGGTTTAGACCGAACTGACTTTGAAAAACGACAGCATCGACAAACACTTGATCTTTTTTTTATCACAAAAGTGCACTGTTTCTTATTACTAATGTTCGAAGAAGAACATTAGAATTAAAATCACTTTGGCCAAAATTTCATATTTCTATAGATACACTACCGTGCAAAAGTATAAGGATATCATCGAAAAAATCGATTTTTTGTGTTTGTGATTGTTTTTTATTGTGTTCAACAGCATTTTATGATTAAATCTTGTACATAAACTAGAAAATATACTATTTTGTTATGATTTATTTTCATTACATGCAAATTTCGCATAAACATATTTCAAAATACCGAAAATATCACAACAAGTCAAATCAGGTTTTTTTCATCAATGTGTCCACCTCGTACTTTGATGATTGCAGCGCAAATTCTTCGAAGCCTTTCGACCAATGTTTGAAGTGTTTCAGTTGCGAGATTGTCCCAAGTCACTTTCAGACTGTCGAACAACTGTTTTCCACTGGTCACTTGCATGTTCTTCACCTGCCGGTCGAGCTCATCCCATAATAATTCGATCAGTTTGACGTCAGGCGATTGCGGCAGCCAATGCATGATTTTGAGCACACCTTTCTCTTCCTTGGACCGTAGATAGTTTATGCACAGATGGAATGTGTGCTTGGGGTTATTATCCTGTTGAAAGATATATCCGTTTCTAATCAAACTAATGCCAGATGGAATGGGACTTCGTTGAAGAATATGGTGATAGTGTTCCTTCGACATTATTCCGTCGATTTTGACCACTTTTCTAACACCATCGTAGCTGAAACACCTCCAGACCATCACGGAGACTTCGCCATGTTTAACTGTTGGCACAATACATTGGGGATTATACCGCTCATCTTTATTTCGACGAACATACTGGCGCCGCCTGGATCCAAAAATCTGGAACTTTAATTCATCGGTCCATAACACAGATTTTCACTGGCCTACTGGCCAATCTTTAAATTTTCCGTTTGTTTTGTGGTCGCACAAGTAGTTTTTTCCACAGCAACGCGACCAAAATATCCGTTCTCTCGCAAACGACGTTTGACAGTATCCAACGAAATTGGGTTCGTCAGGGTTTCGTTGATATTGGCATGAATATCTGGTGCTGTTTTGAACCGATTTTGCTTGCTCATCAATAAAATGTGTCGATCATCAGCTTTAGTTGTTTTTTTGGTCGGCCAGAGCGTTTTCAATTAATATTTGAGTTGGTTTCGGTGAACCGTATCAACGTGGTTTAAACTCAACATTTTGAAACACCAACAATGTTTGCAATTTCACGAATTGTTTTACCCATTTTTCTCAAAATACATACACTGACTTCTCTAAAGCCTTTGGCTCGGTCACGCATGAGCTCCTTTTTCTTAACTTAGAGCATTATGGTATATCGGAGCCTCTTCTCTCGTGGCTCTCATCATTTGTATTTGATCGTATTTGTTATGTCTCTCTCCGTGGCTCCTCGTCCTCTCCTTTTTTTCCTACATCCGGTGTACCTCAGGGATCTATTCTTCGGCCTTTGCTGTTTAATATCTTCGTCAACAATCTTCCTAATGTGTTTGTATCTCTTTGTCTAATGTACGCTGATGACCTGATGTTTTTTCGCGTTATCAATACTCCTTCCGATCAACTTGCTCTTCAAAACGATTTGAATCGTCTTGTTTCCTGGTGTGACTGTAATTACTTGTCCTTGAATATCTTCAAATGTTACTCAATGTCTTTTAAATTGAACCCTTGTACTTTTGACTTCATTTACTGTATTTGTGACATCACCCTTTTAGTTGAGGATCATTTTACTGATCTCGGTGTTACCTTCGATCGGAAGCTAAAGTTCAATATTCATATTCGTACCATTACTAGTACGGCGTCCCGGATCGCTGGTTTTGTTATACGCGTTTGCCACAATTCGTTTAACATTTCCATTTGTGGGCTTCCTTTTCTTTCCCTTGTTCGTTCTATCCTTGATTATTGCTCTGTAGTGTGGGGTGGGGTCCTCGTTTTTGCTATTTTTCTGAGGCAGTTGAATCTGTCCAGCGAAGGTTTACTCGCTGCCTTATTTTCAAGTACAATCTACTGTACTGTCCTTACCGTAAACGTTTATCAACTCTTAATATTCCTCGACTTGACCAGCGCAGAATTTACCTCGATGAATGTTTTCTTTTTAAAGTTTATTGCGGATACTCATCCTCATCTATGAGGTGTTTTTTTTTGCGTCAGACCCATCAGGGCAACCTCAATGTTTAATGTACCTTTTGCACGTAGTGACGTTTTTTTTTCATTCGCCTGTTTTGCGTTTACTGAGGACGCATAATAGTCTTCAGCTTGGTTCTCTCACTCAGTCTATTTGAATTTTCAAAAGTTTAATTCGTAGTGCACTTTTTTGTCCACTTGAATCATTTTATTTATATAATACATCCATAAACCTTTTTTTTCTTTATTTTTACTCTTACTGTATTCAAATTTTGTACTTCTATTCTTATTCTGTATTTTTGTATTTTGCTGTTTTATTATTATATTCATAGTCCTTTTATTCTCCATTTTTACTTTACTATATTCTAATAATTTACTTTACTATATTCTACGAAATACGTAAAGCTATTTCGGAGCTCGACTGCAACAAAAGTCCAGGGCCAGATCTTCTTCCTCCAACTTTCTTGCGCAAATGTGTAGAGCAGCTTATAACTCCCTTTCATATTTTTTTCAACAGATCACTTTCGTCTGGAGTTTTCCTATCCTGTTGGAAACTTTCATATGTCACACCCATCTTCAAAAATGGCGATAGACGCTGTATCGAAAATTATAGAGGTATTGCCATCTTATCTTCTATTCCGAAACTTTTTGAAAAGATTGTCTACGATAAACTTTCTCCACTTGTTGACTCCCGACTGAACGAGCAACAACATGGTTTTAGAAAACGTCGCTCAACTACCACAAATTTGACAGTCCTAATCTCAGACGTCCTGTGTAAAATGGAGAAAGGATACCAAATTGACGCAGTCTATACAGACTTTAGTAAACCTTTTGATACAGTTGACCACCCTACCTTAATTCTAAAGCTACTGAACTTCGGACTTGGTGGATCTTTGCTTAGCTGGCTGACTTCTTACCTTGGAAATCGAACTCAGCTGGTTAAATTTCAAGGACTTTTATCGAAAAATATTTCTGCTACCTCTGGTGTACCACAAGGTAGCCCACTTCTCTTTAATATATTTATTTCTGACCTATCTGACGTCCTATCAAATATACCTCATCTACTTTATGCCGACGATCTCAAAGTCTATCATATCATTAAATCTAAATCCGATGCACTCTTTCTCCAATCCAAACTTGATTCACTTGATCATTGGTGTAATGAAAACAAGCTCTCTCTCAACATTGCTAAGTGCCAAGTTATAAGTTTCTCCCGAAAATGCACCGTCTCACATAACACATACTTCCTCGGGAATAAGTTGTTAGCTCGAGTTGATAACGTTTTCGACCTTGGTGTTGTCTTGGATGAGCGACTCCGCTTCACCTTGCATTATGATAAAATACTTTCCCGGGCAAACAAACAGCTAGGCTTCATCAAAAGACGTGCCAAGGAATTTCGTAACCTGTGGGTCACACGATCCTTATACATCTCTCTAGTACGCCCCATTCTCGAATATGCTTCCATTTGCTGGAATCCGGCTTTTGAAACCCACAGTAGCAGACTCGAGTCCATACAAAAGCAATTCTTATTTTTCGCATTGAGAGAACTATACAGCCCTTACGATTTTAATACCCTTCCTCCTTATGAGTTTCGACTGGGTCATCTAAACTTATTAACACTTGCATCTAGAAGAAAGATGCTTTCGGCCTGCTTCACATTCGACGTCATTAGAGGCGTCATCAAAATTGAATTCCTGAATAGCAAAATAGTTTTGAATAACCCTGTAAGAAACACCAGGTCCTCTCGTTTACTTAAGGAATATCCACACTCCACTACTTACGCAGCTAATGAGCCGATAAATAGATGCTGCAGGATATTCAATAGCATAAGTAATCTGTATTCTCCAACAGTCTCAAAATTATCCTTCAAATCCTCCATTTTCAAAGCCATCCGCAGCCCTTTATGCTAAGCTATATGTTCAAAGTTTTATTTATTTGTTATTTATTAATTTGCTATTGATTTATCTTGTTAATTATTTTATCTAATTTTTCGTTTTATTTCTATGTACTCGTAATTTCCAATTTTGTTTTTTTACTGTTTATGTTACTTGTACCTTGCTTGGTTGAGAAATAAAATAAAATAATTTTTGTACCTCTATTCTTATTGTGTTTTTTTTTCTATTTTTAATTTTAAGGGTTTATTATATCTTAATTTTTTATATATTTATTCATTTTGTAACTAGGCATCTTTTGCCAGTAAAATGAATTATTTTGAATAAATTACAAATTACAAAATTTACAGCTTAGAATGATGTGTACAGAGGTCCTAGGTTTCTTCTCAATAGAAATAACGATGTTTGAAACTGTATTTAGACCATAATACCTCGAGAATCATCCTGTGCGGTAGTTAGACAGTTCTAGTTTTCTAAGAGTTTGTTAGGTTGACCCTCACGTGCCATTGTCTCATAGAACGCCAAGCGCAACGGCAAGTGCAACGGCTAGGAGCTGCATTCAACGATTTCTGCCGGAGTGGTAGGTGGGAGGACGAAGAGGAATCCGAACTCCATCCCGAGTGTCAGTGTCCGGCTTTGGTGAGGATAATATTGAAAACACTAGGAGCACTCTTGCTCTCAAGTCAGACTGAGCTATCATCGGTTAATTCAAAAGGCCTAGTGCACTTTTTTTCTTTTTTTTCTATGATAATGTCAAAGCTCAGGGGATTGCCCTTTGAAGCGAATGCTTAGCGATGGCGTTAGGGAGACAAATATGGGAGAAGCCGATATAAATTATTCCATTATTCTTTTAAGTGTCACATGTATTTCTTATTTTCTAAAGTGCTAGTGTTATGCCTAGTCGCTACTAAAGCTTTAATGTGACACTTAATGGAGCGCTGGTATTATGCCCAGTCGCCGACTGCTAAGACAACGTAACTCGAACAAATACAGCCATGGGCACGGCGGGATTCGAACCCGCGGGCAGTAGATCGCTGCTTCGGACTGACGCGTTGGCGAGCTAAGCTACCGACGATCACACGAACCAGATAGTTTTCTGATTATAGTAACTATTAAAGAGATATTTACTGTGGGATCACAACGGGTCTCTTTCGTGTCTTGGTGCGTCTTTTGGATGTTAAAATTCCGCTTGTTAAATACCGACTAATTTCTTGAACTGTGCATCGTCAAAAGAATCTAGTTCTTATCCAGCGTAATGAAAGTGTGTCAAATTTCACAAATTCTCAATCAATACTCATAAATACTACGTATTAACTATGGCATATGCAGACCGCATGATTTTTTGATGATTCTGATACTATTCAGGAATATTGACAAATTGTCGAATTTACAATCGATTTGCTTAAAATCAAAATAATTTAATTTCAAAAAGGTGGAACTGCGTATGAAAACATTAAAAGGCATTTAAAATGGAAATAAGGGAAAGAAAGAGTGCCCCGGGGGGTCAACAGTGCCTCACAGCTTATTTGATACAGTGACTATTTAAAAATGCAAATCACTGTAACTTTGAAATAAAGAACCCTATCCAAAGAATTTAAACGTATTTGACTAGATGCATGTTCAACGAATACAATGCAAACAAAAAATGTTCCAGCAATATTGCTCGGCGTCCAGTAAAAGAGAAATACCACTGGCGCGGAAAAATTGCAGCTCACAGCTTATTTGATACAGACACTTCAATGCGAATAAACTTCTATTTGTCGCGCCGTTAATCTGTCTTGTTTTTGTTTCTTTAATTCTCGACTGTGTTTAGACATTGGCTTAAGTAATTTTTAGCAAGATCTTGTAAGCTGAAGTGCCAAAATGAGCCAAAATTGTAAAATGGGTCATCGCACCACAATTGAACAGCGCGAATTGGTATTAAACCACTTTAAAAAAGGACAAAGTGTTCGAAAAATTGCTGAAAGTGTGAATTTGAGTGTCTCTACAGTGCAGCACATAATTGAGCGCTTCGTACACGAAAATCGGGTAGAAAATAAAATGAGAAATGCGCCAAACAATATTTTCACCGTATCCGACGAACGATACATTGTAAGGAAAGTGAAAGCAAACACAAAGATTTCCGCTTCAAAATTGGTTACTGAGGTTCATCGTGAATTAAGGAAGTCATTTAGTGCTGAAACCGTCCGACGAGTGCTTCGCGACCATGATTTCAGGGTCCGAGTAGCTCGTAGGAAGCCTTTCATTTTCAAAAAAAATACAATAAGCCGATTTGCCTTTGCCAAAGAGCATGTGGGAAAGCCATCCGTGTTCTGGAATACGGTTATTTTTGCGGACGAGTCCAAGTTTAACATTTTTGGCTCCGACGGAATGTCATATGTCTGGCGCAAGGCAAACACTGAGCTTAACAAGGAGAACCTCAAAGCTACTGTGAAGCATAGTGGTGGTAATGTGATAGTTTGGGCCTGCATGTCCGCAGCCGGAGTCAGAAATTTAAAGTTTATTGAGGAAACAATGGACCAAACAAAGTACCTTGATGTAGGGCAGACCGGGGTTAGTAGACCCATTTTTCATAATTAATCTTATACAAATGTTACTGTTAAGTTTTTACCCATAATAAATACGTTTTCGCTTTGATTACTTCAATGGGTTTTTTAATAGCTCCTTTTATTTTATTCACAGTAAGCTTTTCAAGTTGTATTTGCTATTTTAAAAAAAGCTTCCCCGTGAGTCTATTTACCCCATGCCTGGGGTTAATTGACTCAGTGGACGGGGTTATTTGACCATATCAATTTAATTAAGTATTGACCATGAAAAAAACACAAAATGTTCAAAAAATAATCATTTATTACGATATGAAGAGAATTCACCATGATTAAAATAATCCATTGAATGAAAAAAAAAAGAAAGACTATTCGAATATGCTTCGGTACATACGAGACATATTTAGACTCATCATCACTAGCCTTAAATGCAGTTTTTTGTGACTGTTTTACAAACTTTTGTTTCGATTTTCCTTTTCCTGGATCTTTCCCTTGGGTTTTTTTGCTTTTTTACTTTACTTTCCATTGCTACTTTGCGTTGTTTGGCCAGTTTTTCTTCTTCCAATTTCTTTTTTTCAGGGGTATCTGTGTATATAGTGCTTGTTCTTTTTCGGCGATTTTTTCTTGTTGTCTTACGGGGTCCAGCTTTTGGGAATGGTTTTAATTGCTCAGGTGTAATTTTCGCTCTCGCTTCATTTGCTTCAATTAGTGCAGCAGAATAGGATGTTGATGGCTTGTTGGTTAAGTTTTCCAGTGGCAAAGAATGTGATGTATAGTAATTCGTATTTATAACTTGCTCTTCAGTAGTCTTACTTGGATCACCCAATATCTAATTTCCAGTCAATAAATTATCGGTGCCGACATTTTCATTTGTTGGCAATAGGTTTTGCTCAGTGTTTCCAGGATTCGGCCTATCAGTCACGTATGCACCTAAAAACTCAGAATCAGGAAATATATTTTCATTTAGCGGTGATATCCCAGTGACTCTAAAACCTGCCTGAATATTTTCTATAGTTGCAGCTCGAGGGAGAGCAACTTTCACTATCTCGGGGATGTTGTAAATCGTGAGTGTTTTTCCAGCATTAGTAGCAAGCCAATTATCACATGCTGTATTTACATATCTTTTTAATGGACCATATACAGACCGGTCAAGTGGTTGCAGTTTGTGGCTGCAATGAGGTGGAAAAGAAATTACTGTCACGCCATTTTCTTTGAAGTAACTAAGTGCAGCGATAGATAAATGCGAATCATGGTTATCTAGTAGCAATAGTATTGGTCTTTCCTTAGTTGGTCTAGCATATTGTACAAAGTGTTTAGAGAATATTATAAATTGCTCCTCTTTCATCCATCCTGAAGGATTGGCAGCACCCGCGGATCCAGTTGGCCCACCTTGGACAAAATGGTCTTTGTAGTTGACACGGGGAAATACAAAAAAAGGTGGAATGAAGTTTCCAATTGCTGAAACTGCCACTGCAACTGTAACTAATGTGCCACGTTCAGCCGAAGTTATTTTTCCCAAATGTCTAGTCCCTCGGCGAGCTATGACTCGGTTTGGAGAATGAACAGTGGTAATACCTGTTTCGTCGACATTCCATATGTCGGCGGGAGTCAAATTCAAGCAATCGTATACCTTTTTTAAATTTGTGAAGAATAATTGAACGTTATGTTTGTTAAAAGATGTAGCACGAGACAGGCTGGTGGCTTGGGGCGACCTAATAGACAACGTTGGGTTCCGTTTCAAAAAATATCCTAGCCAATCTTCTCCTGCCATTTTCTTTAATTGCCAAGAGTTTGGAGCTTTGTTGCTGTTGGCTACAGCAAATTCAAATGCAATTTTTTTTACTTCGTAGGGTGTCATACCGTAATAAATGTCAGCAGCCTTCTTTATGTATTGCGCCAAAATTTGTTCTTCTTCGTCACGAAAAACTCTTCTGTTGTTGTAATAACCAACGTGTTCCAGTTTCATGGCGGACTTTTCAATTAACGGATGTTTCTCAACTTTATTTTTCATTTTGACGACATATCTCTGTAAAGTTTTATATGGTATTCCGTACTTAACCGCCGTACTTCGAATACTTCTATCGTCATAAATAACCTCTTTGCAAGCAGTTTCCATCACATCCTTAGATGTATTCGATCTTTCCGTTTTTCGTTTGTAGGTCCTCATCGTTCTGAATGTAAAAGCATGTGATTAGTCGTAACTTAAAAGATAAGCAATATAAAAACCAAACATGGGGCTAGTTGACTCATGAGTCGTCTAACCCCGCTATGCTGTGAGTCAATAAGCCCCAACCCGCCATTTTCTTTTTAAAACACTCATGACAAAAGGTTATTCCAATCACAGGAAAAACAAACTAAGAACACTTTTAACCAATGCATACACTTTCAATTGAAACCACTTGATAAGCAAATATCATGAGCGTGTACATTATAAGACAATTTAAATCTGAAACAAAATTTTCACTCACGTGCTTGTAATTTCGTTTTTTTCTATTATTCCGCGAACAACAAGCGCTGGCTTCGACGACAATTGCTGCACTGAGGTAGGTACTTCAACTGAATACACAGTCAAATTTTTACAGCTTAGCTGTCGATTTTTACTTAGTTAATCGTAATGAGTCTACATACCCCTATAGTCAACTAGCCCCGGTCTGCCCTACTCCAAAACAATTTGCTGCAAAGCACTGCAAAACTGGGTGTTAGCAACCAATTTCGGTTGTACCAAGACAATGATCCAAATCATAAGTCGGGAATTATGCAGTCCTGGCCAATTTGGGATTGCCCTCATTTGATGTCTCCGCCGGCACAGTCACCAGATATGAACGTCATTGAGAATCTGTGGACTTTGTTGGATAACAACATTAGAAAACACAAGATTTCTAATAAACAAGACCTGAAGAAAGCACTGCTAGAGGAATGGCAAAAAATTGCTCCTGACATCACAAAACAACTCGTTGAATCAATGCCGAATAGGCTCCAGGCTCTGCTTAAGACTAAGGGCTATCATACGAAGTATTGAAATCAACGGGAAACCTCATAATTCACAACAATTTTAATGTTTAATCAAACTGTATCAAATAAGCTGTGACATGAAATTTGTTATTACTTTTAGTTTTTTGTTTTGTAAGATGTAAAACAGCAACTTTGTAACAAATATAAACTTGTTTAATAAACAACAAACATTTTTCTTCAAAATGGTGTTCAAATTTTTTTGATATTGTTATTATGTTTTGAGTTATTGCAACTTAATTTTTTTAAGAAGCACTGTATCAAATAAGCTGTGAGCCAATGTAGGTAGCTTAGTCAGCTTGCTTCAAATCAATATCTAAAGTATTTGTGTCAAAAAAAGATGCATGAATCCGTCCAAATCGACACAAAAACAATGATTGAGTTGTTAACATTTGGAGGTATTGAAATAGTTGTAACTTCTGTTTCTATGTTTTCATGAAATGAAGCAAATAAATATTCTATTCCTCTTAAATAATTTTGGATAATGAGCAGATATTTCCCTTCAATTTCGCAAGATTCACTAAAACACTGTCTACTAGTGATAAGTTGCGAATTTTAATTTTGTTGACTTTAAACCGAAATTGCATTTTAAGTAGAGGTTTTCGCGATAGATCAAATACTTCTTCATCTTCCACTTAACCAACGATTTCTTCAATTCTAAGTATAACAGCTTAATCAGGCACCACTGCCGGAAATATGAAAGCATTCCTTACACCCAAAAAAAAAAAACTCGTTGAAAAACAGAATAGCTCTTGAACAATACGAACGAAATTGGATTTATCTCCATTTCAACAGCTTATCCTGCATATATACAACTATAATAATAAATCGATTGTATGAAAAGTACTGTCAATGAGAGCCTATTGATGGACCGAGAATCTATATAAAGAAACTGAAATAAATGACAGCAACAACAACAATGCTGCTTTCCGTCCCAGAAAAAGTATAAGAGCCAAAAACACCGAAAACTCGGGTAAAAGGAATCTTTTTGTTCTTGATCGGAGCAATCGTCAGAACGTCGGGCAACTAACTAAAAATATCCGGGGGTGGAAATTGCTCCGTAATGGTCGAATCATTTTTCATCCCGGAAACCCAAAAAGGCGGCAGTAGAGAGGCAGCGACAACGCCGCTCATATATATCTACATACTCTTCCATGCTATACGAATCGTGCCTACAAGCGTTTCAATCGCCTATCGCACAACTGTAGGCCGACTAGGGTTGTAGTTATAGGAGAATGTTAGTATGCGCAATAGCGTACCAATGTATTCCTTGTATCTTTCCATCGATTGGTCTCTATGTCGTCCCCTCGAACGAAAAACACATTCATTTTTTCTTCTTCTTGGAATGGGTAGGTATATATAGCGTACAATGTGGCATTCGTGGTGTTGAAAAACGTGCCTGGAACTCAGATATGTAGGGTGAATACCGACCCTGCTTTGAACTAGATTGGATTAAAGGCGGCATTTTGTAGAAATATATTGATGTGTTTTCGTGAAATGAGCCATTCTTATCGAAAATACAAAATGCACGAGGTTGAAATTAGAATGGTTTACTGGAGATTTGAAGGGCAATTATTTAAATTGTTTCCTAAACTAACAAACTCTAGATATGGTCACTAATAATATTAGCACACACGCTTACTATTCAAACGGTATCAATCTCATACTATCAAAAATCTATCCAATTCACAAAAAAAACTTCCACTCAAAATGGATTTAATGTATTAAGATTTCCATAAAATCCTACAGTGACAAATGAAATATGTTCGTCAGTTGAACATTTGATTCGGTGCGTGCACTCGTTACGGTTATTTCGTTGATTTTCTTCGTCTGCTCTTATTTCTCATTCAGTGCACGAAGCTTAAAGATTCGGATTTAAGACGCCATTTGTATTTTTCTGGATCAGGCCACCGTAGCTTGTTGCCGCAAACTCCACATAATGGTCGTTATCGAAGACGGAAAGAAACAATCTCAAATCCAACCAAAAATGTCCCGCTGAGCGTTTTAATTGAGAAAAAGAAATTGAAATAAAAATCATATCGGTATGCCACACATTAATAATTACGTTCCAGATTGAAAAAACTGTACTTCCGATATGAGTATGAATGTTTGTATAAAAGCGATTGGTTGGTGTGAATATCTTTTAACAGTCTGTTTGATGAAAAGTTATAAGAAAAATACTTTGAAACGGTATGCAATTTAATGCAAACTATAATCAGATATATTTTGCTATTTTCTGCATGCATATCATGTTTTTTTTTCTCAAAGAAAATAATGCTGTTCGAAGATAAAGTTAAAAATAGTGTTCAAAAAAGTCGCTTTCAGCTTTAGTTTGAAAGGAAAATCTGTCACAAAAATTAGTTTTTTTCATGCTGAATGCCCTTTTGATTTGGGAGACATCAGGGGTTTGCGTTTCTTCTATCGATGAAATTTAAATATTGTTAATTTTTACCATAATTTACATATTATTCAAACAAATAACTACCTCTTCATCTCTAAAAAAAAATCCCAAAAGCGTACAATATATTCAGCATCTATTTTGCTGCAAACTTTTCTAACAAATCTACAATTCGTAATCGCGATGACTTTAATAATTTACGAAAAATCATCAATCTAGAATTTACAGCGAACAACACCAATTTTCACGCTCTCCATTGTTTTTCTCAACTCGATCGATTGTCTATTTCCGCGATATTGATTTTTCTCATGTTGATTTTCTTATTGAACGGATCGGTTTTCATATTTTGTGAATGATATTAATTAAGTGCATGTAACAGTAAACATTTCGATGCTACTCACCTGTCTCATTATCAATGGTGAAAGGTATTCCAGCCCATTCATCGTTCAAATCATCCTTTTCTGAACTATCATCTTTTGGCTGTGAAAATATATATGAATGAAATTGTAAAATAAGTAGATTAGGGAAATTTCAAAAGCGTATATGCGAAATGCCAGATATTGTATGTGACTGTTCGATTTGGTGAAAATGTTTGCCGCGAGATCTGAATATGTAAATAAATTAGTAAAATATAACTCCATGGATCGTTTTCGGAAAATTATCGACATTAGAATGGAAATTGATTACTGTCATCTTGAAATCTAGATTAAAATTTAGATCTATAATTTACCGACAAAAATTTAAATAATCTATTTTTAATTCAAATAAAATACAAGAAGAAATGACTTTGAGTTATTCAAAAACAATTAAGTATGAACTTAGTCTATGACCCTGAAGAAGAGGGAAGATTACCCTCGAAATATCGATATTTGTCACAAAATTAAATATACCTAACTTCGAAAGGAAAAATCGGTTTTCTTATTAAAATATTTTTTTTACAAGCTGGGAAAAATTGTTACACATTAATAAAAAATTATTCTATGAATTAAGTCCTTTCGTACTTTAACCCTAGATACAGAACGTGAGACAAAACGACTCACGCAAGAAATATATTTTGAGTGTCCGTATTATAAAGCACTTTAGATTTTGTTTAATTTTAAATAAAATATAAATAAAACAAATTAAAAGATAATATTTTTTTATTTTTTTAGGTTAATTTTACAGTATAATTGCATTTAATAAATCAAAATATCAAATCATTGCGGTGCAATTAAGTAGAAATCATGTGTGAGTCATATTAAAGGGTTATTAAAGGGGTTAAAGGGATTTGCATTGACATCGGTTTCATTTAACGCAAAACATACAACTTAGATGAGATAAAGCCCATAGTAGTTTAAAAAATTCTCACAAAAATGTATATTTTTTTTTACCCACATATTTAATGCATGCATGGGTCTGCCTTATTTTCCAAACTCCTAGAAAGTTGCCAAAGTCGTACCGATACTCAAACCCAACAGAGACTCTAGTACAGTAGAAAGTTATAGGCCAATCAGTTTGCTTAATTGCTTGTCCAAAGTATTTGAGAAACTGATACATAGCGAGCTGATGCAATACACATTGGCAAATAATATTATCCCTTGTTTCCAGTTTGGCTTTCGACCTGGTCATAACACAGCTCAACAGCTTAAGGGGGAGTAGGGTTTTTAAATTTTTTTTTTTTTTTTTCGATTTTATTTTTGTAAAGGAATGACTAATATCTCAAGAATTTTGTGTCTAAATCTCAAGTCGATCAGAGCAAAATTGACGAAGCTATGACTATTTTTATACCTGTCGGATTTTTGTACCTACCTGACTCGAGCGCGCTATTGTTACCAGGCAGCTGGTTCGATTTCTATAGAATACCTTAAAAGTTACCCCTATCTTTCTTTATAGAAATTTAAAATCTAGTACAAACGTGTTAACTTTAGTCAATAATAACTTTATATTATATTATTTATAACTTAAGTCAATGTAGAGAACATATCGAGTAGACGTACACGCACATTCCGATTTTCGCATCATTTTAGCTTCATTTTCGTTCAGTTTTGTGCTAAAATATTGCTAAAAAGCCGAAAAAAGTTACAAGATCTGATAGAGCAACAACTATTGCGAGAATATATCGACCTAAAAAATTTGTATTAGGCTTTTCAACAATTGCAACGGTAGTGAAATGCATAAAATGTGATGGAAAAATAAATTTTCATTCGACTAAAAAAGAAGGCCGACTAAAAAAGAAGCAAACAAAAGAAGGCAGGATTCATCGTAGACAGGAGCAAAAAGATGCTCTAGATATTGTGGATGATAGCAACATCCTTTATGGACCTGACACTGATGATTCAGTGTGAAGTAAGCCGATAGATCTCGCTTATGAACGTTTCATCCCAAGTTTTTTAGTGTTCAAAACTTTAAAGCGTTTTTCCCAGAACTCACGTTTTCAAAGTCGGTGCCCATCATAACTCCAAAACTACTGCACCGATCCTTTTAAAGTTTTGAACATTATTTCTCTACATAATGTACGAGGTAACGCTGGAGAGTTTTTTTTCGAATTTGCTTATATTTTTAATTTTACAATAATAAATTAACCGATTTTTTGTTGCAAAAAAAAGCGTTTTTTCGTTCAAAGTGCTCCCAAAAAGTGAAAAATTGAAATTTCAAAAAACCCTCCCAGCGTTACCTGGAGAATGCGATTATCTAACGAAATACGTTTGATTTTAGGATTTCAGATGATCCGGCACCGAGTTATGATGGGCACCGCAATTCACCTTTTTTCCGAGACGCTCCAGAAGAATTGCTGCCATTGTCGTATTTTTTAATATTTTTTCATCAAAATTTCACAAAATATTTTTCAAATGTTATACTATAATGTACCATTGGTTTTAATAAATAGATTTTAACTGTTTCACCTAAAAAAAATCACAAAAATGTGCCTTTTTTTACACGAATTAACCCTACTCCTCCCTTAAGAGGATCACGAAAACTGTCAGCCATAGTTTTTCAAACAAAAACTCAACTGGAGCAATAATGCTAGATATCGAAAAAGCTTTTGACACTGTGTGGCATGACGGACTGCTACACAAAATGCTCTATTACAAGTACGCAATGGCACTCATTAAAATCATACAAAGCTTCTTAGCCAACAGAAAATTTATTGTAGCCATTAATGCAGAACTATCATCGCTTTATCCTTTAACACCAGGGATACCCCAGGGTTCTGTGTTAAGCCCTACATTATACAATATTTACACTAGTAATATCCCCCGTATACCAATGTGTGAGCTTGCCCTCTTTGCCGATGACACTGCCTTATACACATCAGATATAGACCTAAATAATATTTTGGAAAAACTGGAACAGGGCCTAAACAAGTTAGAAAAATATTTTTCTACCTGGAAAATAAAAGTTAATAGTACCAAATCACAGGCAATATTCTTTACCAACCGAAGAGCCCCGAAATATTTGTCCGATAAAGGGCCCATACACGATGCGTGCATGCATGCGCAGTATATTGATTGTGCAGTATTGCGCCTGCCCTACACGATTCATGCAAAACTGTGCAGTTTTAAAAGAACTTGAAGTGGGTAAGATGTACACTGGACAAAAATTTCTAAAATTTGAGCTTGAATGCACAATATTTATCATACACCTCTCATGCAAGCATGAGCAATCGAGAAAAAATCAAAAAGTTTTGTAATCATACAGTCAGCATGTGCATTCAGTCAATCATTGCCATACACGTTCAATCCGCATGTGCAGTCATGCGATTGTACATGCATGCATGCGTCGTGTATGGGCCCTAATAGACCAATACGACTACATAGTGAAAATATTACTTGGAGCGATACTGTGAAATATCTAGGTTTCATTCTTGATAAGAAGCTTACCTTCAAAGCTCATATTCTGGATAGAAAGCACAAAAATAGTATTTTAGTAACATCTCTTTATCCATATCCAAATTGCTTATCTATAAAATATTTCAGCCAATGCTGCTGTATGCTTCTCCTCTTTTAGTTACTACAGCAAAAATCAATCTGCAGATACTACAGACTGCGCAAAACAAAATATTAAAACTAATTTTTAGCCTCCCTCCATGGCACTCAACCAGTCACCTGCATAAGATCTCCGGGTTACTTATTAATTTCAAACATTCGTGCTCTTTACTAAACAATCCAATTATAAATAATTTATACAGCTAACGATCTAACAGAAGTTAAACCTCGAATAGAATCAGGTTTGTTTTAAGTTAGTATATTAATTTAGTATTTAGATTTAGTTTTAAGTTTTACCTTAATTAATTTACGAGGTTTTTTGTGTCTTTAAATTTTTCCTCCACGCCGAGAATTCTGTATCAATCACAAAATCTCACTGCCAAGTATAATACATAAAAATAAACAGAGTTACAAAGACTAGCTAATTAAGTCTGATCTCTCAATAGCAATAATTATGTATCTCATCTTAATATTGTATTGTCCTGTTATGAGAAATAAATTAATTGAATTGAATTGGCATACAACTCATCGCTTTACATTACTCCAGAGGATTATGAGATGATTTTAAAATATGAATCTAGATTCTACACTAGATATAAAAACTGTCCTGTAAATAATTTTTTTTTATATTTTGTTTTATAAAGTATTTAATTTATAAAGTTCCAAAAAGATGTTTTCTAATTCCAGAATTTTTTGCGAATCTTAGTAGCAGTGCTTTTAATATTTATTCAATCATAAATCTTACTATCATCAATAGGCTTAGAAACATGTCCTAATAAAATGTTTGCATTTGAAAAGAAACGATTTTTTTTGGAAATACTTTTGTTTCAAATAATACTTTATTTCAAGAACCACCCAAAAGACTTGAAAAAATTAATACGGTTGAAAATTTATCAAATAGTTATTTATTATCATTTATTCTGTAATTATTATGGGAATTTAGATTCACAACGGTATAAACTAAAAGTAAATTTATTAAAACAAATGATATTCAGAATAGCTTTCTGCGTTTGTAAGCTCGTGCAACAATTTATTTGTTTTGTGGCTGTATAAATACTATTGTTGACCACTGGCGCGCACAGACGGGGCAAAGAGGGGGCCATTGCTTTACCTATTGCATAGCTCTCTTTGAAAAAAATGTGTTTTTTTATGAAATGCGCCTTAACAAAAAGATAAAGTCATCTGCTGAGAGCCTTTGGCCAGTTTTATGGCTTGAAACTAATATAGAGCTTCATTCAATGTATAGAAGTGTGGAATGATTACTTCCCCAACTCCAGGGGCGGATTTGCCACTAGGCCCGGTAGGCCCGGGCCTAGGGCGGCAGATTTCGGGGGCGGCAAATTTTCGATTTTTTCGGGCGGCTACTTTGATTTTTTTTTGGGGGTGGCAGTTTTTTTTTGTGTCGTATATGTACATATATCTGAGTTGAATGAGCCTAACGCCTCAAGCCAACCGAATTCTCTATAAAATCAATGCACGCAAAAATTTACCTCTGATGATTTTTTTCGGACATTAAAAAGTTTGGCTTATAATAAATATCGTAATGCGATCACGGTAAAGAAACAAAGAAACTCAAAAATACCTAAAAAGTACCTAGAAAGTATCTAAAAATACCTAAAAAGAGCCTGAAAAGAGCTAAAAAAAACCCTAAAAAGAACCCAAATAATACCTCTTCAATTTAGGAAAAGCTTATCAGAGGTAAATATTTGCGTGCATTGATTTTTCAAAGAATTTTTTTTTATTATTATGGTACAGGGTATATCAACTACATTCGAATCTCTTTATTTTTGACGTGTTTTTTAAAATGTACTTCATTACTGAAATTAATTTCTATAAAAAAAATTTCTATAAAATGAAATCTAGAACATCATAGGTCAAAATGTTTCGGGTTTATCCTGAACTAATAACATATCGAACATTAATTTACAGTAGTCGAGTTCATAGTTGATCTCCAGTCAAGTGCGGAAGCAAACTTTGAACGGAATAGTAAACTTACTTATAAAAATATGAGCGAAGACGTTGGAATTTTAAGCGATGTAAAGGTGTATATGGTTTTGGACTGTTAAAAATTGATATTTTCGGATTCTTTTTTTTTAAGGTACTCTTAGGTTCTTTAACGTATGTGTGTTTTAATAATTATTTGTTTGGCAAGGTCACAATAATAGGGAATTTTAACGAACGAACCGGTGCCGGTTTTGCTCTGATATTCCTTTCTTGTGAGCTCGGGCGCAACGAAAAACAGCGAAGTATTCTAAGGAATCGAAAACAATTGCGCATTTTTACATATAATATAATGCACGAAAAGGGCGGCAAATATTTCTGAGGCCTAGGGCGGCTAAATGGTCAAATCCGCCCCTGCCCAACTCAATTTAGCATTGGTTGGTCTGTAGTCTGTGCTTTACCCACTAGTTTCCACGAGCGCTTCACTTCACTTACCAGTACTTCAACAAAAATTAAGGAAGGTGTGTGCCGAGATCTTATGATTGCCCTCTCTATTTTATAGTTATGTGCACGCCTATGTTGTTGAGTATAAAGCATTGAGTATAAATTCTTACTTCTAGGTTCAAATCCTATTATTCCGGAATATATACAAAAGTCTGATGGATGTTTGGACTTAAAGCAGCTGTACTGCGCTTAGGGTTTTGATGGACACCCACTTTTCTGGTAATGAGGAGACATCTTCAACATTACCGTTAAAATCATACATGAATGTTCTTTCGATATCTGTAATTTCTAGCGCACATATAGGTTGGGCCGTTTCTTCTTTTGGCTCTTTCAAGTCATCAGACCCGGGTGATAATAAATGAAATAAATAAGAGTTATATGCCTTTGCTCATAATAATATACAAGACCTGCTTAAGGGGTTAGTCCACTGTTAAACTGCTCAAAATGAACTTTTTTTTTAAACAGTTACCAACAAAAAACTACACTGAAAGAAAAATCTTGGTAAAATCAACAATTTTCCTTAGTTGTTTTTGCGTCAACTACGGGCTATAGTTAAAACAACCATAAAAAAATAGTTGATTACTTTTATGCACCATGACGCGTGGTTGATAAACAACGTCCGTGGTGCAAAAAAAGTAAGCAACCACAAACAATGGTATTTCAACCATTGTTTGTGGTTGCTTACTTTTTTTCCATACATAGTACGAAATATAGGCAGGGAAGGCGTGAATGCCGCAGTTGAATTTGGTGAAACACAATGCAGCGACAATGTCGCTTTCAATGCAACCAAGGCACCAACCAAATTCATTTTTTTTCTTTTGTATTGCTAAATCCTGTTGTACGAGGATTAGGTTGGCTTATCACAATACACATCAGCCATCGCTTGTCTATTCCACCAGACCATTCAACCTAATTCAAACAGATGTAATTCAACCTAGTGGTGATGCCAACCTATGGCAGGTATCACCGCTAGCGGTGCGGCAAAATTAGAAATTTGGCATTTTCTGCCGCTGCCGCAAATTCGGCCGCAGCCATTGTGCGCGTTACCATACAAAACAGTGCATTCTAATTTTTTGACTGCGCTTTGCCGCAGCCCACTGTTTTGCCACAGCGGAATACGCTGTATTGTGAACAAAATAGCGTCATACAACGTAATATAAAGGCTTCACAGCATAACATGAATATGAATTATATCGGACAGCAAACCGAACACAATTTTGCCATGTATCATATGAAACTTCTATGATAGAATAGGAGCATGAGTATGAGGAGTATGAAAAATCAACAGTTTTCCTTAGTTGTTTTTGCATCAACTAGGGCTATAGTTAAAACAACCATAAGAAAATCGTTGATTACTTTTATGCACCATGACGCGTGGTTGATAAACAATTTCATTCGGAGCATGAAAAACGTCCAAATGTTGAAAACATTCTACTTTGCGTAGAATAATTCCAAAGACGTTGCTCACTGAATTCCGTTTGTTGAAATCAACGATTGCAAAGTAGTTTAAGTACCATAAAAACTGTTGATAATTCGAAACGTTGAAGTTTTGAGTGAATTGATGAATATTTTCTATTTATCAACTAATTTTCGTGGTTATGAAACAATTAAAACAGTTGATTTCATGAACGTTGCGATATTTTTTGTATAACCAGAGCCAACTACTTTTATATCGTTAAATTAACTATATTAACATAGTAAAAATAACTATTTTCCTTAGTTCATTTAACGATTTTGAATGAATCGTTGCAATACTATTAAAAATAGTTGAATCAACCAAGAGTTTTTCTTTCAGTGTATTCAAGATATCGATTTGAAATTTTACATACATTTTTATTAAAGCTAGGAGTTAACATTTTCATTAGAAAAAATAGTTAGAAAACAAAATGGCGGCCGCCCCAATGGATCGCCGCAGCACCGCCGAAAAAAAAGCAAATTGCGCCTCGTAAATTCCTGGACAAAATAAGCGTCTGTGAGCAAACTACCAAAAAGATTTCATTAGTCTTGAGTATAAAGGACTGCATTAATGATTATGTACATATTTGAAACTTCGACAAATTAAAGTAATAGAAAAGTTAAAATTGAAAAAAGTGCATAAGCGGTAAAATAATCAAGCATTATAAGGAGCTTTTAAGAATTAAATCTTTGATTTGTGGCTTAAGTTGGGAGAACGTTAGCGGAAAAGGACCAAGCTGAAGATCGTTGTGCTTCCTGGGGATACGCACTAGCGGAGAGTTAAAATAAACTTCAGATCGCTCGAAGGGAAGAGAAAACATTAATTGAGATCTATCTGATCGATTGACGTTACGTAAACACGTCATACAACCAAGATCGAAGAACATAGGGCAATGGAGCAGCTTGAAGAGTAAGCACTCGTCAAGAAATACTCGTCAGGAATCTAATGAAGGAATTTGGAATAAGGAAAGACGATCACTAAAACCACAGTAAGGGATGTTGAATTTAAACAACAGTGAACGAGTAAACCTACGCTGATCGTATTCAACTGCCTCACTGAGATATTTATGACGGGGAGACCACACTTGACAACAATACTCTAGAATGCTACGAACAAGAGAAAAAAAATAGATGGAGAGAGGTAGCGAAGCTAGTAAAGAAAGCAGAGCATCTAAGAATGAAACCGGAAAGACGAGAGGCCTTGGCGGTTATATAGGCAATGTGCAGGTCGAATTTGAGCTTTGGATCAAAGTACACACCAAGATCCTTAAAATTATCAACAGCCGTAATGAAAGAGCCGTACAGAGTATAGGAATGTTCAAATGTTCAAAGTAAGTGAATTTTTAGAGCACCAGTCGCACAGAGTACATATATCATTTTGAAGTTTTAGGCAGTCGTTGGTAGATTCAATTACTTGGAGAATCTTGAAGTCATCGGCAAACAATAGGCAGAGAGAATAGATAAAGAAGATCAACGAAGATCATTAATAGAGACTACGAATAATAATGGGCCGAGAATGGAGCCCTGAGGAACACCCGGAAGCGGACAGAAAAGGGAAGAGATGGAGGAGTGCACAGATACAGCACAAGAATGACCAGAAACATAAAACCAAGACAAAAGATGCCCCAACACCCCATAACTTCGAAGCTTTGTAAGAAGAATTCTGTGATCAACAGAATCAAATGCTTTAGAGAAGTCGGTATATACCACATCCATTTGTTTCCGTTGGTCTAAAGCAGAAGCGACCTAGTTAGTGAAAGATATATGATTAGAGGTGGGGGATCTACCCTTAACAAAACCGTGCTGTTGCGGAGTAAGGAAGGGATGAAGGAGAGGAAGTAACCTGTTGTAAACCATTCTTTCAAACACTTTTCCAAAACAAGGAAGGAAGGAAGGAAGGAAGGAAATTGGACGGTAGTTGGAAACACAGCTTGGGTCTCCAGACTTGTGGATGGGGGAAATATAAGCAGATTTCCAACTGTAGGAGAAGAAGCCGGAGGAGAGGCTGAGGTTAAATATAATAGACAAAGGAACACATAAGGACGATGATAGTGATTTGGGCAACAGGTTAGGGATACCATCAGCACCACAACTGACACTGACATCAAGGCACTCGAGTAAGGATTCAATTTCAAGAGGATTTTAAGAGAAATTTCACAAGGTAGTATATGATTATGTTGAGAAAAGAAGGAAGAAAAATATTTAGCAAAGAGGTCGCAAATTTCACGAGGATTAGATGCAGTAGCGTTATCGAGGAACATAGAATCGGGGAAACGATGGGAATTTTTGAGAGAACGGACATAAGACCAAAAGGATTTTTGATGATTAGAGCAGATATAGGAATCAATGGTGGAAAAATAATCTCGGATAGCTTGATTGACGGCAGTTTTGGCAGAAGATCGTAGCCTCGAAAATTCGAGGAAGTCGCCATTAGAGCCTGTATGTTTAAATCTAGTTATTTATAGTATAAATTAAGGAGGGAGTTGATTCGCAGTTTAGCCCTACTATTTTATATTGGCACTAGAAATCTTGTAAACTATGTAAATGCTATATGCTTTTTCCATATAATGACCGCAAACTAGAACGTTAACATTAGTACCAAAGGAAATTTATTTTTCAGAAGCTACTGGTATGGAATAAAGAATTAAAATACTTTCATAATTACAGAGCGTCCATCATCAACTCTACGAAAAACTATATGATATTTCAGATTCAATACATTAAGGAGAATGTGGACTGAGATGATTATTCTCTCGACATACTTAAACGGGACGAAAAAATTTAAGTTGTTGTTTTAAGGTAATATTCTTTTTTTTATTATCCTTACCCTTCAAAATCGTCAAAATCATCGAATAAAATTTGGTTCGGTTTAAAGAAAATGATAAAATGAAAGTGATAAAATATAGGTTCAGTTGCCTAGAAATTGCTGAATACTCTTTATCAATGTAAAATATTTTCCTCAACACCCATCAACATTGTATTATTGCATTTGCATCCGACTTAAAAACTACACCAAGTTTGCGTTATGATCAATTAGATTAGACGATCAAGCTCATTAATCTTTCCTAATAATAACAGTCACATACGACTTGGCATACCTTTGTTTTATATTTGATTATAACTTATACCTACCTTATCTTCTTTTAACTCTTGCAAAGCTTTCAACTTTTCAGCCTCGTCTTCCGAGCACTTCGAAGGACCCGCTTCGACGTCCACCTTGTCAGGTTTCGGAGGTGCAAGCGAAAAGCCAAGATCAACATCTTGTTTCCAAAGAACTTCAACGATTTCGCTCTCCTGCAAAATAAAAACAAAACAAAGAAAATGTCAAAGAAAAGTCAATGTCTGGTTAAGTTCGAAGGTAACGTATTTAACATAATAAGTGTACATAAGTATTTGCATTATAAATGTCAAGATACGCTTATTTTAAGCTAATACTTGAGCTAAAGTAAAAACACAATTCAAATTATCTAATCTGAAGGGGACACTAAACAATAATCGTTATCACACTTATCGTCACACAAGCGCCTGAAAGCGTTTTTATTTCACAATGTTAGATTATAGCGCGTGAGAGTGTCTCGCGAAAATTTCAATAGCCGATCGGCTGCCATATTGATTGGTGTCTTGGCTAGACAGGTACTTACTTTCGATATGAACCTGCAGTTATCCATTTTTTGCTTTTTCTTTGTTTCTTTTTATGTATGATGTGTAATCGATAGTTTTTTTTTGCTTTACCAACGAATTACAAGTGAAGGTAACGCAACAAGACCGTCTGCTATCGCCACAATCTTATAAACAACTGGCATTTGTTGCGCATATCATTTAGTTCAGTATGTGACGACGATTGGCTGTATTAAAGATATGATAAGAGAGTCTTTGATTACCATTCAAAAATATCTACCGAGTTAAACAGATTCAATAGATATCTAGTAAAATTGATTGATGAGAAGCTATACAAAAGATTTTCGCACTTGCTATTCGTTCCATGGAATATTAGTTGAGATTCGAGTTTTCATATTAGGTTTTTAAGAACTGCCTGGATTTCAGCTATATTAAAGGACGCTACTAAATTTGTATCTTCCGTTACTCAACTTATTCTTATATCCACAGTTACGAAACCGTTCGCTACAGCTCTATGTCCTACAATGCAACCCATCAGATGCATTGTACACCCGAACTGTACTAACTGCTCGCGAATTGTAGCCCCAGTGCTATCTATCTAATCTCGACACTGCGATTAGAACGCGTGCAATGCTAATAAACGTTAGCTCACATTTTTATCCATTCATGATCACCGAGCGTGACTAATTTCGCTCGTAGATAGTATTTTCAAGTTTAAAGTTTGACGCGCCGAATCGCAACTCGGAATCGAAACAATCTATTTTCGGGTTTGCAGGGTGAGTAAGATGCGAATGCTCTTGCTGATTCTCAGCGAACCCAGTCGGCTGGCATAATCACACCACAGAACCTTTTTTGGAAGTTTAACTGGTCAGTTCCTCGACGGGTGGAAGGTGTTGCGATAATATCAACAATGAGATCGTCTTAATTTGATTTCTTTTCACGCGGATATGAATATGTATTTGTAAATGATCTTGCACGGTTCGCTGAGTTTCATAATGGAGTGATGCGGTTATTATGGTTGAATTAAGGAAGTTGATTAATAGATAGATACGATCGATGTCGTGTTTGTTGTATTTTTGCGAAAATTATGCAAGTGAAGAAATTTTCGAGGTAGGATATTTTCGGAAAGTATGATTTGCAAAATTATGCACAGTTTACAGGGAAATGTATGCTATTTGATGTTATAGTTCTGGGTAGAAGTTTAGTTTAGGTACATAAATTAGCCATTTTTTGCATAAGAATAAATAATTTGCTTCAAATTCATTGAGAAACGAGTCCGATAATTTTAAGATAACTTTTCTGATTAGATTTTCATAGTGTGGCAAAGTATAGAGTCACCATAATCATAAAAAGTCAACAAAAATAAAACAAAAAGAGCCTGATTTGTATTAAAGAACCTTAAAGAATTAATGCTCACGGCGGAGAGAACATCAGGAAATAAAAAAGTAGATTTATAGGTATTTTGTGCGTAGAAGATACATTTCTATATTTCAACTGCTGGTGAAACTCGTAAGAGCAATACTAAACAAATTACCTAACGTATTACTTCAGAAAGAACATGATTGAATGCAGGCGATGGTCGAGTATAATACTTTTAAGGAATGGTTTAGAATACGATTTTTCGAAAACTGTGGAAATATATCATTCGCTCGACCAGAACTGACTGAGACTTTTCAAACTGCAAAAAAAAAAATTTCAACCAAAATCTTCTTCGAGAGTAGATGAACAATGCACACAAAACTGCATGTTACATAGCATATCATTACAATGGTATATAAAAGTAAAGTATTCCCACAACTCTCATACTAGCTTCTTGTGTATGGGGTCCTTGGTTCGAATCCGGGTTCGAGCGAAGGACCGCACACCGAGCTTTGAGTTTACTTAGTTCTGAATAGGTGCCTGATTTAAATCAGGGATAAAATGAATCGTGGAACTAATCAATCCACCCCGTATTCACATTGACTGCAATTTGTGATGAAGCTCTCTACCAGCTTCAACCCTTAGACCCAACAAAGGTTGTCGTGAAATTACTTTACCTTGGGAATTTATTTGAGTAATTTTACAACGATTGAATCGATTGATCGTCAAATGTGAATGATTGGTTCAGCAGATCATCTAAATCGAGGACTTTCGCTGATCTACTTAATGTGAATTCATAGATTCTGGAATATTTTGCGTGTGTAAGATACAATAGTACACTTGTCAGGATTAATAAGGAATTTATTATCGGAATACCAGCTGGCGAAACTGTTTGGGACCTGCTCCAAATTATTGCAATCTTTAAGATTCTTAATACCTTATGGTAAATTTTAGCGCCATTGGTATAAAGCAAAACAGAGGATGACTTCAGAAAGAAACCACCATAAATCAAAATGTTGCTCGGAAAAAATATCGAAGATCAAATTCTGCCTCTGATCTTGCCGCATTTCGGACCCTGCGATCCTCGGCTTGAGTCGAAATGAGGCACGCAATGCACGATTACGTTGCTAGTCTGGAGTCAACTATTTCTTCCTACAATACTAAACCATTTTGGTCATACATTCGGTCTTAGAAAAAAAAATTCTTCCATCTCGAACCAAGTAATTTTCAATGGCTCTACTTCCTCATCTCCGCAACATGTATGTGAGTTTTTCGCAAACTTCTTTTCTTCCTCATTTAAAAGTTTTTCTTCTGTACATCCCCTTGATATTCCTTCCCTTTCTCCTTCTGTTTCTCTAATTCATAAAAATCCGATTGAAGTTGAGAGTTTATTGGTTAGCTTTGATCAGCATCCCGCCGGCAGTTCTGATTGATATTCCCAATTTCTATGCGTGATCTATGTCTTCCTCATTGTGCGTACCCCTCTCAATCCTCTTGAATTTGAGACTATCATCCGGTGTTTTTCTCTCCGCCTGGAAAGTTAATATTTATCCAATTTTCAAAACTGGCGATGTTTCTTCCGTCTCCAATTATCTTCATATTTCTCTTCTCTCTTGTTTCAGTAAATTTCTTGAAAAAAATGTCTTCTCTAGAATGTATCCCATGATTCGTCCTATTCTAGCTCCGGAACAGCATGGGATCGTGAGGGGTAAGTCTACTTTGACTAACTTACTCCTCTTTTAAAACATAATTGCCCTTGCCTTAGATCGTCAAGAGCAAGTGGACGTAGTGTACACTGATTTTTCTAAAGCCTTTGATATGGTCAACCATGGGATATTACTGAATATAGTTAGACAGTATGGTTGTTTCGGGCCACTTCTTTCTTGGTAACCGTGAGTACAAAGTTACTATTAACAACCTCTCCTCTTCTCCCTTTCATTATTCTTCAAGTGTTCCACAAGGGTCTATTCTTGGTCCTTTACTTTTCTTTCTTTGCCACATTCGTTCTTTGCCTTTAAAAGACTTTTGAAAGTATTTATACTCGACCTAAGCGTTGGGAAATTAGATTGTGGAATAATATTTTCTTTCCTCTCTTTGTAAATGTTAATCTTTATTTTTATATTTTTCTAATTTCATTGCCATAATTGGAACTTGTATTTTATTGTGGTGAATTTTTGTAAATAAATAAATAAAGTAAATAAATAAATTAAATAAATAAATAAAATAAATCAAGTAAATAAATAAATCAATAATACATAAGGTGAACAGTAAAGGGCACAGTTGATTACCTTGTGGAACACAAGACGTGGTTTTAATTTAAGATGACAAGACATCGCGGAAGCATACACGTTCTTCAGCCCGCAGTTCAGAAACAAGTTAGGGAATTGAAAGGAATGAAGCTCAGCTTAGAGGCTTTTGTCTTGTCAAGTCTGCGTAGGTACAGTCAGTTTGGAAACCAGCTTCGATTGAGTTGGTTTCTTGGTGAGAAAGTTCAAACAGTTTCGTTGTGGTTGAACGACGTTTCATAAAACCGTGCTGGTCGGAGGTCATACCATGGATTTGCTAAAATATCTACGATTATAGCTTCAAAAAGTTTAGCAACGCAGGGAAGTTTTGCAATAGGTCGATAGTTACATGCGCCATTACGATCTTACGTGACGGTGGAGTATTTCCACAAATGAGGAAAGATGTTTGCTTTGAAGGATATATTGAAAATATAAGTCAGCACAGGTAGTGTAGTGACGACACAAAATATTTTAAGACCAAATAACGTATGCCACCTGGGCCAGGTATTATATTATTGTCAAGTTTATCAACAAATGTGATAATCGTGTCCTCGTCAATTTTTAAATGCTTCATCTCCAAAGAGGAGACTGCTGAGCTCATCAACAAGGAACTGAGGCAAGTCTGTAGGATAAGCTTAACGAAAAGTAGAAGCAAATAAATTACTAGTGTCAAAAGAATCATCAATATCTAAATCATTAGATGTAAATGTAAGTGCATACCCATTTTTATACATCCTAGAATTAACTAAATTTCAAAATCTTTTAGATTGAGGTTTAACCTTAAATTTTAGTTTTTGCGTGTATCCCTGATAAGCAAACCGAAGTTCTTGATTATAAAGACCTCTTAATGTAGAAGAAAGTAGGTAGCTAGGCTGTGAACGTGTCGAGCGAAACAGTTTTGAGGCTTTGGTTTGGGTTTTTTCAAATGACAAAGCTGTGGCAACATCCACCACACCTTAACCACAAGTAATAGGCAATATTATCTGAAGTAGTATACTGAAGTGTTTTCCCCTAAACCAGTATATAATTGTCTAAGGAGTAGGTGTGAAAGTAACATATGTTGAGGAGTTTTCATGCAGACGGACCGTGCATTTTGATTGAGTGATGGAGAGAGTGGAGGTTAACAATAAATATTTTCCAGATCACGTTTCGCAATGATTTCACTGGAGAAATTTATCTTACAGTACGGTTTTCGAACTTAGTTTATGCACATTTTCTTTTCTTAAATATTTTTTTGACTATTAGTTTCACGTGAATTACTGTACTTACATAAATTATTATGAATAACTGTACTTACATAAAATTTGCTCACCATAAAAATCTGTCTGAAA
This sequence comes from Nemotelus pantherinus, assembly GCA_963978885.1. NCBI lineage: Eukaryota > Metazoa > Arthropoda > Insecta > Diptera > Stratiomyidae > Nemotelus > Nemotelus pantherinus. The sequence goes on from OZ022264.1 coordinate 218,979,135, forward strand.
GCTTCAAATGAGAAGCAAAGAGAAGCAAAGAGAAGCAAAAGTGAAGAAAAGAGGAGCAAAAGAGAAGAAAAGAGGTGCAAAAGAGAGGAAAAGAGTAGCAAAAGAGAAGAAAAGAGGAGTACACAGGAGCGAAATAGGAGCAAAGAGGAGCAAAATAGGAGCAAAAGAACAAAGAGGAGCAAAAGAGCAAAGAGGAGCAGCAAGACGAGCAGACCGCAGGTGTGTGCTGTGACCGCAGGTGTATGGCTGGACGCATGCGCTCGTTGGGTGACCAGCGGTCCGCCGATAATCGCTAATATAATGCACGGACCTTAGATGTTATGTCCTTGTCAACACTGACATCATCCGTAGACCGCTGGCCACTCAACGAGCGCATGCATCCACATACCCACACCAGCGGTTTGCGGTCTGCTCCTCTTTGCTCATCTTTGTTTCTCCTTTGCCCTCTTACACCATTCTTTGTCCCTCTTACACCCGTCTTTGCTCCTCTTAAGTAGTCCAGAACTGGTATTCTCTACCTACTAAAATTATTAGCAGATTCTACGAGTTTAGATAACTTCAGGTTAGACAAGGATCTGATATTATCTTTAAGTGCACAACATATCAGGGTCAAATGTTATTTCTTTTAGAATCAGTAAGTTTCGAGTGTTGAGTGTTGAATATTTCCAGCGTTTGTTCATCATATTCAGGAATTTGGTGATTAAAATGAGGATGTGTTTTTAGAGGTAAGATATAACCGAGCTTATATTAGGCCATTGTTAGAAGTACAAGCAATGGGCACAAGCAACTACGTTTATTTGGAAACAATTGAAATCGCATTCTTCTTTTCAAATTAGATACTAATACTGATGTAATCGAGGTGATTACAGCTAGAACTTATGAAGAACAAATGATGGCTAGAGATGTCGTGTGTGTTATTTTGTTCACCAGTAAAATTTTTGTTTATAAATGAAACTTAACATATCATGGCTTTAGAAATAGAGGAACATCTTGTTTCACACCATTCAGTGTCGAGAGAAAGAGAGAGAGAGAGAGAGTGATGCAAAAACCAACATTTGAGAGAAGTTTTTGTTAAAATTTTACATATTTGTAAAACTAATGAACAAAAGACCTATTGCCTTTTTAATAACTATTCATTTATTTGTCAACTTTAAATCAGTAATTTGCCGTCTGTCGAGAAAAACTCATTCAAAGACTAAACTTAAGAAATTGATAATCTAGTTAGATCTCATATCTGAATGCAATCAAGAGTTGCTCATATTCAAAAGATTAATTTTCTTATATATTAATCTTTGTTGGCTTTTTGGCATATAGAAAATTAGATTTTCATCATATTCTTGCGTGGTATTACGTCACTTTTCTTTTAATTTTGCCTTAAGCACGACATACTGTGAATATATAAGGTTACTAGTCCATGCGGAATCTTTAAACAATGTTTTACATTATAAAGCAACTACATACGGTTTAAATTTTTGCATGCAACGCTGAAGATTTATTCTTTTAAATGCTGATGAACTCTTCATGCCCGTTGTCTTTTCTTGAAAGTAGGATGATCACTCATATTTCCCCAATCCGAAATACGGCCACCACCAGACTTTATAGTTCCGCAGATGGCTTTCTACGCACCCTAGCGCGTACGTCATGATTAACAACATTAAGTTTACTTCCATCTGTGTCTTTCATATGTTTTCGGCATTCTACAGTTTTTCGACGGTTAGATTCACTATCAAAAAGATTTTTTTCGCGGAGTTCAAAACTGGTATGCCTATTTTCTTAAGCAAATTCGCACTGTATTCACTCTAACATCTATTGTCGCAAGATATAGTAGATTTGTGGTAATTTTTGTTGAAAAGAAAATATGATCATTTAATTATTCAGATATTACATGATGCTATTTTTTAGGATCAGATCGTTTTCCACTTTTAGAGTTCTGCTTTTACGGTACCTATTTAGGAGCCTCTAAAAATGATTGAAATAAGTCTGTTGACCATACTGCCCTGATGTTTTGATTTTTACTGAAGATAAATAGATGGAGAGTGCATTTTTCAATATTGATTTTAACATACTTCCACAAAAGATAGGTTTTGCAGAATGAACTAATAGAGTATGTAGTTTTCGAGCTCGGTGTTAACTCAAAAATGACAAAAATTTAGATAGAACGTTTATGCGAACCAGGGCAGCACAGACATCTGACCTTGTCATATCCCATTACTTAATAATCTACTTTTGCAAAAGTTAAAAAAAGACTAATTTCACTGCTACAGTTTATCTAGCTGAACAGCTGAAATCAATGTAAAATTTACATTTTTAAAGCTGCCACTTAAATCTTGATTGTGTACGAACTGCATCCAATCAAATAGTTACACATATCCGGACACAAGTTAGGCGCCGAAATTTCCACAAAAAAAATCAATTCTTTTCATCTCAACTTATAAGACCTAAAACCAAATTCCTTCGAAAAAAGTTACAAATTGAACGACAAAAGGATTACGGCACTAATAGAGGATTAGTATGAAATTATCGTCGGATTCATCTTGACTTTATTCAGTTTTCCCTTGACAGCAGCATAACCTCGGTCGGAAAAAAGGCAACCTGGAAAAAATAACACAACTCGATGAAATCCTTAACGAATTCAACCACAGGTTTACGATTCGAAGTTCTATGAATTTAATCTTAAAGTTAAATGGATAAGCCATGCCATTTGAAAGGACGACATTAGTTGCCGGGATAGCGATTCAAGAAAAGAAACACGCGTTTCAGGATAGGCAAAGACAGGTTCACTGACTGATTTACCGAGCTACCTGTTTTACGGCCCGGCAATTCATGTTGTGGTTTACAAAGGGGATTATCCTTTCTTGATTTTTGCATATTTGGTTTGGTGTTATGCGGTTTTAGCTTCTTCTCCGTTGGCTTACTCATTGTTTCTACAAAAGGCTTAGGCTAGTTGATGATATTTGTGGAAATGTTGATTTATGATCGTGATTTGGTAAGGTGTTTGCTAGTTTGAACAGTAGACAAGTCTATGAATGGCGGAAGAGAATGGGTTGCTGTAGCGAAATCACATTTGAAATCGTAACCGCAGGAGGCGAAAAATGCAAATAGCTTCCTTTAAGTGACTGCGGGAAATGTTTTTTTAGTTGACGCATAGTGCAACAATCATTAATAATCTTTCAATGCATCAAATAGCTAAGCTCTAGAACTATTTGAGCAGCCTTTGGAAACAATGCAACCACAAGTAATTGCATATGCTTGCAACACAACCAAGTAACATCGACACACAAATTCGTCTGAAACAATCTCCCAATTAAGCTACGAAAGAACAAAGAATTCCCATCACCTTACCTACTACCTAACTCTCGAGCCTTCAACATTAATAAGAAAACAAAACTTCCTGAGATCCATTACATTATCCACCATCAAAAGAAACAAAGAAGCGCATCACATTGCTGCTCGGCTCGCATGGTAGCAGCCATCTTGAGAAGATGAGTACAAAGAACAAAACAAGTCGATCGAAGCACGAATAAAAGCCCATCAACATCTTCTCGAACGTTTCTGGAATAATTTACAGAGAATCTACGAAACAGCGCAACTCGGAGCTGCCGAGTTCGAGATGATGAGAAGCCGCAGCGCCCCTGCTTTGATGTTGATTTTGCGGCTTGGCTGGCTGGCCGGTTGACTGCGGGGCTACGTTGTCGGCTCGAAACGAAATTAACCAAAAAGGTGCAGAGGGAAAAAGGACCGGCATGACTAATCAATCATTCCGACCACGCCTCCGTGACGCAGCAGAAAGCCATTAAAATTGTGGCAGAGTGACCCGTATGGGGCGCTTTGTAGATGTATAGGTGGAATGAGATGGATGGTGAGTGTGTGAATGGTAGGAAAATTACTTGGCGTGGATGTGTGCAAGTTGGAAATATTGTGGCAATGGTGGGTATATGTGTCCAAAGTAAATGGAAAGTGCGTAGCGAATATCTGATTTCTCCAGGTCTTTTCCTTCCAATGCGCAGGGGTAGACCAGTGAGTCTCGCATTCAGAAACCACCGACTGGTGCCGCTGTGATCGCTGGAGAGATACTCAATATTATTATATGGTGCTGATATGATTTGATACGAGTAGGGGAATTGGTTTATGCTAACGTGTAAATTAATATTACAATAGAAATTACTAGTAGAAACTGTTTTGCAAAATTTATCACCAGTAAACAGAGTATGTCAATATCGGTTCAATAAAATAATTTTTGAAGGAATAAATAACAGCAAATTAATGTCACTTTACAAGTTTGCGTTTATTTGATCGGCGGCATACAGAAAACAGACGAACTAACTGAACACGTTTAGATCTAGTCAGTACTCTGATTATTCCTGAAAAGGTTTCATTCGATGCGTGAGCTTTCATGTTCGACTTGTATGTGCTCTCATGAAAGTTGAGTCTTGCGAAGTGTAAAACAGACGTGATGCAAATAAAATGTAATTTATACATTAGTATACAGTTTAGTGCGATGAACAAATTTACGCTTGTTAATCTTATGTGATGTGGATTTGGCTAGGCAAGGCTTTATAGCCACTACCTATACCCTTTTTTTTAAAATGAGTTCTTAGGATGTTATGTTAACATTAAATGTGAAACAATCAAAGAAACAAATATGCACTGAAATCATAAATAAATAATAGCTGGGCCGGATTTAAGGATGGGCCTTTATGGGCAACTGCACAGGGTGGCAATTATTTGGGAGGAGTGAAAGGGCGGCAAATTTTTGAAAAGTTTCATATTATCTAAGACTTTCAAGTTTTGCTGCAAAGATATAACTCTAATCTTAGAAAATCAGCAAAAGCTGAATCAATTATTGCGTTCCTTGAAAAGAGTAGATAATGATTTACGCTCCACGATGACGCAAGATCGCTCAACAGCTCAACAATTTTGTGTATTGAATCTGAGTTACGCCGTTCTTTAGACTTCGAAAACCTGATCACGCAATTTGCTAATAAAACTGTTAGGCGAATATTTTTCTAACAAGTGTAGGTATGTACTTATCCAGTAAATTTTTTTTAAGTAAATGTTTAGATGGTGGGACCGTCGGCCGAACGGGGGTGAGAAAATTGGATGTTTCGATTCATTTTTTAGCCATCAAAATGTACTTCATCAGAATGGAATAATCCGATGGTCCTGCATCGCCTGCACCTTCACCTCCCTCCCCCTACTTTTAAACGATCAAGACGATGTGATTTAATCTTCTCCTACGCCCTCCGCCCGATGGTCCTATCATCTAGACAGCACTGTTTCCTTGAAATGCTCCTAATCTTTAATGTATACAGGAAGAATCTGGGCAATATTTTGATGTTATCAGGGGAATGGTCATAACGGGATTGCATTTTTCAATTTAAACAATTTTGGGCATTATTTATCTTTGCTTATCAGTATTGATTGGAGTTTAAACAAGATGCGAATATTTGTATTTTTGGGCATGATATGCCATCGCAACGAGTTTCTTGATTTTTCATTTCGTTTTCGCGTGTTAAGAGAAGTAGTTTTGTGCGGAAAGTGTGGAAAAAATGTTCGTCTAAATCACGACACCTTGGTTCTAAACTGAAACGATTTATAGGTAAGTGGGACACCACAAAAGGCAAAAAATCAGGTGCAAATTTAAAATTTCTGGTATGACGGGGATTTGGTTTTCAGGTACCCACTTAAATGTGGAGGAAATTTGGCGTTTTGTTGTATATTATCTTACATCTCCTCCGTCACATGTCATCAGGCTCGAGAAAGAATTGATACTTTTGAGACAAATATTCATTGAATGCCTATTTTCGTCGGGCGAAATTGTCTGTTTTTGGATGAAGAAAACCAAAATCAGCAGCCTCAGGATTATTTTTGAGATCGACGAATGCAAGCTGGACAAACGGAAAAATTATCGCGGTCAGCTTGTAACGGGCCAATGGGTTTTCGGAGGTATTTGCCGTGAGACAAGAGAAGCGTTTGTGGTTCCCGTTGACACGCGAGCCAGCAAAACGTAATTGGCAACTATCAGAGAAAATATTGCTGATGGCACGTTCATATATTCATATTTTTTGTGTGCATATGACTGTCTGGAACAGACATGCTATTGACATCTGACAGTATATGACTCGATGAATTTTATCGATACGATGACTGGCGCCCACACACAGAGCATCGGGAGGTTTTGGAGGCATTTGCGAGGTGGCGTGCCCTGGTTTCGTCGTAAAAAAGCCCATTGGCTAGGTTATATAGCCGCATTTTAATTTAAGCGCCATTTTGGCTCTAAGAACGTAATCGAAGGCTTTTTCAATATCACGGACGCCATGTACCCGCTCGCTGATGGTGCTTTATCATCCATCATTTCGCAAAATGTAATAAAGCTACACTTATTTGAGAACACCAAGTACATTTTTTCATCTTTTTATGTTTATTTTAAATTTTAATTAAATTTAAATTTTAATTAATTAATTTTAAATTAATTACTTACAGTGGAAAATTGTTATCCTTATTTGCTATTATGATTTCCAATAAATTATTGTCACTAATAAATACATTTTTTACGTTTTGCATGTAATTTTAACATCACTGCGCACTACAAATGCTGATTATTTGAAAACGGGAGTGGGGAGGTGGAGTTGAATTTTAAATTTGAAAAATTTGAAGAAAAAAAGTAAATTTTTAACCCCCACTCCATGTGCCTCTACTTCTCCGCCCCCACCTGAAAACACCTTTATATTGTTAAGCAGGGTTAGCTCTTTCAGCTCCACGTTTTTTTATTCCCCTCCCAAGGACGGTCTCATCATTTAGATAATTACCAAATTATGACTCTCTGAAAAAGCCAAACAAAATTTTGCTATTTTCTGATAATCGTGGCGGGTTGGTGCCAATTTTACAATTGCCCAGCGGCGGCAAACTGATCAAATCCGGCCCTGAATAATAGTCCAACAAGCTTGAAAAGAGGTTTATTTTTTTGTGTGAAAAATTGAAAAAAAATTAATATTACTTTTGATGACTAAGTTGCAATTAAAGTGAAAATGAAATCCAACTTCAAATGAATATAATTTGGAAAAGTGTGTTCGAAATTGCATTCACATATAATGATCGAATTTGCATTGGCTTTAACCATAAGTACTGAGCTCACGGAGACTTCTCAAAGAAGATAGTGATTCTCTGGTCAGAAGGTATTTCATTATTTTGGAATAATGAGCCTGTCCCTTCGAATTATTTAGAGATAAAACTATTTTTTTTATTTATTAATATTGTCTACATCAGCAGATAAAATTGATTTAAAGACTCACCTCGGCAAATTAAAAAAAAATCCAATTAATGAAATCATACAAAACGCAGTAAAATAAAAGAGAATCGTAATGCTGTACGTTACATCAAATTGGATGATAATTAGAGAATTAATTCATAAATTGATAACGTAACATAGAATACTTGCACTTAAATTGATATGAAAAATACGTAACGAAGATGAGAGAAGACCAATATTTGTACAATTATGTTGGTTATTAGGTTTAAGTACGAGCAAACAGTACTTTGAAGGTAAAAGAAGATCTGGTAAAATGTTAAGAACGGAAAACTGCACACTACATTTCATAAAGTAAACATTCTTCTAAGTATACTCCACGTAACGACAGGACGGTACGAATTTCTACGATTGAGAGATGCATACATTACTTACAATTGGGAATTCGAAGTGAGAGTAATAGCGAGCGAGTAAATCTGCCTTGTACAGAGTCAACATCTTCAATTCAGTAACGGTAATGAGAACACCAAATTCGACAACAATTTTCGAGGACACTACGCACAAAAGAGATATAGGGATGCACGCAGGAGGAAATATCAGGAAAATGTTTGGACGCTAGGACAATCGCGAGACCGCGAATTAAACACGCAAGATGTGGACATCAAATTTAATTTTAGTATTTTCAATAGGACTGAGGCATGAGCCAAGAATGAGAAATAGGAAAACGTAATGCGAGGTAATTTACATGAATAGGATATCTGGAAGCATTTAGGTACATTCAGATTTATGCAATTGACGATGGAGACAAATCAGCCTGTAGGTGGGAACAGTCACCTACTGACGCAACCAACCTAAATATTTTCTGGTCGTTTCAAATAGGTTTAAAAAAACACGAGGAGTCGATGAGGGAAGAAAAGCAGAGGACCAAGAAATGAACCTTGACGAACACTAGAAGTAGGATAGAACAGAATAAATTAATCGTTACGAAACAAGCACAATCAAAAAATTATGAGGAAAACCAGCATCGCAGTTGACCCGAGATATTAAATCCATTAAGCTTTAAGAGGAGGATTGGGTGATTTCGAGGAAGAATGAAACGTACCGGAAGATATGCTAATATTAAAGGAGACTGGTAAAGGAACACACAACGAAGATATTCGGCAAACCTTCGGGATCACAGAATTCTGTAGAGGTTCGTCGGAAACAAGCAAAATTTATTAAGATTAGTAGAGAAAATATTGTAAGAGGGAGATGAACTAAGCTGTAAAGTAGACGAAAAAAGAAAATAAACAGACAGCTCACATACATATGTATTCGTTGTGGCGAAGAAGTAGGTAGATAATTTCGATACATCGCAGGATACAGGGAGGGAGATTTTTTCATAGAATGGATCTTTTGTTACGTACATACAAACATTTTCAAATATGATTTGGCGTCATATACGTTTCTTTTTAATTCAAATAATCTGACTTTATTTCAATAACGCTGTATCAAAGTGTGTCTTGTTTAGCACAAAATGTTTTGTTTTACATTCAATGATGAAAATTATGATATGAATAAACATATTGATAATAAAGTGGAATCATTTTTATTGAATTTGGGGGCTTATTTAAATCAAATAAGTTTCGTTTTTTACTTAAAAGTGTTTCAACTTTTGATTTAAATTTGATTCTATTAAATTTTAAGTGGTAAAATCTTTCTGAGTGTAGTCTCATTTTAATTTTCTTTTAATCACACGGAACAAATTTTTAGGATATTTTACCCAATTTTATGTATCACTTATCCTATAGTGTATAGGGTATATATGGACAGTGAAAATTTATAGTATATTTAGACATAGTTGCAGAGTAGAACGCTATGAGATATTTTAATATAGTTTTATGGCTAAAATTTCCATAAGCTATAGGACTTTCGTGTGAGAATCTTGGCGAACGTAGAGATACACGATAGTATTTCATAACTTATTTGATAACATACAAAATTATTTAGATTCCAATAACTAAAACATGTTAAACTTTCCCATTTTTCCTTGAACAAATTGCCAGTAAGTATCCTTTAGGCTAATTTCTACAAACAGTGCACACTGCATCAGTTGGCATTTGTTTGACAGTAGCTTACCGGGCAAGAGCAATTTAAATTTTGATGATCATTTGGTTCGAAGCATTAAAGTGAAAATGGACCAGAAATGAATAGAGCAAGTGCAAAAAAAATCATTTTTTATGATAAAAGAGAAAGAAAAGAGATAAGAAAAAATATATGACTGCTTTCAATGTGGTTTCACATGCGATCACTGCTTCGGCACTGCACTGCATCGCAATGCGTTTCATTAACATACATATATTTATTTACATACAACGTACATATAGCGTCATACAACGTAATATAAGGACTTCACAGCATAACATGAATATGAATTATATCAAACAGCGAACCGAACACAATTTTGCTATGTAGCATATGAAACTTCTATGATAGAATAGGAGAAAACACTTAGAACGTATACAGCATTAGATCAGAAACGTTACCATACCTTTTGCAATGGATACCATACTGTATGGTTGAAATTATTTTAATAATATGAACAATGCTTATAAAGAAAAGTAAAGTTCGTTGTTATTTATGAGGGAAGCGACCATACACTTTTCTGTAAACAGAACCTTTTAATATGTAGTTGGAAGCCATTACACATATTTGTTATGAAAAATATATTTCAGTATAGTGCGGTTGAACCTAAATATGCGAACTTTTACGAACTTTTACTTTTACCCAAACTCAGTGTTAAAAATTATAGGAATATTAACCAAGAAATTTTTTCTCAGTGTAGTGCAATTAATTCTTAATTTTTCTGTTAGTGTCCAAACATTTTTTGGATTATTATCTAACCTAACTGACCTATTATCTTAATTTATTTATTTATTTATTTATTAATCCCTTGCGCTACAGATATAAGTCCAATTACAGCGTCAAGGAAGCAAAAAAAAGAATGATACATAAAAAAAGAAAAGAAATAACAAAAATAATTGAATAATTAGAAAACTAAAATTGGGAACATTTTCAATATATGCTTGAATTGTAAAAAATATTGCGGGAGAGGACGAAGCTTAAGGGCATTGTGCGTTGTGGGTAGACGCAGCAAAGGCGAATGAAAATAGACTTCCGTACGTGCAAACTGAACATAGAAAACCTCAGAAGAACGACTTGGACGACTAGATTGACGTCTGGTTATCTGGGAACCAAGATCTGAAAAAAAATGCCTTGGCAAAGTTTGATCGAGGAACAATCTCCGTGATTGCAACGAGGACATACGAAGAAGGGAGAGACGAGAGGAGTAGGGACAATGGGGGATATTGAATTTAAAAAGAAGGGAGCGAGTGAGCCTGCGCTGAGCAGATTCAATGGCGTCAGATAAATACTGAAAGCGCGGAGACCAGACTTGGCACGCGTATTCTAGAATACTGCGTACTAAATAGACATATAAATGAATACAGGAGGAAATGTTGGTAAACATATACGAAGAACGCAAAACAAATTCAGCAATCCTAGAGGCCCTGGACGTAATATTCATAACATGAACATCAAATCTTAATTTCGAATCAAACACCACACCCAGGTCTCTAAAATGCTGGACAACTGGCAGGGAAATACCAGATAAAGAATAAGAGAACACATGTGGAGTATTTTTATATGCGAAAGACATCTGGTGGCACTACAAAATGTTTAGTGGCAAGAAGTTGTCTTGACACCAGAGATTGAGAGCAAACAAGTCAGCTCGCAACTGGTGAAAATCGTTCGCAGACCTGATTGCTCTGTATAATTTTAAGCCATCCGCATATAAAAGACAAGGAGAATTGATAACAGAAGGAAAGTCATTGACAAACAAGATAAAAAGTAGGGGACCAAGAATAGAACCTTGAGAAACATACACAATTCAGGAGAGATACGGGAGATAGTGGGAGCTATCGCGGTGTTCAGTGGGGTTTTTTTTAAAGGAGGAGGAAAAAAAGACAGCAAACAAATCACAAATAGCCTGAGGAGTGGCAGCAGTAGCATCATCAAGAGACATAGAATCAGGAACTGAAGAGTTGGATTTCATGGAACGGATGTAGGACCACAAGGATTTAGATTGATTAGAACAGATTGAAGCCTCGATGTTCGAAAAGCAGTCACGCATTGCCTGCTTGAGCACTTGTTTAGCGTCAGAACGCAAACTACGGAATTCCTGAAGGTCAGTGGTTTTCCTTAGCTTTAAGAGCATCAAAGGGACATCATTAGGTTTGAGAGGACGTTTAATGGGAGTAAAACGAAAGATAAGGTTAGAAAAGAAAGAGTAGAACTTGGACAATGCACAATCAACATCCAATCCTTTGAAAAATGAAAACCAATTGATAAGATTGATTTCAGAGGACATTTTTTGAAAGTCAGCTTTAAAGAAATTGTAATGCTGAAAAGAAGGACATTTATTCCTTACCTGGAAGTTGAGGTCAACATCAAGCAGGAGAGGAGGGTGATGAAGATCAGGTTGCACATATACAAAAGGAGCAGGAGAGAGAGAAAGGGAATCTTAGGGACGCTAGTAAGAACTAAGTTGAGGATTCTGTTATTGGTGTTATGAAGGTAGTTAATTTGGGAACAAGAGCAAAGTGAAAGAAAGCAAGAAGTCGAAATAGAGAGGTGGTTGTTGGATAGTAAACTGAGGCTATTGATGTCCCACTCTACAGTGGGCAAGTTAAAGTCGCCTAAAATTAGGAGGGGAGTTGAAGGACATCTTATTGGAACGTTAAACTAAATAAAGACTCTCGCTAATTCGAGTGCCCAACAAGTTAAGGTGTGCGAACTAGTCACACCTACAGAGCAGGCGAGCATGTCATCCAGATTCCCGTACTCGCTTATGCTCGTAATGATACGTTGAGAGTCTGGAGCAAGGACTATAGGTGTGCATATTTTCATATTGTAAATTATATTTATTCTGAAACTATAAACGTTTGTTTTGCCACCTCATTGGTTTTGAGAAATGATAGCAGGCTACTTTGTAGAATTATATGTCCAAATGAGTCATTTTATTTATTCGCACTGATTCAAAATATTAATCGTTTAATTTTTTTCAAATTATATTTTAGTGAGACAGAAATATTTTATATATTTTTATGCATAAGTTTTTCCATTCTTTTATCAGTTTTCAAAATATTAGCAAATATTATGTACTGCTTCTTCCAATATCCCAAATCCTTATCACTTTCGAAATCAATTCTCAATTCAAATAATCGCTTCCAGATCATTATCGAGTCTTTCACTTTACAATCACAAACCGAAACTAAATAATGACAAATTGATTTTGTCATTGAGATTATTGTCCCAATAGAATCGAACGCCTTCGTTACAATATGTGGCGGCGTCGAATTAAAAGGGACATAGAGAGAGAGTGAACCTTTTCAGTGCCTTAACGGCATGCCGTTGCAGCGGCACTATGTGCAAACGGAAAATCCACCTTACGTCCTATACGCACAAGTGTCTGTATGTATTCAAACGGAGAAAGCATTTCTCTAATTGTTCAGTTTTGACGGCAAATCATTAATTAAAAATCATCAGTAGAAGAAGACCACCATCAAATAGGATCATTAGCTCGACTATCACTTTACCTGACTGTCACCTGTAAACAAATTGAAAACGGAGTCAAATCAGTTTTGGAAATTTTCGTTGAAATGATTTCGATTTGGTTTTGAAGATGAATAAAAAATGATTGCGAGCTGTTTTAGTGGAGAGAGTAACATATGGTCGGGTCCTTTGTTTGGATTTGTTTTTTTTTTTTGTAATTTTTAATTGATACATGGAAGATTGGGAGAAATGTTAATTATTAAGCTAATATTTTCATTTACACTACAAAGCTTGATATCGAAATTTTCATTTTTTTTTATTTTTTCAAAATCATAGAAAGAATTTCGCGAAAATTTTTAGCTGCCTATTGGGTAATGGCTAAACTAGTACTGTCTTAGAACTCTATTTCAAATAATAGTAACTGCATGAAGAGATCGGCAAATACAGAGCCTGAAATATTCATTAAATTTACTAGAAATGAAATAGCTATTTGTTCAATTGATTTGCTACTAGTTAATCTAGTTTTCTATTACTACCATCTGTATTATTTATTTATTTGAAAAAATCGGTCAGTGCTGAGTCTTTTCCCCAAAAATCTACCACTTTTCTTGCCTTCGTTGATGCTTCTTAACGTTGAGTCCTTAACTTCAACGCCGCAAACACGTCAAGCGCACATGAAGCCACAAAACCAAGTCCGAACAATTGAACATATCGATTGTATCGGGATGACCTCTGGTCAGCTACCAACCGAGCTATTCACAAAGGGTGGCATAACCGTTATGGGCCATTTAGACAAGCGTCCATGCGTCCGCGCGTCCAAGCGTTTTTAGATTACACGAGTCAAGTCAACTCAAATCCAGTTTTTTGAAGGCGGGGCTAAGGCGATAAGTGGATGGATTTTACACGCTTATGATGATGTTTTTTTGCTCCGTACAAATATATTGGTAACAGAAAGTTGTATGTATTTATCCATATGAGTATATATACCTACATATATATGTTTTTGTCTAGATATTCAGATGCATTCAATTTGTTTTCGTAATAGTCATGCACGTAAGGATGCAAAATATATATTATCCACATCATTATATAAGAAAATAATCATCCACAAAACATATATTTAAATGATCACCAACGAATCATCCACACATGCCACTGAGCGAAAGAAATCATTTTAAAATGTATTGTACATGAATCAGCATACTCCACCTCCTTCGCTTTAGACCCGCCTATATAAACAAACTCAAATTGACTCGTGTAAGCAAAACACGCTAGATCGCATGGACGCGTGGACGCATGGACGCCAATGTAAATGGCACATTAGTGGTGGTTCGACGACGCTGCTTAGAGCAACACAACAACAGCAACGACAATGTTGGTTTCATGCGTAATGTTTGCGGTTAGCAAACGGTACCGCTAATGATGGGTTTCGACGTGATAAGCACACGCATGAATCGAAGGAAGCAACAATGTGGTTCCATTTTGAATAGTATCGAACAAGTGCGCGCCCAGTTGTCGTTCTTGTCGCCTTCGTCGTCGTCGTCGTTGTCTTGGTTTAATAATTGACAACAATCTTTAGCCGGACAATTATGGTGGCTTCAGGACGAGTGGATAGTGCCGTGTGAGCTCGTGGACAAGGTCAATAAATAATTTAGAAGGAGGAAATCCATTCAGATCGGCAAGCGTTTAATCGTAGGCTGGGCAATTGCAGTGGACTTGTGCATACTTAATAGCTTTATAAGCACAATTTAAGGGTTAATCGATTTGGAGGTGATATCGAGGAAATATTGACCGGTGGTGGAATGTGTTATTTGGAAACTAATTGACAGGGGCTGGGTGTTTCCTTCGAAATGGAATTCAACCGCAAAACAGGATATGGCAAATTGTGAAGTGAGCAATGACTAAAAGTTACTCTATTTGAATTTTCTGATTGCAACTTTGCATTGAAAATTGTGAAATTTTTTTAGTGATTTAATTGCTAATTAGTAGCTTTTTCCCAATAATTTTGTTTGAAAACTAATGCCAATTCCAAGACAATTGCTGCCATTGTTTTCCACCATATTATTTGCATGAATTTTTGATTTGCAGGAAATCCAACGGATATCTGGGGTGGTATCGTACATGCTGTAATTAGAATGGGTTGTGGTGGTTGTTATTTCATGATGCAATAAAGCACATGCATGCTGTTAAAACTTTATACTATGCGTACAGAAGAAGCGCGCATTTCGAAAAGGCAAACAGTGACTAACTAGAAATATTTTTTTTTAATTATAATTATTTCGTTTTTTTCCGACTCTATCGAGAGCTGGTTAGGATAGTAGCATTGCAAACAGGAACAATCCTGTCTCAGTTGTTGTTGTTTTTAATGGTAAGAGGAGATAAGCCACGTACTGAAGACGTGGAAGGAGAAAAGTTTGCGATGCTTTATCGACGGTTATCAGGGATGCGCGAGTAGGACTCGGGTTGTCGATATGCAGTGACTGCGGGCTATGGAGGTGAGCCATTTGGCCAACATAGCGGATAATGTTACAAGGTTTTCTGAATAAGGCCAAAAGTTAGTAAGACCACTCTTTCAGAAGAAGCTCCAAAGTATACGGTCTTCACTCGCAACAGCAACGAGTATATAGAGACAGACAACTCCGCTGGCAGCCATTCAAGCCCCGAGAAACAAATGTTTAAGGATGCCAGAGTACACGTTGACTTGGATGCGGAAAGCATGGGATCGACTGAATCGAAAGAGGAGCGTCTTATATCTTCTGAACAAGAACTCCAGGAGAGGAACATGCCAAAACCAAGCAATGAACGAAGGAAAACGCTAATGCAATGGAAGGTGGCAAGAGCTTTAGTGACAAGCAACTCCTCTCCGCAGAGAAGGAACGGCTAAGCTACACTGAAAAAACACAAAGCGCTAGACGCCATAGTTTATAGACTTCTGGCGCCATGTACATAGTCGATTTGGAGATTGTGATAAAATATAGCGCCACACGCCCATAGTACATGGCGAAAAGTACATAGGAGCAGACGCTATGCTTATAGCCCTCCACGCCATGTACTATAGTCCTCCATGCCATGTACATGGCATAATACATGGCGTGGAGGACTATAGCACATGGCGTGGAGGACTATAGTACATGGCGTGGAGGGCTATAAGCATAGCGTCTGCTCCTATAAACTTTTCGCCATGTACTATTTTTATCGCCATATTTTACCACAATCCGGAAAGGTGCCAGAAGTCTACAAATTATGGCGTCTGGCGCTATGTGTTTTTTCATTGTAGTGTCTTGCATTCGAAGTCAATGTTTGAGGTATTATGGGAATCTAAATAACTTTATCTTTTTCAATTCTCACTTCTATTGATGTTACTCAAATGTCACTTGCTGATATTTATACGCCCCCTTACAGAGTATGGCTGCGAGTTATAATTGAAGACATAACTGAAGCCATATTACATGGCTCATGGTACTATGTAATATAGCGTGTGGGGCCATAATTTCTGCGCCATGTAAATATAGCGCGGGGAGCAATACTGCTTAGCTCAGGGTACTATGTACATAGCGTGTGGGACCATAATTGCTGCGCCATGTTACATAGGACCCACGCGCTATGTAGATTCTGACATTATGGCGCTGGGAGCCATATTGCATAGCTCAGAGTACTATGTACATAGCGTGTGGGGCCATAAATAATGCGCTATGTTACATAGCTCTGGGCGCCATGTGGATTTTTTTCAGTGTAGGATGACAGTGGGAAAAGATGGCGAGCACTTTGCTGGTGACAATAAATTCACGTTGGAGGACTCTATTTCCATAACAAAGTTGAACAAATCTTGACGAAGAAGCTTTCAGCATAAAGACAGAGGTCCGCAGAGGGTGACAAACCTGCGACCAATAGTTCCAAAAGTGACAATGGTTTGAGCTTACGATGTGACAAAACAGCACCTGATCGTAGCACTGATTGATTGCAGCAGCCAATTGGGCCAACTATCGCTTGAGAAATGGAAGATCGTAGAGTCAGGCCTACTCAACGAGATGGTTGAACGAATGGTGAAACATCCCAGACTGACCTTGCTCTCCTTTGACGAGACGGGCTGGTTTAGGATTTGTAAGATTATTAAGTTTAATGATGAGCTCAAGTTGCACTGGTGTAAAGCAGTAGTTCCGGATTTACATGGTTTATGGGAAGGAGCTCAGTTAGATATATTGGGCACAGAGATCATTTCGACTTAACGCAGAAACGGAAGTTGCCCGAAAACTGCTGCAGTTCCAAAGCTGAATTCGAAAATGTTGGACGTGAGGAAGGTAGTGTTATAGAAAGCCAGGTGGCAGGTGTAGATACTCTAAAAGAAACAAGAATTCTGGAGACATGTTTTACCCGCGATTCAGCAAGATATCGTGGCCAGTGGACAGTGTCTACCTGCGCCCAAAGAGGAGCCATGCAAAGGATTCGA
Source organism: Nemotelus pantherinus (assembly GCA_963978885.1). Taxonomy (NCBI): domain Eukaryota; kingdom Metazoa; phylum Arthropoda; class Insecta; order Diptera; family Stratiomyidae; genus Nemotelus; species Nemotelus pantherinus. Next base: position 218,996,420 of record OZ022264.1, read on the forward strand.
ATGCAGATATTCTGGAAACTGGGGAGATATAGAGTAATCTGAACATGGCTAACTTAGAAGAACCCTGACAGAACTTCACAAAGGTAAGCTTGGCGTGGTATTAGTTCAGGAATCTTGAAACTCAGCGGGAGGCCGGGTTGCTGAACTGGGGCCATACTTCTTCATTGCATTAGCCTCAATAAGAATGCCCATACTGATGGTGAAGAATATTCACGCTTATATCCTTTATAATTTCAGCGCGGATGATGTAACTGTCGTGGCGCGTGAAAGGGACAAAGACGAACGTGTACTTTTAGCAAATCTCGCACACAGAAGCTTAGGAAAAAGAAATTACTGTTCATATGAACAGACGCCGGCTCAGCAAGGACATTCACAAAACAGACGAGTCTTAACCAATTTTTATTATCAATTAGAATTTAGTCTTCACAAACCATGACAATGTTTACTTAGGAGACCTCTCAGCGAAAACGGGTAAGACCTCAATCTAAAAAATGGGTCTAACGAACTATCAACAGAGAACAGGAATTAAAAGGATACATTAGCTTTACTCTGAAATTCAGCTAAATTCCCGTTTCGTAATCGAAGGAAGACAATCTGGAAGACATCTTAGAGGGGAAGAAAACACAAGCTGGGAGACATTCAATCGGGAAGTTGTTAATAGTTTAGGTTCTATTTCAAGACCTGGAGGTAGCAGTAAACACACTTAAGGGGAAACTCATGACTGTTTTTGAACGCTCCTGTTCCATAATGTCTTAAACTCAATTCCGAGCCAGCCATCTTGGTAGAACAGGGATCTGGGTCGTTGCAGAAGATAAGTACGGGATTTGTTCAAATCAACCACGGTAGCTGATTGAAGGGAATGCTGGGGCAAATACAAGGACGTCGTAAAATTCTGCAAATCAGAAGTACGGAACGCTAGATGGAGCTCATGAAAGGAGATGCTGTTCAAAATTGAACCCTTTTGGGAAACAGCGATATTAAGGAAACTACTTTTTAAACGCCAAAACTAGTATGAACGCCAGATGAGAAATGGAGAAGCAAAAGCTCGGAAAATTTGACGATTCTCGTAGATACTCACTTTCCAGGCTACTTTGATGAATCTACTGCCATATTATGATGCAGAAGGCATAGCAAAATTGTAACCAGACAGAAACTAATCTGGCTCATCCACACCCTCAAGCTCTTCAAATACCCAGGTCCGCATTGAATTCTGCCGGCCATGCTCCAGAGAACAAAAATGTTTACCATATTCAGGGCTTATACTAATTTAGAAAGGTTGCCTAGTGCTAAGTTATTTACCTATAGCCTGGAGGACAGCTTAAGTTTTATTTGTACCCAAAGCAGGTGTTTAAGCACAACTTTATTGTAATACATTTCATTAATTATTTTATCAATACCTAAATTAATTGATTGTAACGTAACATTTTTCATCTCATCTCACATTCAAACAGCATAAATGCTAGATTTAAGTGAACATACTGTAACACAATAACTTCTGCATGCACAATAATCTTCCCAAACGAACGTTTTAAATCCAGACATTATGTCAGCACATTTTGCAGATTCTTTTCCCATATGTGGGAAACGAATCAACGACATATCAAATTTATTCTCGCGCCTGGGAAAATTATTGTGCATGTTATGCAGCGTCAGCTTTTTTCTAGACTAAGAATTAGTGTAGGTAATTTGTTATAAATACGTTGGTTATAGTAAAATAAAATTGAGTTGTTAATCAAACGCTTTATCATTAACTTGAAGACGTTTTACAGCTCAGTGAGAAAAATCTATTTGGTAGAGTTTCCTGCCATAATAGAATATCACAAAACCAGGCAACAATTTTAGAAGTAGAGAAACCTGCTTTCTTTAATTGCACAAGCCTAAACATTTTTGGTGACCCCGAGTTTTATGAACACAAGTTCATAGATTTGATTTCGAGATTAGTTGCTAGTATCTAGCAATTGATTGACAAATTTCAATTTGAAAGCACAAAACGTGCAAAACTAACTAAATAATATTTGCAATTTTGAAATAATGGAGTCAATTGCAATAGAACAGTCTCGTCTCGGAAAAGAGATCGAAAAAATAATTAAATCTTATCAGGAACAATCACCTGATAAGAAGACAATTTCCTACTTGGAAGAAAAACTTACAATTGTCGAAAGTTTGTGGGAAAAATTTGAGAAAAATGACGATGAGATACGAGAAATCACTGGTGTGTCTCTCGATCATCCATATTTCTCAAAGGATTACCATAGAACTGTAAAGACAGCAGTTGAAAAGTTTCGAACAGAGGTGATGTCTTTATTGGAATATGTTAAGACGCAATCATTCGAAGAGGCTCACACAAGTTCGAAAAACCAAGCAATACAAAAGATTGCATCGAAACTTGAAAGTCCCGATCTAGCTCGGCTTATGAAAAAGCAACAAGCGTTGAAAGTTGCATTGAAACATTTAATTAGCAATACAACTGTCACTTCAAATCAGCCTTTAGAATATTTACAGCTGAAGAAAGAAAAAGTGACTAAAACGTGGTTCGACATTGAACAGATTCACTATTTGATTTGGGAATCAGTAGAAGATATTGAATCTACAGCATACAATTTGCAAGAATATTTTGAACTGCAAAATTTAAGCGACACTCTTCTCATTGAGTTAAACAGCAGTATTAAGAAGCCAGAATCTAATGGTAGCATTCCTTCAGCTGTAAATGAGTCTCAATTGAAGCTTCCAAAGATAGAGCTCCCAAAATTCGATGGGGAATACATAAAATGGCCCCAATTCGCAGACCTTTTCAAACAAATGGTTCACGATCAACCAATAGGAAATTGCCAAAAATTCTGGTATCTAAAAATGAACCTAACAGGAGAAGCAGCAAAGCTGGTGATGCATTTACCAATTTCTAATAGCAACTACAACATTGCTTGGGATATGTTGAATAACAGATACGCCAATAAGCGATTATTGGTAAATGCCTTACTAGATAAACTAATGGCCCAATCAGCTATTACAACTGAGTCAGCTTCAGCGCTCAGATCATTGCATGACACAACAAAAGAATGTCTGTTCACCCTACAAACAATAGGTGTTGCAGCCAAAGAGCATTGGGATCCAATAATAGTACATTCGATCCTCAAAAAACTGGACAAGACCTCGTACACATTGTACGAACAAACATTGAAATCACCACGCGAGCTTCCGTCATTAGACGAACTGCTAAAGTTCATTGAAATGAGATTCCAGACATTGGAAACACTGAATCAGAGGGCAGGTTCATCTAAACAATCAAACAAGCCAGCTAAGCAATCATCGTTAGTAGGAACGAACAAAGGTCTAGAATGCCCTGTTTGCAAAAACGGACATGCAATATATCATTGCGAATCGTTTCTAAAATTGATACCAGCGAAACGAGTTGAAAAGTCACGAGAACTAGACCTTTGTACAAATTGCTTGAAAAAGGGACACATTTACAAAAGGTGTTTATCAAGAGGATGTCAGAAGTGTGGTAAAAAACACAATACACTCCTACACTACCAAGTTGCCAAGAACACATCGAAAGAACCACAAAATACAAATTTGTCGGCACAATGCAGTGAAGGCGATGCATACGTCTTCTTAGGAACTGCGATTGCAGAAGTTATTGATCGTGAAGGTAAAGCTATGAGAGCGCGTATACTGCTTGACTCTGGCTCGCAGTTAAACTTCATAACCGACAAGTTGCGGAAAAGGTTAGGTTTCACATCAGGTGACTCAACCATAAACATATCTGGGATAGGCAACACAAGAGTAAAAGCAAGTGATAAAATCAAAGTATCACTAAAATCTATTGGTAAAGAATTTACAACCCAATTGGAGGTATATTCGATCAAAGAAATTACGAACAATCAGCCGCAATGTTACATCAATATCGATGATTGGAACATACCAAAAAACATTCCACTGGCTGATCCAACCTTTAATAAACCGGGAAGAATAGACATTCTTTTGGGGGCGGAGATTTACGGAGAAGTCATAAGGAATGGACAAATTCGGTTATTGGACAATCTACCCATTTTACAAAATACCGCATTAGGTTGGGTAGTTCTGGGTAAAGTATACAACTGCACCCCGTTCTGTGGAATATCCAATACAAACTTAGAACGCCAGTTAGAAAAGTTTTGGGAACTGGAAGAATGCTCTAGACAAGTTGTACTGTCGACGGCTGACAAAAAATGCGAAGAGTATTTTGAAGCTACAACCAATCGAGATTCTAGTGGTCGATTTATCGTAAACTTACCATTATTGGGCGACGTCTCATTGCTCGGAGAGTCGAAGTCATTAGCATTCAAAAGACTCTTAGCAATGGAAAGAAAATTAGCCAAACAGCCCACGTTAAAAAAGCAGTATGATCAGTTTCTGCAAGAATATCTAGACTTAAAGCACATGAAAGAGATTCCAGCATCTGAAGTTAATGGACCCCATTACTTTATGCCACATCATTATGTACTGAAACCCGACAGTAGTACGACAAAATTACGGGTAGTTTTTGATGCTTCGGCAAAAACCACGAACAAGCTTTCACTTAATGATCTATTGCTCAAAGGACCGAAAGTACAAGAAGATATTAGCGCAATCATAACCAGGTTCCGCTTGAAACGATTTGTATTCACGGCTGATATTACAAAAATGTATCGCCAAATACTTGTGGCAGAAGAAGATCAAAGCCTCCAGTTAATAATGTGGCGAAAGAATAGTAGCGAAGACGTGAAATATTACAAACTTTCCACGGTCACATACGGTACCAAATCAGCACCTTATTTAGCAATTAAATGCTTGAGACGTTTGGCTGAAGAAGAAAGTAGCCAGTACCCATTAGGGACTGCAGCAATTCAAGATTTTTACGTCGACGATGTCCTAACTGGCAGTGATAGCTTGGACGAAGCGGTAGCAATACGCAATGAACTACAACTATTACTGGCCTCAGCAGGGTTTGATCTTCATAAATGGTGCGCAAATCATCCAAAATTAATAGAAGGTATTGCAAACCAGCACCTTGATATCAAACTAGATTTCGCGAAATTAGATAGTGACTCTGTAAAAACTCTAGGAATGATTTGGCAGCCAGTGACAGATATGTTCACGCTCGTCACAGATTTGAAAGATCAAAAAACGACAACCAAAAGGAGTATACTTGCCGATATTTCGCACATTTTCGATCCCCTGGGTTTAGTAGGCCCAGTGATTGTTACGGGGAAGCTGTTTATGCAACAGTTATGGAAATCCCACGTGGATTGGGATGAAAAAATACCAGAAGAACTCCAAACGGTATGGGAAAGATATCGTCATGAGCTTCAATCCTTGAATGAAATCCAGATACCAAGGTATATGTTTAGCGAAAATGACACTATCGACATACAAATTCACGCCTTTGCTGACGCAAGTGAAAAGGCGTATGGTGCAGCCATATACATACGGTCAAAAGATAAACGAGGGAAAGTTTCAGTCAGATTACTATGCGCAAAGTCTAGAGTAGCTCCAATCAAACCCACGACAATTCCGAGATTGGAACTATGTGCAGCAAAATTGGCTGCCCATTTGGTGAAACAAGTTACAGACTCCACTAATTTGAAGATGGATGCAACTTTCTATTGGTCTGATTCACTCATTGTCATTAATTGGATACGAGGCGATCCATCAATTCGAAAAACATTTGTGGCAAATAGAGTTGCAGCCATACAAGAAATGACGTCAACAAAAGAATGGAAATATGTCTGCACAAAGGACAATCCGGCTGACCTTGTTTCACGTGGACTCTTTCCGGAACAGTTAAGGCAATCAGATATATGGTTTAATGGTCCAGCTTTCTTGAAAATGCCCAAAAGCGCATGGCCAATTGAACCGAATCCAAGCATTATAACTGATGAAGAAACCAAGATTAACAAATCTGTTGCCATCACTATGGTTGAAACGAATACACATCCATTATATTCGATCAATCATGGTAATTCATTCCGAAAACTACTGCGTGTCATGGCCTACATAATCAGAATGAAAAACATTATTAAAAACCAAAACAGCAAAGTAGAGTCTAGCTATTTGTCAACCCAAGAGCTAAATGATGCACTCAAAATTATCGTTAGAGAAGTGCAACAAAAGAGCTTCCGGGATGAAATTGGCGCATTGAGAGCAAACAAAGAAATTGCTAAATCAAGTAAACTTCGAACTCTAACACCTTTCATAACATCCGATAATATTATTAGAGTCGGAGGAAGATTACAAGCATCAGAAATCAATTTCGATGCGAAACATCCTATTGTTCTGCCAGGTGACCATTTTGTTACACGGCTATTACTGATGCAGCTCCACCGAGAGAACTTGCATGCAGGTCCCCAAGCACTGCACAACATCGCAAGACAAAAATATTGGGTTTTAAATGGCCGAAACATAACTAGGACCATAGTGACAAATTGTGTCTTATGTACCAAATTTCGACCACGTCTCCAAGTTCAGCAAATGGGCAATTTACCTAAGGATCGTGTTCGATTAACTCGACCATTTTTAAATAGCGGCGTAGACTTTTGCGGGCCTATATATACCCACTTCAAGATTCGAGGCAAAAGACCCCAAAAATCTTACATAGCTGTGTTTTGCTGTTTCGCAACGAAAGCGATACATTTGGAGGTCGTTTCAGATCTAACCACTGATGGATTCCTAAGTGCACTAAAACGGTTCGAATCCAGGAGAGGTAGGTGCGAAAATATCTACTGCGATAACGCACGGAATTTCGTGGGTGCAAATAAACAACTGAAGGAATTAGAAAATATATTGACCGATCAAAAATGCCGGGAAAAAATTGCTAACAGCTGTTCGAGTGTCAATATTCAGTTCCATTTCATCCCCCCTCGATCACCGCACTTCGGGGGACTTTGGGAAGCAGCGGTAAAATCCACTAAGCATTTGCTACAACGAACATTGATATCAGCATCATTAACATATGAAGAGCTTTGCACTGTAGTAACTGAAGTGGAGGCGATTCTTAATTCGAGACCCCTGACTCCATTGTCTTCCGACCCGAACGATTTAGCACCATTAACACCAGCACATTTCTTGATTGGTGAACCACTCGTTGGCGCAAGCAGCGCCACAAATGATACGACGAGAATGTCTTTAGCGTCCAGATGGCAGCTGACAAATCAGCTGAAGAGCGAGTTTTGGAAACGGTGGTACATAGAATACTTAGGCGAGTTACAGAAACGTACAAAATGGGCTTCCACGCAGATGAATATCAAAACGGGAACGCTAGTTACCATAAAGGAAGACAATCTACCACCTTTCAAATGGAAACTAGGTCGAATTTTAGAGACCATTCATGGAGCAGACGGCCGTGTACGTGTTGCTGATGTGAAGACGAGCTCTGGAATCATAAGACGATCAGTTCATCAGTTAGCGCCATTACCAATCGATTACGACGGTGTAGAGTTCAAAGATTCGTACGAGTCGTTTGAGGAAGCTGATGAACCGATGGAAACAAACGATAACATTGACACAAGCTATAAAAGTCACAGAAAACGAAGACGTTCACCTGCAAAACTCAGCTCACTCAAAATATGCCTTTTGACTTTGCTGGTATTGCCACTTACTACCTTGCACATGTCATCTGCAGTAAAAGCACCAATAGACATTATCAATATTGAAAACAATGCAGGTGTATATTTTGAAAATGTAGGGAGTGTACGATTATCACCAAACACTTGGAAACTCATAGTCTTTTTCGATCTGAAAGGCTACTGGGAAGTTTTTCAAACCTTAGAAGCAGGTATAAAACAACTAGAACGGCTGAAAGAGACAATTACCAACAACACGTATCATGACGCTATTGTCACACAATACCGTCATCGACTACAACTACTCAGCCGAGACAATCTGCTTATACAGGATACGACGAAAACTAGGCAGAAAAGATCCCCTTTTGATATAATTGGATCGATAGCTAACAAACTTTTCGGAGTTTTAGATAACGAATACGCAACATCGATGAGCGAGACCATTGCTAAGATTCAAAATAATGAAAATAGCCTTAGTGACCTGGTGAGACAGCACACCTCTATTTTGGAAACCACAATCAATGTCATCACAAAAAGCGAATGGGAAAGAGGAAATCAAACTGAACAAATTAATAAGGCATTCGATACTGTTTATGAGAACATTAAATTCTTCAACTCTGAATTCAAACAACAAAAGACAATTGAAGCTTTCAATACCCTTTCATTACTCATTATGGCTTTGATAACTGAATGCCAAGATATGCAACATTCACTGATTGAAGTAATAATCGACGCTCATCATGAAACAGTTAATCCCAATGTCATATCGCCTCAACAACTCAAATCTCAGATAGCATTGATCAAAGACAATCTCCCACAAGATTTAGAACTGCCAGCTTTTGGAACTCCAATCAGTGTCTCACGTCTATACCAGATCGCTAAAGTTCAACACATGCATGAAGGAAGATATCTCATATTTGCCGTTACAATAGCTCTGCTGCTCTCAACCACATTCCATGTCTTTCGACTATTAACTTTACCCACGATGATCAACAATACCTTTTTGTACCTACCACCGTCTCCGGAACTCATCATATCAAACATTTTCAAGGATCAATTTTATCCTATGGATATGACCGAACTCATGCAATGCAAAACTCCAGAGGACAATTATTACATCTGCGACCAACATCGACCCATAACACTTAAAACTAAGTCAAACACTGACTGTGTTATGGAAATCATTGCTAGCAATACGCTATTACCCAGCTGTGAGTTCAAATTGGACCATCGAAGCAAGATATGGCATCAATTAAGAACACCAAACCATTGGCTTTTTTCGTTAAACAAACCATATGAATTCACTTTTTTCTGCGACAACCAATTGTCCCAACAACGCCTTCAGCAAAAAGGGATCTTAGCAATGAAACCCGGCTGTACACTAAAAGATGATGAGCTCACACTTCAATCATTTGACTACAGACAAACTTCATTGAATGCATCGTTTTTTCCTATCATTAACATATCCATTTCAGAGTTTGAAGATATAATTGGCTCATTTCGATCAATAACAAATCCAAAAATCATCCAACATACATTGCACATGGAAGCACTGACAAGGAAGATGGACGAGCTTACAGATAAGCAAACAGAGTTACACGACCTTCAACCTTATACCACTCATACAATAGCAGTGAGTTACAGTGCCTTGGTCATCATTGTTATCATCGGTGTGTGGCTAATCTATCGACATCTGAAGTCAACAAGGATCCGAATCGTCAATAAGCCAATTCCAGCTCCACGGCAGTCAACGCATGATCTTCAGTATAGTTTTGAAGTATAATACTTCAACAGGCGGCAGTATGTTTAAGCACAACTTTATTGTAATACATTTCATTAATTATTTTATCAATACCTAAATTAATTGATTGTAACGTAACATTTTTCATCTCATCTCACATTCAAACAGCATAAATGCTAGATTTAAGTGAACATACTGTAACACAATAACTTCTGCATGCACAATAATCTTCCCAAACGAACGTTTTAAATCCAGACATTATGTCAGCACATTTTGCAGATTCTTTTCCCATATGTGGGAAACGAATCAACGACATATCAAATTTATTCTCGCGCCTGGGAAAATTATTGTGCATGTTATGCAGCGTCAGCTTTTTTCTAGACTAAGAATTAGTGTAGGTAATTTGTTATAAATACGTTGGTTATAGTAAAATAAAATTGAGTTGTTAATCAAACGCTTTATCATTAACTTGAAGACGTTTTACAGCTCAGTGAGAAAAATCTATTTGGTAGAGTTTCCTGCCATAATAGAATATCACAAAACCAGGCAACAATTTTAGAAGTAGAGAAACCTGCTTTCTTTAATTGCACAAGCCTAAACAGCAGGTAAATGTAACCAAGCGTATCCGAAAAATAGCTAGTCTGACGTCCTTCAAAGTATTCAATCAAGGTTGTGGCCTATGCCGATGGCAATGCGATAATTGTTTCGGGTATATTCCCGCATACTTTCGGACAGCTCATGCTGTATGCTCTGGGGCTGATTGATGAGCGGGGAAAAAACGTAGGCCTTGGCATCAGCCCCGATGTATTTTTCACGAGAAAATACGAGAATTCTTAAATCGACTCAATTTGATTAGGTGGCGCAAGCTTAGTAAGTCGCACACCACGTACTTTGATCCTATTGGATCTGCACGGGGATATCAAGGCCGATCTGTGCTTACGACTGCCAGGTCTGGTGAAAATCACTTTTGCTGACATGACGAACATAGTTCTGCGATTGGCGGCTCTCCGTTCTACAGGTGCCTTCACCACTACTTCTTTGCCTGCGTTAAACGTCCTGTTCTATCTTAAGCGATGCTATAAAAACTGTCATCAGGCTTTTGTAATCGGGACATTACGAAACAAGACCCTTTGGCTACAGCAGTATTTGACAGGAGCACACAAGTCCCCACTTTTTGCTTCAACCGATGATATATAAGCGATGATACCGTAGGAGCTGGGCAGGAATGGAATCAACAAGTGAACACAGAGGCTCTGAGCATTTACTCGTACACCGACAAATCTAAAACAGCTGCAGTGGTAGCTATATAGAAGCAACCTTAAGGCTTCGTAATCTACGGGGTTCCTGAACATAAAAATATTGATCAGATTGAAAAAGCGGATTAGTTAAGTAAGCATGGAGCCAGTCTTCTTCTAGTTAGATCGGCAGACATCCAAATTCTTATCCAAATGATTGAGTGCTGCGAACAGCTTTAGACTTGCAGGCTAATCAATATAATGTGGGAGTTATACAATTTCGGAGCTTCTAGATGCCTACTTACATCAACCCGAAATGACTGCAAAAAGCTGGTCGGCATCATATCTGTCTACTATCAAAACTGTGGTTTTCAATTGGAACTATATAAAATTTTCCACTTTCTCGTCAAAATGGGTTTCTCCAAAATATTAGTCTTCTAATATTTGCTGTAATGTAGAAATAGCGGAAAACTGTTCAGTATAGCATAAATACAAAAATTGTGATATTGCAAAATTAACATAACCCTTGTAAAAAAATATTTTGTTGAAAGTACACGATATTTCAGTTTCTACGAAAACAAATTAACAAAAAACTGAAATATCCTTAGATAGCAAAGAACAAAGGTCTGCGTACAAAGAAATTCTGTACAAATGTTTATTTTGTTTATTTTGCAATATCACAATTTTTTATTTATGCTATGCTGAACAATTTTCCGCTATTTTACATGGTGTACGTTGACTTTTGATCGACACTGTATATTAATAAAAAGAAACTAAAAAAATGAATTTCAAAATATTTTGTTTTCAAGTTCATCGGCTAATCAATGGACTTATACAGAAAACCAAAAACCCAAGAATGATTACTACTGCACACAGCTGCATCTCAAAATCTTCGACGCGTCTATCAAACACGTGTCGCGTTTTGACATTATTTGACCCCTAATTTGATAATCGTTGAAAGTGGTCATTCAGTGATACATACTAAGGCAAATACAAACCAATTTGTACTGCATCTATTTTTGAATTCTTTAATGATAATTGCTTCAAGTCAATTATGTACATGTTTATCTGATTGTTTCGGCCGGGTTTCGTAGAATTGTTTATAATAGCCTGAAAAAAAGTTAGTCAATTTTCGAATAAATCATTTTTTGGCTCGTTTCAAACTTATTTTTGCAATAATGAAATTATCATGAATTTTTTGTTAATGCGATAATTAATATTTAATATACAATGTAATAAGCGCATCAGAAAATGTATTTATTGGAGGAATTCAGATATAACGAGATTTAGTAATTAGTGACGTTTTTATTTCTGATTTTCCCAAACATTACTATTTGTATGTCTGCTAACTTTGTAGTTCAGTTGATTTTTGCAAACAGATCAATATTTTAAGTGAATAGGTATCGGCTTCATTTGAATTATGCAGGATTCATTGCCGTTGATTGTCTAATAAATGCTGGAACCGTTACAAGTGTTACGAGGAAAAATTCGTTTCTACAAGAAAACATCTCCAAAAAATTTCCACAGTTGACTCAAAGACATGGGAATACCAAAGTTAGCCTCGCAATGGGGAAATATCTACAAACTTTTACAGAGCTCATGTAGGATGCTCTAAAATATTGATGTGCGAGGGAGGTAAAGATTGTAAAGAATCAGCGGAAACAAATCCAGAAATATCTTCCAATCATCAAGGACACAAAACAAGTGGATCATATCGTTGCCAAAACAAAAAAAAAATAACATCGAAACGAATTTCGAGTGGAATGTGAAATTCAATCACCGAAGCTGTACAACCAATAACTGTTTACGGCTATTGAGATGAAAAGGAAAAATCAGCTTTTCGCGCAAATCTTGTATGTACAGTATGGCCATTTTTATCTTATCTTTGGAGTTCCTGTTTAAACTATTGTTGTCGAAGCTCAATTGTTCGCGAAGAGCAGAATGAAATTGTTTATTGGTGTTTAGCTATTAACACGAATTTGAACAGTTAGCACTTGTCAAATCATTTTCACTTTTATTCTAACCATAAAATTTTAATAGCGACTCTATTCTTAAGAATAGAGTCTCTGGAATGAAAGTTATCAAAAAAAACCGCTTCTTGTTGATGGGTGGTTGACGAATATAGCCGCTGAGTATGGAATACATTCGATACTGAAATACATGATATAAAACCCTTGATATAATGAGCTGTGATACGAAACATCCTTTCGAGGAAAAGGTTGAGTACCTTACTAAGTAATGCGCTTACCAAGTAATGCACATAATAAAAAACTTTGGAAGAAAAACACAGCATCCCACAATGCTACAGTTGCTATACAAGCTAGCCATAATCTTCCAAGAAGTTCCCTATATTATGTTAAGGGCTGTCTTTGTGCCATTTGTATCCGCCGAATTTACCGGATTATGTTAAAAGAGTTGGATGCAACGAGCTGTGCAAGCATGTCTACTGATCGAACTAAAGACATATATAGAGTCGTACGATTTTGTAACTTTCACATAAGATAAGGAATACAGAGGATAATAAAAAAAGGAAACAATAAAAGAAAGAGGATACAATAAAGGATGATAGAGGCGGGGAAGGATAAAGTAGAGAGGGAAGAATAAAACGAGGGATGAATAAAAGAGCGAAGGAAGAACAAAAGAGCGAGAGAAGAATAAAAGAGAGAGGAAAGAATAAAAGTGCGGGGGAAGAATAAAAGAGCGAGGGAAGAATAAAAGAGCGAGGGAAGAATAAAAGAGCGAGGGAAGAATAAAAGAGCGAGGGAAGAATAAAAGAGCGAGGGAAGAATAAAAGAGCGAGGGAAGAATAAAAGAGCGAGGGAAGAATAAAGGAGCGAGGGAAGAATAAAGGAGCGAGGGAAAAATTAAAGAGCGGGGGAAGAATAAAAGGCAAAGTGCAATTAGAAACAAGTAGCGAAAAATATAGAAGAGATAGGGGGTATATAAGAGAGACAAAGGTACAAGAGAGAAAGAAGTATAAAAGAAAGAGGCAAGTTTAAAAGAGCGAGCCATAAAAGAGATAAGGATGTATAAAAGAGAGAAAGAGAGAGAGGCATAAGAGAAAGACGGACGTATAAAAGAGAAGTGGAGGTATAAAAGAGAAGGTATAAAATAGAAGAGAAGGTATAAAAGAAAATAGGAAGTATAAAAAAGAGGGAGTTAATAAAAGGTAGAGAGGTATAAACGACCGAGAGGAATAGGAGGGAGCAAAGAGTAAAAGATATGAAAATAATTTAAAAGTGGGAGGAAACAATATAAAAAAGAAAGGAAAGAATATAAAAGAAAGAGAAAACAGTATAAAAGAGAGAAAACATTATAACGCAGCGAGAAAAGAATAACAAAGAGGAAAAAATAAAAAAGGAATCAACAAAACAAGAGGAAACAATAATAAATGAGGTAACAATAAAAAGAGGAAACAATAATAAAAGAGGAAACAATAATATAAGAGGAAACTATAATAAAAGAGGAAACAATAATAAAAGAAGAAACAATAATAAAAGAAGAAACAATAATAAAAGAGGAAACAATAATAAAAGAGGAAACAATAATAAAAGAGTATACAATAATAAAAGAGGAAACAATAATAAAAGAGGAAACAATAATAAAAGAGGAAACAATAAAAAAAGAAACAGTAAAAAGAAAAAAGGCGGTACACTAAAAAAATGAAAGGTAACAATAAAAAAGGAGAGGAAGCAATAAACAAAACCCAGGACACAATAAAAAAAAAGGTCCGGAAGCAATAAAAATAAAGAAAAAAAACAATAAAAAAAGGAAACAATAAAAAATAGAGGAAACAATAAAAATAGAGGACACAATAAAAAACGAGAAGAAACAATAAATAAAGAGCGGGAAAAATAGAAAACGAAAGCAAACAATAAAAAACGAAGGAAATAATAAAAAACGAAAGGAAAAAATAAATAAGAGAAGCAATAAAAATACAGAAGAATAGAAAAGAGAAGAATATAAAAGAGAAGAATAAAAGAGAGAAGAATAGAAGAGAGAAGAATAAAAGAGAGAAGAATAGAAGAGAGAAGAATAAAAGAGAGAAGGACGGAAGAATTTAACAGGGAAGGAAGAGTTTGACAGGGTGTGAAGAGTATAAGAGTGACGAATCATCAAAAAGAGAAGGAAAAATCAAAAGAGGGAGAAGAATCAAATAGAGAAGGCAGAATCTAATAGAGAAGGCAGAATCAAATAGAGAAGACAGAATCAAATAGAGAAGGAACGAATCAAATAGAGAAGGAACGAATCAAATAGAGAAGGCAGAATCAAAAAAATAAGAGGGTAGAATTAAAGAGCGATTGTAGAATAAAGGAGAGGGAAAAGAATCAAAATGTGAGGAACGAATAAAAGAATGCGCGAAGAATAAAACCAAAAGGGAATAATAAAAACATGAGGGAAAAATAAAAAAAAATTAAGAAAGAAAAGCAACACATTTGTAGATATTTAATTTAATCTCCTATGTGGACATTTATGACGAGATTAGTGTTTAAGATTCATGATGAGGTTGTGGAATTGTGATTGTTGTTGACCGGGTCATCAAGAAGAACCAAGACCATTTTATAAACAATAAAAGAGGGATAGACCATTTTCATCAGCAAAGGTGAAAGTAGAAACTTGAACATAAGACTGCAGCGTACGAGTATAGTAAATCTAAGAATGATACTAAAATGATTTTCTGCGGCATGGCGCCAATTAAGAGTGAACATGATGCCGGTCAAAAGTACACTGAGAAAACACATGGCGCCAGACGCCATAATTTATAGACTTCTGGCGCCATGTACATAGTCGATTTAGGGATTGTGATAAAATATAGCGCCACACGCCATAATACATGGCGAAAAGTACATAGGCCTACACGCCATGTACTATAGTCCTCCACGCCATGTACATGGCGTGGCGGACTATATTACATGGCGTGGAGAACTATAGTGCATGGCGTGGAGGACTATACTGTATGGCGTGGAGGACTATAGTACATGGCGTGGAGGGCTATAAGCATAGCGTCTGCTCCTATGTACTATGGCGTGTGGCGCTATATTTTATCACAAATCGACCGAAATCGACTATGTACATGGCGCCAGAAGTCTATAAATTATGGCGTCTGGCGCTATGTGTTTTTCAGTGTTTTTCATCCAACAAAAGACCACGAACCTTCTCAGTTCGGAGCAACTGGAGGTAGAGCACTTGATGTTAGGTGATGGAATTCTATCGAAGAAATTCCCGAGGGATTAATGACATAAAAGATCATATCCTCTCCTATATTCAAGAAGCTTGCTGATATTTATACATCTCCTCACACAGCATGGCTGCGAGTTATAATTGTAGTGCCATGAGCCATATTACATGGCTCATGGCACTATGTAATATGGCGTGTGGGGCCATAATTTCTGCACCATGTAATTATGGCGCTGGGAGCTATACTGCATGGCTCAGGGTACTATGTACATAGCGTGTGGCAGCATAAATGCTGCGCCATGTAACATGGGACCACGCGCTATGTAGATTCTGACATTATGGCGCTGGGAGCTATATTGCATGGCTCAGAGTACTATGTACAGGGCGTATGGGGCCATAAATAATGCGCTATGTTACATGGCTCTGGGCGCTATGTGGATTTTTTTCAGCGTAAGCGTTTCATAATTGAGGAAGAGTTTCAGTTTAGTTTAGTTAGAATGAGATGGACAGACGTTGGCACATGTTTTTTTTTTACTTTTTATATAAGACTCTGATGCTGAACCATATCGAATGTAACTGCAATCTCTAGGAAAAACATCGAACATTATTTTAGTTTTTTCAGAACCTTTTTTTGATTTCAAAAACAATTTCATTCAAATTTTATTTTAGAGTTCTTTTGAGCTTCTTGTAATCTTAGCTAGTGAGAGTGGGTGATATTTCTGTATGTTTCCCAAGATTGTAAGTCTTTGAAAATCACCTTTGGACATTACTTTCATTAACCAACATGTAGACGGCAGTGAAGGACTAACAAAAAGCGATCTTAAGTTGGCTTGGAATCATTTTATTTCGGATGCTTTTCACTGTGGTCGATGCACAGTATACTGACCATGAAGAGTAAAAGTTGTCTAATTGCATTTATTGGCAACGTTTTGATGATTTGTTTCGGGCTCATTTGCGTTTTGAAAAAACCAGGATATTGTTGACCAACATGTTGAAAAAACTAGGATGTTAATGAAGCTTTATTCCGAAGAGCACCAAAACAACTGGAAAAGAAAACTTTTGGCGCCCCTTTTTTGATAAATTAATGGGAGCAAAGTCCTTACTTTTGACGAATTAGGTTCGGAAATTTTCTACAGTTAGAAAGTACACACACAAGTATCTTACCTATTTGCTGTTGCAGGGCGTTTGGTGATGCCCTTTTATACAAGATTTGGTATATTTCCGAGGCTGGCAAATAGGTAGAAATGACATTTTGTTGAGATTATTGTTGTTGGTAGCAATAAATTACGGGTTCCCTTTGAAAGAAACCAAATTGGAACTTCTGAACGCATGAATGATTTTATTATTCGAGAAGCAATGAATCTCCAATGCAATAGTGCCAAGATGGCTTCAAATTATTGATTAATCCGTTAGAGTACTGATGGCTTATTGAAAAGAATTTCATTTCGGGGCTCCTGCCTCGAAACTATTAATTGGTGAAATATATCCATTCGTCCTTGATTCAACACAAATTACTATTCACGGCAAGGATTATTGACAGCGTAATTTTCGATGTCCGGAATTAAACCGATAACAGCACACGCTTATTGATAGTGCTCAATTATGTATACGTAAGAGCTTTACAGATGATGATATGGTCGCAAACCTTATTTTGATAAATAAATTAAATGCTATTAATCGTTATTTTTAGGTTAAAAATAGTATGGATAGATCAAACTATAAAAATACATTTTCCATGTAATTTAATTTTCTTCGTAATTTGAATATCTTTGAGCATCTTTCTTTAAAATAAGTTCATTTCCTGGGATATCTCGGCGAAGCGAAGCTTGGTCGCAGGAGTAAATTTCATATTTATGATCTCATAATATCATAAACACAATAAAAATTAAAAGTTTAATCGCTTTTGATCCGTGATGCTTGAAAAGATTACAATTACTAATGTATATTTAAAATAAAATTCTGTTCAGCTTATCAATTCGAAAAGGTGGTGACCTCTTCAATTTCGCAAGTCATATTTTTTCTCCTAAGTCGTAGTTGTTCAATAGCTGTTAAGAGTGGCAATTCGATGAGAATGTTTTTGAACCTAACAAAAGTAGTAACGAGATGTTGCTTGCATGAAACGTATAAGAGAGTTCTTTTGTATGATGAACTTTAGTGTTCTTTATTGTGTCTACTACTATCAACTTTGGAATATAAGACTATAAGAAATTAGATAGTTGTACGGTAGATAAAAAAAAATCTTGAAAATGATTTAACTAATAATGAAGCATATCTAGTGACAGCCTATACATCTGATATCTTTACATTTGACAAATTTTAATGTTTCAGTTAAGTTTTATCTTAAATAAGTATCATGCATATATCGAATTTAAAAACACGCATGTATCTTATGATTTACTCAAGATTTAATACACTAAGAAAAATCGCATAATTATTACCGATAGATAGCAATGCATATGACGATATTCCTCGCTTATTACAGCCATTATACCAGCTAAATTTGCTCGACCCATTAAATACCGATTGAAATGAATATTTTTATTTATTTCAATACAAATGACAGCCGTAATACTATCAGACGAATGTATACACTTTTTCACAAACTGTTAGCCGTACCAAACAATCTATTCGCGTCACTTTTTCACAAATATTTGGTTGAAATCACCGTGATTTGCCTTTAATCACTAGAAAAAGACACAAATATAATCACACTAAATTCACTCAAAATCAAGACACAAATCAATCCCAACCCTTAACTCGTACGGGTTTCGGATATAGGCGAAACGAGTTTCGATACTTTTTCCCGATATGAATGAGAAGGCTATGAACGTACACCACTGTGTTTAATACAACGCAGACAGACAACTAAGAGTATCAACATCAACAAATATAAAAGTCAGACTTCATTAAATATGTATCTCTTCAGACGCTAATGCGAAAATAACATCTTATCAGTGAAATGAGATTTTCCGTTGATAGATTTATATAAAAACATCGAGAATTTCTATAATCACTGTACGATCCGACCTCGGATTGCAGTATCAATTGTTTCCTTGGCATACACCTTGAATATGAATGGGATAGGTCGGTTTTGACCTCGACTAGATAACGAAGAATGTTGCGAGTGAACGAAACCAAGACGTCCACCATCGTTCGTCAAATTCGGACTAGTTCCGAATCTTGTCCGAAAAAAGCTTTCAAAGCAAGTTGCATATGTTTTGTGAATGAACTGCCAAACCATCTGTTGCGAGTTCAGTTACGCGATGGATTGCAGCAAATTGTCAGATACAAGGAGAAAAGATTTTCATTTGATTGAGATTCATTTGAACATGTGGTGGTTTACCTTATGGTTTTATTTGAAGGCCAATAACAAAATTCTATTGTTTTCTGTGTGTTTAGCCTGTTACAAAGAGTTTGTAAATAACGAATAATTTTATAGTTAAATGACGGAATTTTATAGTTTTAATTCAGATCTCTCGTTTTCATTCTAATCTTCGAAAATCGGACATTCGACACAATTCTCATCAATTTTATCTACAATTTTTGTATTCAGAATAATAAAAGCTCAAATCTAAGATAACTTAATCGTAAAATGTATTTAATGCTTCTAGAAGCTTAACTAATTAACTTCGAAACTTGTTCCAGAACGTTGCTGATTTTCTTGAATACTGAATATTATGAAATTTCCAGTGAATCATCGACACAAGATAATATGCTTACTCACAGTGATAAATCTGAACAAAGCTCTGGTAGATTTTTTTGGAATATTTTGGAAACAAGAAAAGTCTATGATTAGGTGACTGTTTGGACGAAAACATATGATAGGAAAATTGAGGTTCATTCATGAAGGCTTAGCTAGATGTGGTATTCGTGGTGAAATTAATCAAAATTGAGTTTTTTACTTTGATAAGTGATCAATTCATAGATTATGGTTAATTATGGTTGCGTAAATAAATCTATTCATTTGTCGAACAGATAATGTAAATAATCGTCGTAGAAATACAATGTATGCAGTACAGGCAATTCAGATATGAAAATGATAGTATTAATTTAGAGTTTTATAATTCGCATATGCTTCAGACAGTTTTTACTTGATTTTCAAGCACGAATGTTATACTGAAAATGAAAAGATTCCAGCGCTGATAGTATTTTAGATGTGATACAAAGATAATGAATATAATATATTTAGGATAGATGCGACTTAAGGAGTGCGTGTACTTGAAAACTAGACACTGTAATATCACGTTGTGAATCTGTTTTCCTGTTCATGGGGAGTCACGCACGTGTTATGTTATCACAAATCAATTTCATTTACGCGTGCAACGATTATGAATTTCGCTTGGCAGTCTTTGCATTTTGTGATTTGATATGAACAGCAAATCAGTTTAACAGGATATTCCTAATAAGTTTTTGAATAAAGTAAACTTATTGTTCATAATACATCATCATCTTAGACAAGTATAGAAACGTGGATAATATGCTTTATAGTCCGGTAAATTAAAAAAAAATAGTTCTGTAGCCTGTAAGTGTTCAAATCTTGACATGATCTCGCGGCGGGATCAAGTCATCTCAACGATGACTTAGGTTCCTGAGTACCGTTCAATTAAGAGGTGCAAAGTAAGTCGAGAAAGTGATTAAATCAAGTCTCTAATAACTTCAATACTAAGAGGGTTACCTTAACTTTAATATCAAAATATCTTTTGGAAAATTGATTTTTTTATTTATTTAATATCTTCAGGGATACAAACAAGATCGCCTTCTCGTGGTGCATCCTGGGCTCCTGGGCATCCACGCTAAATGGTCTAGATTTTAATAACTCTCCTTGTGCTGCGTTCTTTTGTGAGCTTTCCACCTATCTTAATAGCAACTTTCCTTCGTCGTCAATCATTATCTATGGCGACTTTAATATGCCTTCTGTACAATGGGACTCTTCTTTCCTTCGCATTATGTCGACCAACAACTTTTCTATTACCTTATCTTCTTTTCTTTCTTCCTGTTCTCTTTCTCAATTTGACTGTTAATAGCAAGATCCTTGACCTCATCTTCTCTAACGTTGAGCCCTCTTCTATTTTAGTATCTCCTGTCCCAATACCCTACACGCAGATATTCCTCGTCTGTTGAATCTTTTTTGAACTCGAATAACGATAAAAGTTTCTGGTGTCCACTCCTTAAAAACTTCCTCCTCTCTTCCTGACTCCCTAGTGTTTAATACCCTTACTGCTTCCAACCCGCTTGACATTTGCATCTCTTTGCTATGTCTTCTTTCCTGCTACTGACTGCTTTTCATTTGATTTCCCTGCTAGTCTCTCCTCAGTCGTAACTAACCCAGTAGAGGTTGAATTGCTTTTGTCCTCACTTGACTCTAACTGTTCCCCGGGCCCGGATGGTATTCCCAATTTTTTATTAAAAAATTTTGCGTTTTCTTTTTGTGTCCCTTTAGCCATCTTATTCAATATCAGTCTCTGTGCTGGTAAATTTCCATCCTCTTGGAAGCTCTCTAACATTCTTCTCATTTTCAAATCGGGTGATAGGAACCTTGTTTCTAACTATAGCCCCATCTCCATTCTTCCTTGCCTTTCCAAAATTTTGGAACGCCTCGTTTTCAATCGTATCTATATACCCTCTACTATGTCTTTGCAGCGCAACAACATGGCTTTGTAAAAGGCCGGAGCACCTTGTTGAGTTTACTCATGTAATCGCTTCAGCATTGACAGCAACAATCAAGTTGATGTCATTTCTACTGATTTTGCCAAAGCTTTTGACACTGTTAATCATATGCTGCTTCTTGTCAAACTGAAGCATTATGGCACTCGTGAGCCTCTGCTTTCCTGGATCTCTTCCTTTTTAATTGATCGCACTTGTGTCGTCTCCCTCTTTGGCTTGTCGTCCTCACCTTTCTCCCCTTTTTCTGGTGTTCCTCAAGGTTCCATCTTAATACCTCTTTTGTTCAATATATTTATCAATGACCTTCCCACGGTTTTTAAGTCTTCACGTCTTCTATATGCAGATGATTTAAAAATCATCCGAGGCATCAGAAATACTGCTGACTCTCTGCTTTTTCAGGATGATTTGTATGGTCTCGTGTAACTTGAACTGTTTGTCCCTTAATGTTTCTAAGTGTTTTTCTATGTCCTTTTCCCTTAAGCTTCACACTCATGTCTTTCGTTATACTATTGAAGGCACTATCCCCTCTTGTGTCGATCATTTCTCAGATCTTGGGGTCACATTTGATCGCAAACTGAAATTCGACGTTCATGTCCTTACTATCATTAGAAAAGCTTCTCGGATTGCTGGCTTCGTGATTCGTTCCTGCCACAATTCATTTAGTATTTCTACTTGTGTCCACCTGTTTATTACCCTAGTCCGTTCTGTATTTGAATACTGCAGTCAAGTGTGGTGTCCTCGTTTCAAATACCTCTCTGACGCTCTTGAATCAGTTCAGCACAGGTTTACACGTACTTTACTTTTTAAATATAGTCTGCCGTATTTACCCTATAGTGAACGTCTATCTCTTCTTAACATTCCTCTCCTTGAGCAGCGCAGAGTTTACTTGGATGAGTGTTTCCTTTTCAAAATCTGTCGCGGCTACCTATCTTCCTCATTAGCATTTTTGTTTATTGAGCGGGAATCCGTAGGGCCAATCAGGTCCTCCATTCTATTTGAAGTACCCTATGCTCGTACTGACACTTTCTTCTACTCTCCCGTTTTACGACTCTTACGCACTCACAATAGTCTTCAACTTGGTCCACTTCCACAATATATTGCCATCTTCAAAAATATGGTTCGAAGCAAAATTTTTGATTCTAATTAATTAATTTTATTTTCTATTCTTTTTTATAATGGATTCTTTCTTTTCTTTTTTGCTCTACATAATGTTACTTTTTTATGTAATACTTTAAGAATTTTTTGTATATTTTTTTTATATATTTTATATTTATATATTCTTATTTAGTTCTTGTCATTTTTTTTTTTTCATTGTATCCAATCTGTAATTGGGCAGTTTTCTTGTTGTATTGAATACGCACCAAATAAATAAATACATAAATAAATGACTGCTTTCGTCTTCCGACTTCCATAGACTGGCGATTTTGTTTGTTGCGCTTGGGGGGTGGTCGGAGAATTTCGGACCTAGGTGCGGTAGCGGCGGAGTGAAAATCGTTTCGTGAATGGCTCCGGAATAATACGACCATATCTGCCCAGTTAAAACCTTGGCAGGTTTCAGAGTACGTTCTTTGTTGGTGGTGTAGGTTCAGTTGAAGAGGTCTCCTGATTAGCACCGAACTGGCTGTGAGCAATTGTCTCCATAAAGGCTTGTGCCAACACTCGCATACTCTCTCTGCCTACTTGGATAACTATGGGATCATTAAGGTGACTACACATTTGGACTGAGATAGCGGTTTTGAGTGAGGACCCTACTGCATGAAAAAACACTTTCTAAAAACACTTGCTAAGATGTCTGTGTCGTGGGATGCAGCTAAAGCCCCAGGAAGTGAAGCTATGGCGAATGAGTCAGCTCCACTGACTCCTAGCGAAGCTGCTAAACCAGTTGGAGGTTATGGAGATATGACGAATGAGCCAACTGCACTGGCTCCCAGCACATGTTCAACCTCTGCTCCAAGTGGTCCCAGGGCTTTGGTCATCTGGCAAGGCTAGATGAGCAAAGCCCTGGGACCCTGGGACCGTGTAAAACTCAGAAGCCCGATTGTGACGAGTGTGGCGGGAAAGTTACAACGAATGAGCTGGCTCGACCGTTAACATGCAGGGTAACAATTTGCTTCATTTGAAGTAGATTTACTTCATTTTTCAATTGAAAATGATAGCTGCTTCACTACTACAGTTCCTTTAAACTCTACCCTGCTTTTGGCTCAATCAAATCAGACGAATATTTTCTCTTTTTTTAAAAACTACCACGTTTATTCATGGATGTAAACAATTTTCACTTTTTGTGAGTGTAGAGTGGTCTGAGAGATCAGTAATGCAAAATAATTCTTCAAAACATACATAAGTAAATCGTAACATTTATATATATTTATATATATATTTATATATATATATATATATTATATATATTTATATACATATTTTTCTTAAGTTCAGAATTAGAATCGCTTGACAAAAGTTTTACCGTTATACTAAAAATGATATTTTTTAGCCAATATTTTTATATACTTTAAATACAATGACTCCAATTTGTAGTCTACTTCATTTCTTATCAATCTACTTCAATTTTTAAACAACTTCTACTTCGGATTGGATCAACAAGTGCTACCTCTTCAGGCACCCAAAGCTCTCTCGTCAATCCCTCTCAGGCTGCGGACTAGTAGGTAAGCCTTCAAAGTTCTGAGAAAGTTAAAAATCCGACAAGAAACAAAGTCTCTTGAATGGGAAATAACATTTATCAAGGAACACCCTGCAATTTCAGCTCAATAAATAAGGCTTAAAATAAGACAGGGTATGTTTAGGGTCTAACGATGCCGGTTGGTATAAAGAAATTAGGTTGGTTGAGTGTGAGGACCAACGCTCGGCAGATTTCTATGAGCTCTGGCCAGGTGCCAATTTAAAGGCGGTATGGAAAGATTAGATCGCCAGTCGGCTTAAATGTTTTTATTTATTTATTTTTTCAATCACAAATTCACCAACGAAATGGTTACTACAAAAAATACATTTATGAAATTAGTAAGAACAATTAAACGGTCGGATAAGCCGACACTTGAAAATTTCAACAGTATGATTAAAATCGAACATTTGATACGCTTAGTTAAAGCTTCGGGCTATTGCGCAGGTTGCTTCATTTAATCCATAATTGGTCTTATGAAATGGGATGGATAAGGCGCTGTGATGTCTACGCTTCCCGTGACAACCACGAAAGTTCAATTTTGATAATAAAAACTTAGAGTTCACGTTTCCATTGAGCAACTTTACAGCGAAAAGAGCTTTGAAAGTGAACTGAAGCTTTGTGACTTTAAAGCTTTGTAGGGGTTTTTTGGCCATAGTTTGTTAAAAACTGCCTTTACGGCGCTTTCGCTGATTGAAAGTGGTCGGGGAGTATATTAGTGATATTTTAAGGGCCAAA
This sequence comes from Nemotelus pantherinus, assembly GCA_963978885.1. Classification (NCBI taxonomy): domain Eukaryota; kingdom Metazoa; phylum Arthropoda; class Insecta; order Diptera; family Stratiomyidae; genus Nemotelus; species Nemotelus pantherinus. The sequence goes on from OZ022264.1 coordinate 219,021,227, forward strand.
AAAATTTTTGATAGGGGAAATTGGGCAAAAACGTGCATTTTTTCGAAAAAAAATTTTTGGTCCAGCATGAATTCGGGTCCTTTTTGAGTTGTTTTGGGCGAAATTTCCACACAAATCTCGGAAAAGCGGCCTAGTTTCTAAGATACGGTAAAATGAAATCCGCTAAAATGTTGAGATGCTTTTTGGTTCGCCAGTGGGCTTCTCCAGCTGTGCTGAAGCCCTCCGCGTGACTTCACTCTAACCCTACCGGGGTTGCGACCTATGACCAGCCTTACCGAAGAGGTTGGCCCCCTAGTGGGTGCATGTTTAATAGACGTAACATTTTTTTTATCATTTCTTAATAAAACTTTCGACAAGCCTCATGCCTCAGTGAGGCGAAGTGGAAAACTGACTGTTTTAGATTAGCCAGGAAAAGTTTGGTTTCAGAGATCGATCGATGAAAAGTCATACAGATGACAACAGGATTAGTTGGTCCTATCTTAGTAAATTTTTCGATACAGGTAATTTGAACGAATACAGGAGGTGTTTTGTGCATATATTAAAATGAAAATCAAATAAATTCATTGAATTTGATTGTTTTCTCTTAGATGGCTCCTAGATTGGAGAAAAACTTGCCAAATAAGCGACCGACCATTGGAAAATTACGGACAAGCTGCACGGACTAAGGCTCGGTATCCTTTCACGGTCAACTGCACCATCACCATTCTAGCCTGGGAATTTTGTGTCTGGTGGGTGGGGGAGGGCATATCATACCGTTTCATTACATCACTGCAAATCGCATGGACTTGTGTGTATATATGTGCATACTTAAAAAAATTCTAGCTAGTATTTTTGAAACAGGTATTTGGAACAGGTATTTTTTTGTACTCGTACTAGGAATACCTAGTGTGTGAAAATCCAAGTACGACCCAACTCTAGTATATACCCGCGTGGAGCTTATACAAGAGTGGGTGCCTGAAGCGGGGCGGCACCTGAAATACTCGCAGCGGGTACCTGACTCGGTTTAGTTGCCGTTTCTCGTGAAGTCCGATCAGTGAAAACTGGCTCCTTGCTGTCATCAGTCATCACCTTTTTGCCTTGGCACTGTGAGGGTCCGAACCACCGAGAGAGATGTGGTTGGCAAAGGTCCATGCAACAGACTCGGAAGCAACATTTTGAAAGTCCTCAGACAGAGTTATGGCCAAGGTGACCGTGAGTGATAGAGCAGGTTTCTTGTGGAGCTAGACTTCCAGCTACTTCTCCTCTATCATTAGGGCACGTTTTCGGAGAAGTAGTTTCCTCCTGATTGTAGGAACTAGAGTTGAATTGGGGGAGTCGGACTTCTGTCCGACACGTTTCGATTTTTTTTTGTTTTTCGGAAACAAAATGCTGTTGAGTCTAAATAAGATGTTATTTTAGCTCGAACATACGAGGGTCGTTTGGCAAGTCCCTGGTCCAAGTAAGAAAAAAACGTTTTTTCCGGAAGTTTTTTTTATTTTTCAAGATAATCTCTCTGGAAGTCAATACATTTGATCCAGCGTTTCTCAAGTCTTTTCATACCATTCAAAAAGAAATTTTTCGCAGTCCGCAAAAAAGTGGGAAACGAGCTCTTGGTTCGATGAAACTTTTTGTCCAGCGATGGGTTTTCAATTTGGGGAACCAAAAAAACCACATGGGGCCAGGTCAGGCGAATAAGGTAGGTGGCCAACGATCTCATACCGCAAATCGTGTAATTTGGCCATGGAAACCGCGAAAGTGTAGACAAGGGCGTTGTCGTGGTGGAACCAGTTTTTTTTTCTTCAAACCGGGTCGTTTCTTTTTGATTGCCTGGTCCGAACGGCCGAAAAGTTTCGCGTAATATTCCCCGTTGATGGTTTTCCTCTCTTCAAAGTAATCGATCAGAATAATTCCCTTACTATCCTAGAAAATGGTGCCTATCACCTTCCCCGCCGATCGGACCGTCTTTGTCTTCTTTGGAGCCGGTTCTCCCCTCTTAGTCCACTGCATCGATTGTCATTTTATCTCCGGAATATAGAAATGGACCCACGTTTTATCACCAGCAACGAAACGACGCATGAAATCGTCAGGATTTTACGATAGCGTTCGAGAGACACCGTTGAAGGCACGACTTGGTTGCGTCTCTGGTCGACTGTGAGCAGGCGCGGCAACCAACGCACAGTTAATTTTCTTATGTCCAAATAAACTGTTATGTGGGAAATACATATTGGCCGAGGCCAGCCGAGCCGAAGTCAGACGAGACCGCAAAAATGTGGACGACATTTGACAGCTCGTCCGAAATCGCTTTGACTCGTGCTCAAAATCCATTCCGATCGGATGTGGCACGAGCGCCGGCGAGCCCTGTCAAAGTCGCTCGTCTGGACCGTCCACACACTCGGGCTCGCCAGATCTTGCCTGGGCTCGGCCAATATCTATTTGGCACATTAGGATGTGATGCACCCGTTCAGTCGAGATGCCTATGGACTCAGCTATGTCACGCACTTTGAGTCGACGGTCACTCATAATTTCATTTCAATGTTTTTGTCCGTCGATACATTTTTCGGGCACCCGGAACGCTCCTGGTACGGCCGCCTTTGAACTCAACAACTCAAAATTTTACTGTTGCATATGAGAGCGAGGCTTCACCATACACGGGATGAAGTTCAGCTGTTATCTCGGCCGGCTTTAAACCTTTTAAATGAAAGAATCTAATGACCGCTCGGTACTGGACGTGCTATATTGTTGACGATTCGCGCGACATATCAACTTAGAATGGCTGCCAAAAAAAACCACCTACCTACAGAAACTTGAAAAAATTCATGAGACCGTTCGAAAGTGCCATCTATCTGACGACAGCTAAAACTTTTTCGTGAAACCACGTTTCATCACTTGGGCCAGGGACCCTCGTATAGTCACCGAAGTGACTTATTCTCTTGGTTATCTATGCAAACCAGGCAGGCTATATAAGGGTCAACACAAGCCTTTATGATAATAATAATAGCCAGGAGCCGTTCACTACCACATTTCACCCTGTCGCTACCGCGCTAGAAGACGACTAGGTCTAGAATGCCGAAATCACCAGCACAGTACGAAGATCATAGCTGCGATCAAAGAATAGTTAGAGATTATAGCATTAGATTATAGCATTTGGCGTTCCCCAGGATGCACCGGGCGGAGGCGATATAACTACCACCCCATGTTGTTATTCGTGCCAAACAAATGATCCCCCTCAGTTTAATTTAGTTTTTTGCACGCCAACGGAGACAGTCGTGCTCCGGGGTTGATCTCTTGATTCGAATTAAGCAGAGTTTCGGCAGTTTGAGCAAGTTTATCTGGTGCCACGGTAAAGTGCTTTTATGCCCTATAACCAACACAACCTGGTGAGTCCGTTCCATCATAACACCTTCTAAATGATGGTTATCCGTGATCAAAACTATAGGAACGCTTGATTCGCTCAAGGTCAATATTGCAGGCATAACACTGCTATTGACATTGTTCGGATAGCCGTGACTTGTTTTGATCGCGTATAACTGTGAATATCCGTTGCGTGTTGCACGTTTGGTTTTTCAATTGTGCTTTGTTTTTGTTTTTATTAATTTTTTCGGCGTTATAGTAATGCAAGATATTAAATTGAACTTTTGCAATATTCGCGGGATAGGAAAGAATTTTTTTCAGTCTATTGTCACTTATCCATTCACAAACCGGCAATTTTGGCACTAAGTGAAATTAAGGCCGTTTCTGATACTGATATCAATCAGTATCATGCACCTGGTTATCAATTAGTGCCCCGGTTCTCCCCCCAAAGAGGGATTGCAATTTATGTGCGTAATGATGTGCCGTTTACCACACTTAGCCAATATACTTCTGCCAACCCAGACTTTAATTATCTTTGGATTAAATTCAAATTTTCCAAGCACATCATCTTCTTTTTGGTTTTTATACTGCAGCCCTGACATGTCTGATGCAGATACTGTTCGTTCCTTTGATGCACTCTTTTGTGACATTGACAAATTGCTTGAGACATCCCCTTCATCTGAAATCATCCTAGCCGGTGATTTCAACGTGCATATCGTCCAGTGGCTCAGACACTCTTCCACCACAAGTCCGGCGGGCAGGCACTTTGAGCTTTTTAGCGAGTAGTTCAATTTAGAGCAGTTAATAGATTGTGCAACAAGAATTTCCGACATATCTGGGCACAATGCAAATCTTTTAGATTTATTTCTAACTTCTCACCCAAATAAAAATTCGATCTCAGTTTCTGCGCCTCATGGCAACTCGGACCACAATTTGATCTCGGCCCAATTTAACATCTCTTCTCTATTAACACTAATCAGTTTCCTACCAAACGACTGGTCTGGCATTATGGCAAGGCTGACTGGACTGCGTTTAAAAAATTTATCAGAGAGGTCGATTGATCCGATTGCTTTGCAACAAAGAACGTCGAATATATAGCTTCCACCATAACTGACATCATATGGTATGGAATGTACACTTCTATTCCGCATGCCTTCAAGAATAGTAAGCCAACCACCGCCTCATGGTTTAGTTACGAATGCCAAGAGACTATGCGCACTAAGGAGGCGGCATTCCGAAATTACAAGCTATCTCCGTCTGAGGAATCAAAAATCCTTTATAAGACTGCTCGCAATACCTGTAAATCCACTATCAGAAGAGTGAAATTCCAGTGTGACCAAAATATTAAACAGAAGGTCCTTGCAAGCCAGAAAGGAAGCAAAGGCTTCTGGTCGCTTGTGAAAAGGATTAAGAACAACTTCTCCAGTTCCTCCGTGCCACCTCTTTTTCATGGTGGTAGCGTATTTACTGAGTCACTGGACAAAGCTAATATTTTTGCTGATATTTTTGCTACAAACTCTTACTTGCCACCTTGATCACTGAGTCCTCCTACTCCTCCAATGTGCATTTTCAAGCAAGGGCCTCTACTTTTCCGCACAAGAGAGGTAATGAAAATACTCGCCAAGCTTGACGTTTCCAAATCTGCCGGTCCTGATGATATTTCGCCCGTCGTATTAAAGTGCTGCGCCTCCGCCTTGGCTAAACCTCTGCGCAAATTATTTTACCTGTCATATTCGACTGGAATATTTCCCTCCTCATGGAAGCTTGCACACGTTCAGCCCATACCTAAAGAGAGGGAGGCCTGTGATCTCTCTAACTATCGACCTTATTGCAATCGTTTCGGTTCTGTCGAAGGTATTCGAACCTCTCGTGAATTCAAAATTAATGAAATACCTTGAGTTGAACCATCTTATCAACGACCGCTAGTATGGTTTCCGTTCTGGGTGGTCCACTGGGGACTTAATACTTTTACGAATACGAATTACCTTCGCTGAACCTATTAGGATTTAACATATCCAGCAAACTAAGCTGGACCAGCCATATTTTTCAAATTGCGAAAAATTCCATGAAATGCTTCGGATTCCTTCAGAGAAGCAAGAAATATTTTACACAATCAGACATAGCGCACATCTACAAGACTCTTGTAAGACCAAGACTTGAGTATAATGCCTAGTACTATACTCTTCACGAAACGAATTCAACGGTCAAATCCCATACAAAAAGAGCTTTACTGACGAATTGAAAAGCTCTTTTTGTATGGGATTCGACCGTTGAATTCGTTTCGCGAAGAGTATAGTACTAGGCATAACTCCCATATATGGGCTGGCGCAGGCCGCACTGCTTTAGCGGAACTAGACAAAGTCCAACGCAAAGCTTTCAAGCTTATTGGCGATGAAACTATTACCTCACGTATTGAATCCCTTGAGCACCAACGTAATGTAGGTTGCCTTTCTCTTCTTTATCGTATTATTATGGTCTTTGCTTTAATGAAATATCAAGTCTGCTCCCTTGTAGAGCACCTCCCACGCGCAACCTCCGAGCCTCCAAACGCGCTCACTCTCATACTCTTTCGATCAGTGCCAGTCCTACCGTCAAATTTCACGATTCTTTCTTATCTAGGACATTACGATTATGGAACAGTCTACCATATACTGTTTTCCCCGCCAACTATGAGCCAAAATTGTTCAAGGGAATCGTGCATCTCTATCTCCTGCAAACTCAACCCTTCCTTTCTCCCCTTCCTTAAATTTCCTTCTGCCAAGGCTGTGCTATAGCATAATAGGGCATCCCCTGAGCATTGGCATCATCATAGGAAAAAAAAACAAATTATAGGCCAAATTATGATTTTGGTGTCTATTTCAAATTAGTGGTGGCGTTTTATTTTGGTACATAGTTTAAGTAAGACTCAGAGAGGACTTCAAAGTAGATATCTTAGGACTTTGTTGAGTGCTGGCACTCATTATCAGACAATTTTTTCTTATGTTATCGTGGTGAGTGATTTTGTTTCCTGTTGCAGCATATTCTATAGGGCGGCATATTCTATGATACCAAAAGACAATCAGCGCACAAATTGTATGAGGCGTGTATGAAATAATTTTGATTAAGTTCCGTTGTATATATTTTCTAAACACCTTCAAGTATCTAGTACGTGAAACGAATCAATTAATCAAATAAACCACAACTTATTTTCTGACTGTAGCTTGCTTTGATATGTTTGAACATATTTCCATTTAATTAAATACAACTTTTCTTAAGTCAAACCTAGATACCCAGATCATGGAATATATCTATCAGATTTTATTTGAATTCCTCACTACTTTTCTTACATTTACTTTGAAGCTCATCTGAAACCGGTTTGTAGTCGTGAATTGTTTGAAATTTGCTAAATTACATTCTAGTCATACAATGTTCACGGTAACGTGTTTATGCAAACATCACAATAAGCTTCAACGCTCACACTGAAATAACTATATTACGGTTTCCCTCATAGATTTATTGTTGCTGAAATGCACACATTTAATGTGAAAGCCTTTTAATAAGACAAAACAAATTTTTTTATCAGTTCATAATTAATAAGACAAGATGTGTGAGTGATTGCAATCGTTCGATGACCTCAAATCATCGATCAATCTCGCGAATTCAACCTTCCAACAATTTTCAAAAATACTTTTTGTATCATCTCAAGCTCTCTGCCGGCATTAGGGTTAATTTGAAAAATCATAGCTATGCGAACGATTCGTGTCATTATCACGAATGTAAAAGAATAGCCACAATAATCAATATAATTTCCCCATGAAATTGTTTCGAGCTTGTGAAGGTAAATTTCGAAAGCAATTTTTTTTTGGATAACCGTTATCGTAAGACAACTCAAAAACAGTGTATGATGTCCATTATGGAACACGGTCTGATTAGCAGAAGAGCCAAGATGAATAATAACGAAACCAGCCAAACTCAAAAGCTTGTGTTTTGATAATCGCACATCGGTAAAGTACAGTTCGATTGTGGTAGCACTATCACTTGATTTTCCTTGTCAAATTGCATTGTTGCAAATACATACGTACGGGTTTATGTGCAAGCAATAATATAATAGGTTGGCAGTGGAAGTGAAAAAAAGCGGAGAATGGCAATACAATTGATTATCAGCAATACACGAATCGCAAAAGTAAGCAAAGTTATGAAATTTTGTAAATGCGCCGACCTATGCTTAATCGGACGACGAAGAAGAAATTGTTAAGTGTGCGTATTTATGCAATTCGTAACGATGAAAACTTTTACGAGCTGCATGCAATATTTTCAGCGCAGAGTCAAGCTTGAAACATCGGTTGCAAAGCGGTTTCTCGTTTTTATGCTGTTTACATTTTAGCAGAGATTTAACTGGGTTATACAGAATTTTTTTTGCATTGAATGGAAATGTACTTCAAGGCCTATACAGGTTTAAATTTACTCTATGATTTTATTTTATTGAAATATGCATGTGTTTGTAATAATGCATTTCAAAGAAAAATGTTTGCGTTAATTAAATTGGTGCATTGCCACCACATTTTTAAAGGTAGCAGATTTAATCAACAAATAATTCGTTGAGACTACAGCATCTTAGCAGTAGCCACTCTGCGTCTGTTAAAACACTAAAAACTAACAATAAAGTTTGTTTATTAATTTTTAGGGGATTTGAAAGAAAATGAAACGTTGGAAAAATTTGGCATGTTATTTTAACTGTTGAAGAGAAATTAAGTTTTTTCGCATCCATAGTGAGAATGATAAAGTCATCAGTACGCAACTTTTTTTTGAAACTTTCGAAGAAAAATAGTGTACCAAATAATTCTGTTCGAAAATTTTATAATAATAATGTATGATTGAATTCAGGCGGCTGGTCGCAAACATTTAAACAAACCTTAATTTCCAGATTATACCGGTTTCTCATATTTTGATATTTTGTGAAATTTTAAGCCATTTCACATAATTTCGATATGAGTAAGTGTAAAAAAATGAATAGTAAAATAATGTACTGGAGCTAAGATAAAGGTACATGAACAGAGAATCAGCCGCACTCTGAGCTTGATTCGATTAAAATGATATTCACAGGACAGGCTGGTTCCAAATTGGATTAGGTTCAGATGACTATTGCAAGCAGCGACTGCCTGCTTACTAAAATATGCTACCATTAAATTTACAAGGAGTACATTTGGTAGAATATGCAGTTCCTCACAATGCTGATGAATGATGGCTGAGAAGACTTCTTGAAGCTGATTTCTGCATCACTGATTACAATCTCGAACTACCACAGCGGAAATGTAGATCACCTAAGCGGTACAAGGTTTTTACACCAACTAAATATGCCTTATTGATCTCAATGGAAATAGCGGCAGTTTCGACTGGAAAGGAATCACGTTCAGCCCTTTGAAGAAAGTCAGCAACAAAATTAGCAGTAAGCCAAAAAGAACATTGTAAAGAAAAAATATATATATCCAATTGACCTTACCTGCAATATTTCTTTCAAGCACAAACCTTACTTTCTATCTACTCCTAAAAATCCTTTTCTCAAAGATACTGACCATCTGCCTCCTACAACTTTACGTGACCACCTCTTTAGCGGCCCGTCCAATGTTAATTCTAACCGTACCAAAATGCTGAAATCGCTTGATTCTAATATTTCCTTTTCCTCTTCTCTAAAAGCTCGTAACAGCGCGGCCTATATATGCCCATTGAGACACCATAACAAAGGGACTGCAAATGTTGCATCCACTGCGGCAACGGGAACTTCAATACCGAATAATAACTTGGCGACTTCTGCATCTCCTCAAAGACCAGACCACTCTGTTAGGAATTTTTCCTAACAAAACACACACAAACCTCAAACTGTTTTACCACAATTGTGGTGGTATAAGAGGTAAACTATCTAAACTTTTTCTTGACGCCAAATCATGCCATTTTAATTTATTTGCCTTCACGGAAACTTGGCTTAATGATTCACATACAAACGAAGAAACTCTTTTCAGTAGCTGGACCATTTACAGAGATGATCGCGACTACTGCTCTACAGGCGAAACGCGAGGAGGCGGTGTCTTAATTGCTGTGAGCAACAAATTTCCAAGCAAACACATCGATACCCCAACAAACGTAATGTTTCAGCACTTAATTGTTCAAATCTCTTTGAATAATACATCGATTTAAATTGGTGTAGTTTATATTCCACCCAGATCCGACGAATCGGTATACGACCATTTATGCGAATCTGTATCTGCCTTCGTATCATCCCTAAACGAAAAGGACAAAGTTATATTCTAGTGATGGGAAATTTCGTTACTTTTGAGTAATGATAACGAATCATTACTTTCAATCGTAGTAATCATTACTTTTATATCGTTACTCATTACTATTACTACTATCTGCGAGGACAGCTCAAAAAAATGTGTACCCTTACGACAACAACGGAAAATATGTACTCTTATGAACATGACATTCTCAAAAGATTTAAAAAAGATTAATTAGTAAAGAAACAGTTTTATTTTTAAGAATATAAAAAAATTGCTCTTGACAAATACCAATAGAGAAGGAACTTTATACCAAGCTTAATGAAAATTTAAAAATTTTTTATTCGAAATTAAAATAAACCATCATCCGCAAATTTTTTGGTCTTCGTCTACTTCGCCTGTCCGATATTATGTGGCCTGCTTTTGGAAATATTCTCTCACACAGAAGTTGCTGGTACTCCTAAATATTTTTTCGCGAACTTTCCTAATCTTGGATAAGTTTGTGACCTTGTTTCCCACTATTTAAGAGGATTTTGATTCCTCCGATTGTTGGGCTCTTCACTGAATTGTCATATTTAAATGAGGGTCTTCCGAATGTTGGGGTTGATCTGGCACATGCAACTATTGTTTCTAATACAGACCACAATCTAATCTAATCATCAGGTCTAGTTGTTGTGCTTGGGATTGAACTGGCTGTAGATTCTTCAGCCCCAAGAACATTACTTGAAGTTTGAATGACATCAATTGAAGCTTGCATGTTAGTTTGTTCAGCTTCTTCCTTCAGTTCGTCCGTCTCTTTCACTACAGTCAAAGCTGATTCATCGCCGAACTCATACTTTTTGAAATGCGGGTTTAAGTATGTTGCTTTGGTAAGATGGGACCAACTAACCCTGTTGTCATCTTTATGACTTTTCATGGATACCAAACTTTTCCTGAATAATCTTAAACAGTCGATTCTCCACTTCGCCTCACTGAAGCAAGAAGTTTGCGGAAAATTTTATTAAGAAGTGTTACAAAAAATGTTTCGCTTATTAAACATGCACCCACTAGGGAGCCAACATCCTCGGTAAGGCTGGACATGAGTCCAGGGGCATCTTACCTCCCGCGGTCTCGAAAATTTTACAACCCCGGTGGGGTTGGAGATACCCTCGTGGCAACCTGCAGTCACGAGGATGGCCTCAGCACAGCCAGAGAAGCCAACTGACGACCCAAAAAGGATCTCGACCTGTTAATCCTTAGCAATTTAAGTGCTACTTTCAGTTTTCCCGGACGGTTTTCCGGCGGATTTTATTTTGCCGAATCTTCGAAACTAGGCCGCTTTTTCCCAGACTTGTATGAAAATTTTGCCAGAAACAACTGAGAAAGGTTCCCGAATTTACCCTAGACAAAAAAAAAAGATTTTGAAAAAATTGACGTTTTTGCCCAATTTCATTCTATCAACATTTTTTTCGCCTTTAAAATATTACTATTGTACTCCCCGACCACTTTCAATCATCGAAAGCGCCGCAAAGGCATTTTTTGCCAAACTATGGTCAAAAAACCCTTTACTCCCCTACAAAACTGAAATTTTTGTATCACAGCAATAGGTCTTGGCCCGTTATGTCCCAAACCACTCTAACCCAAAATTAGCCGATTTCAGCTACTTTTGCCGTGTCTTCGAAACTTGGCCGCTTTTTCCTAGACTTGCATAGAAATGTCGCCCGAAACAACTCAGAGAGGTCCCCGAATTCATGCTAGACCAAAAAATAGATTTTAGAAAAAATGGACGTTTCTGCTCAATTTTCCCTATCAACATTTTTTCACCCGTAAAATATTACTATTGTGCTCGCCGACCACTTTCAATCATCGAAAGCGCCATAACGGCAGTTTTTGCCAAACTATGGCCAAAAAACCCCTCACTCCCCTACAAAACCGAAATTTTTGTATCACAGCAATAGGTCTTGGCCCGTTATGTCCCAAAACACTCTAACCCAAAATTGGCCGATTTGGTCCGATTTCAGCTACTTTTACCCTAAAAACTTTTTGAATATTTGAATAAAATACTTCCAAGTACGAAAATACTCGACAGTACGAAAATACTCGATACAAAAATACGCGATACGAAAACACTTGCAAGTACGAAATACTCGTGATAACGAATTCAAAAGCCATCAAACATCCAGCAATCGAAATCGTTACTCATCTCATTCCTTACTTTGTGAATCGATCACGAATTCAAAAGTAACGAAATGGTATCATTCATTATCGTTACTCATTTCATTCCTTACTTTCAATCACGAATTCAAAAGTAACGAAATGGTCAGAATTCATTATCGTTACTCGTTACTCATTTCATTCCTTACTTTCGATCACGAATTCAAAAGTAATGAAATGGTCGGAATTCATTATCGTTACTCGTTACTCGTTACTCATTTCATTCCTCAAAGGAACGAAAAGTAACCATTACTTTGCACACGTAGAGACTAGAGACCGGTCTCTAGATCACCCCAAGCTTGGATATCATTGCTGCCCGTTGACTCGGTAACGAAATGCATTTTGTGTGTCGTTTGGCCTTAGAACGACGAAGGAACGATTGTGAGAAAAGTAATGGTTACTTTCGTTTTCCGGTAATGATTACTTTTCGTTACTTTGAGTAACCATTACTTTTAAGTCGTTCATTACTTTTTGAACACCACTATTATATTCGTGGGAGATTTCAATCGCCCCAATTTATATTTCATTCCCGATAAAAATGACACTTACCTGCTCCCTGTAAACCTTTCAGATCGCAACGACTTTAACCTTATGAGTACCTTCTATGGCAATGATTTGCAGCAAGTTTGTCCGAGTCCCAACCAAAACGGTAATTGGTTAGATCTTGTGTTCACTAACGCTTATGACGAAGTAGTGGAAAGTCCAACTAATTACATAGAACATCTTTTTTGTAATAGTTCGCACCATACAGCACTCTCAGTTGAACTTGCCACTCCTGATTCTACTTACTTAAGAACGTACAATAATTCAATTGTATATGACTTTCGTAATGCTAATTATGAAAGCATTGACCATTTCCTTGACTCTATAGATTGGCCGAATACTCTTTCAACGTTAGAGCTTGAGGAAGCCATTTCTACTTTTACAACAAAATATTTGACGCCGTTGAGAGATATGTACCAAAGATAAAGAAAAAGAATAAACTCTGAGCCATGGCTTGATAGGGACGTTAGGCATTTACGGAATCGTAAGAACAAACTTTATAAGTGGAATAAAACAATATTGAAGTTAGTTCGGCTATTCAGGAAAAATATAATGAAATTGCTAAGCAGTTTTTAACAATGTCCCACAAGGCTTATAACAACTACATTAAGACTACCAACGAAAATATAATCCGTGACCCGAAAATTTTTTATGATTTTGTAAATGTGAAGCGAAAAACTACTGGCTATCCATCGTCGATGTTCTTTAATAATATCACTTCTTCCTCTCCCAATGAGATTTGTGATTTATTTGCAGATAGTTTTCAGACTGTATTTAATGCATCAGACCCACCAAACTCACACATTTCTTACTCTCATCCCGCTCCAACAGCTTTGCTCAGCCACTTAGAAATTTCACGTGATGAAATACATAAAGCTATTTCGGAACTCGACTGCAACAAAGGCCGATCTAATTCCTCCAACTTTCTTGCGAAAGTGTGTAGAGCAGCTTGTAACTCCCTTGCATATTTTTTTCAACAGATCACTTTCGTCTGGAGTTTTTTCCGTCCAGTTGGAAACTTTCGTATGTCACACCCATCTTCAAAAATGGTGATAGACGCTGTATCGGAAATTATAGGGGCATTGTCATATTATCTTGAATTCCGAAACTTTTTGAAAATATTGTCTATGATAAACTTTCTCCACTTGTTGACTCCCGTCTGAACGAGCAGCAATATAGTTTTAGAAAAGGTCGCTCAACTACCACGAATTTGACAGTGCTAATCTCAGACGTTCTGTGTAAAATGGAGAAAGGATACCAAATTGACGCAGTCTATACAGACTTCAGTAAAGCTTTTGACTGAGTTGACCACCCTATTTTAATTTCAAAGCTTCTGAAGGTTGGACTTGCCGGATCTTTGCATAGCTGGCTGATTTCTTACCTTCGCAATCGAACGCAATTGGTAAAATTTCAAGGAGTTTTATCGAAAAATATATCTGTTACCTCCGGTGTACCACAAGGTATTGGCACACTCCTTTTTAATATATTTATTTCTGACCTATCTGACGTCCTAGCAATTATATCTCATCTACTTTACGCCGACGATCTCAAAGTGTATCACATCATTAAATCTAAATCCGATGCACTCTTTCTCCAATCTAAACTTAATTCACTTGACCATTAGTGCAATGAAAACAAGCTCTCTTTCAACATTGCTAAGTGCCAGGTTATTAGTTTTTCGCGAAAATGCACGGTCTCACATAACACGTACTTCCTTGGCAATAATTTATTAACCCGAGTTGAAAACGTTGTTGACCTTGGTGTTCTCTTGGATGAGAAACTCCGCTTCACCCTGTACTAAGATAAAATACTTTCCCGTGCAAACAAACAACTAGGGTTTTTCAAAAGACGTTCCAAGGAATTTCATAACCTGTGGGTCACAAGATCCTTATACATCTCACTTGTACGCCCCGTTCTCGAATATGCCTCTATTTGCTGGAATCCGGCTTTTGAAACCCACAGTAAGAGACTTGAGTCCATACAAAAACAGTTCTTGCTTTTCACATTGAGAGAACTATACAATCCTTACGATTTTAATACCCTTCCTCCTTATGAGTTTCGACTGGGTCATCTAAACTTATTGACACTTGCATCCAGAAGAAAGATGATTTCGGCCTGCTTCACATTCGACGTCATTAGAGGCATTATCAAAGTTGAATTCCTAAATAGTAAAATGGTATTAAATAACCCTGTAAGGAACACCAGGTCCTCTCGTTTACTTAAAGAATATCCACATTCCACTACTTACGCAGCTAATGAGCCGGTAAATAGATGCTGCAGAATATTTAACAGCATAAGTTTTCTGTATTCCCCAACGATCTCCAAATTCTTCTTCAAATCCTCCCTTTTCCAAGCCATCCAAAACCCCTTATCTTAAGCTACAGTGGCTCACAGCTTATTTGATAGTGACTATTTAAAAATGCAAATCACTGTATCTTTGAAATAAAGAACCCTATCTAAAAAATTTAAACGTATTTGACTAGATCCATGTTCAACAAATACAATGCAAACAAAAAATGTTCCAGCAATATGCCTCGGCGTCCGGTACAAGAAAAATACCACTGGCGCAGAAAAATTGCAGCTCACAGCTTATTTGATACAGACACTTCAATGCGAAGAAACTTCTGTTTGTCGCGCCGTTAATCTCCCTTGTTTTTGTTTCTTGAATTTTTGATTGTGTTTAGACATTGATTAGATAATTTTTAGCAAGTTCTTGTAAGCTGATGTGCCAAAATGAGCAAAAATTGTAAAATGGGTCATCGCACCACAATTGAACAGCGTGAATTGGTATTAAACCACTTTAAAAAAGGACAAAGTGTTCGAAAAATTGCTGAAAGTGTGAGTGTCTCTACAGTGCAGCACATAATTGAGCGCTTCGTACACGAAAATCGGGTAGAAAATAAGAGGAGAAATGCGCCAAACAATATTTTCACCGTATCCGACGAACAATACTTTGTAAGGAAAGTGAAAGCAAACACAAAGATTTCCGCTCCAAAATTGGTTGCTGAGGTTCATCGTGAATTAAGGAAGTCATGTAGTGCTGAAAGCGTCCGACGAGTGCTTCGCGACCATGATTTCAACGGGCCAGTAGCTCGTAGGATGCCATTCATTTCCAAAAAAAAAAATACAATAAGCCGATTTGCCTTTGCCAAAGAGCATTTGGGATAGCCATCCACGTACTGGAATACGGTTATTTTTGCGGACGAGTCCAAGTTTAACATTTTTGGCTCCGACGGAATGTCATATGTCTGGCACAAGGCAAACACGGAGCTAAACAAGGATAACCTCAAAGCTACTGTGAAGCATGGTGGTGGTAATGTGATAGTTTGGGCCTGCATGTCCGCAGCCGGAGTCAGAAATTTAAAGTAACAATGGACCAAACAAAGTACCTTGATGTACTCTAAAACAATTTGCTGCAAAGCACTGAAAAACTGGGTGTTAGCAACCGATTTCTGTTGTACCAAGACAATGATCCAAAGCACAAGTCGGGAATTGTGCAGTCCTGACCAATTGGGGATTGCTCTCATTTGATGTCTCCGCCAGCACAGTCACCAGATATGAACGTCATTGAGAATCTGTGGACTTTGTTCGAAAACAACATTAGAAGACACAAGATTTCTAATAAACAAGACCTGAAGAAAGCACTGCTAGAGAAATGGCAAAAATTTACTCCTGACAACACAAAAAAAACTCATTAACTCAATGCCGAATATGCTCCAGACTCTGCTTAATGCTAAGGGCTATCATACGAAGTATTGAAATCAACGGGAAACCTCATAATTCACAACAATTTTAATGTTTAATCAAACTGTATCAAATAAGCTGTGACATGAAATTTGTTATTACTTTTAGTTTTTTGTTTTGTAAGATGTAAAACAGCAACTTTGTAACAAATATAAACTTGTTTAATAAACAACAAACATTTTTCTTCAAAATGGTGTTCAAATTTTTTTGATATTGTTATTATTTTTTGAGCTATTGCAACTTAATTTCTTAAAGAAGCACTGTATCAAATAAGCTGTGAGCCACTGTATATGTCAATGTTTTATTTCTTTGTTATTTATCATTTGTTATTGATTTGTTTGTTAATTATTTAATTTATTTAATTTTTCGTTTACACCTATTTATTTCAAATATTTTCTTGTATTGTTTATACCTTGTTTGGTTAATAAATAAAATAAAAAATAAAATCTCTACTCTTCTTCGAAAATCAGTCTTTGCGTCAATTCCCACGCGCTAGAAATTTTTACTGATTTTCGAAGAAAATTAGTATTAAATCCGTTTCGCCGAAAATTCATGTTTTATATATATATATATATATATATATATATATATATATATATATATATATATATATATATATATATATATATATATATATATATATATATATATATATATATATATATATATATATGTATATAAACATACATATATACACTGGGCAAAAAAAGTTCGTGAACACTCATAAGCAAATGATCTGAATTCACTACAAGGGTCGAACAAGCAATATTTTCAAAAGAAAAACATTTTGTTTGTATCTTAAAAAGCACAAAGTATATTTCTAAAACGAAACATTAACAATTTTATGCTTGAAAAATTCCCAAGAATTTGAAATTCAATTGAGGTAAAAAATATTGCAAAAAAAGTCTGTGAACACAATATAAGTAGTAATTTATAAACTAAAAAAAATGAAGTTTAAATTTAATTCAAAACGATGTTGGGCCACCTTTGTTTTTGATTACTTCCAGGAGACGTGCTTGCATCGATCCAACTAGTTTTGTTATAATTTCTATTCTTCCTTGATTACTCTTTACAAATCCTGCAAGGATTTTAGCGGACGTTTACGAATTCTCCTATTAATTTCATCCCAGAAATGCTCAATGGGATTCAGGTCTGGCGATTGTGGAGGGGTTTTGAGAAGTCGACCTACTCTGTAAAGCAACCATTCTTGAACCTTTCGGGCAGTATGCTAAGGGTCGTTATCTTGTTGAAAAACATAAGTTTCCTCTAATCCAAATTTTCTGGCACTCTCAAATAAATTGTCGCTCAGAATATCAAGGTACATATGCTGATTCATAATACCTTCAATTATGTGTAGTTTACCCACTCCTCCTGCACTCATACACCCCCCACACCATTATATTTCCTCCGTCGTGCTTCACCGAAGGTCTGAGGTTTTTGAGTTGTAGGGTTTCCTTCGGTTTCCACCATACTTTCTGTCGTCCGTCGGACCCAAAAAAAATGAAATTGCTCTCCTCCGAAATAATAACACGTTCCCAGAACGAAGGAGGCCTAGATAGGTGTTCTTTAGCAAACACGAGACGGCGTTTCCGATTAAGTTTATTTATAAATGGCTTCCTCCTAGGGACTCGACCGTGAAAGCTACTTTTGTGGAAATCTTTACCGACAGTTTGTGGTGTAACTGTCACTCCATAATCCTGCGACATGTTTTGCACGATAGTCAATGCACTTGTACCCGGTTTCTCACGAATCACTTTTAAAATCTCTCGTTTATGGGCGGAATTCAGTTTTGGCGGGCGTCCAGTACGAGGTCTACTGGCCGCGCATCCTAATTCTTCAAACCGTTTTATAATGTTATGTACGATAGAAGGATTTTTGCTAACAATTTTCCCAATTTCGCGGATACTTTTTCCCTCTCTTCGTAGGTTAACTATTAATTATCGCGCTGATTCGGAAACTTCTATTTTCGTAGCTATTGAAGGACTAAAATGGATCCAAATTTTGAAAGGACTCATAAATTCTATCTCTCTAAGCCATGTGTCATAAGTAATCAAAGTTTAAAGCAATAAATGTTTTCTCAAACTGCTTCAATACCTTGATTAAAACATATGTTCACGGACTTTTTTACCACTCTACATGAAATTCCCCTAAAAATCTTTATGGCAAAAATATTTTGCTGCCAAAATACGGATAAAATTGAACGATTTCATAGTGTTGAGGATTTTACTTGACCATTTTAAGTCAGCAAAAACAAAATTTTTTATTAATTTATATATTTTTCTATAAATATCCTGGTGATTATTTATTTACCAACTATTTTTTCACCCAAAATAGTTAAGCTTCGTTACACAGGAGAAATATTTAAAATAAAATTAATTATGACATAGTATACTTGCTTGTTACTTCTTATTAGTTCATTGCAGCAATTTATCATCTTACCTGGAAATGAATTAAAACGAAAATTTAAAAAAAACACTCGATAGACAATCAATACATAATTGTAAAAATTTTCAAATTTCATGCGTAATTTTTAGAGAAAAAGATGAAAACGAATTTCATTAAGACACACTCAACGATTTCTTAATGAATACAAACAAAATTATATCCGCTTGAAAATAAGATAATATTACTTCGCCAAATTTTCATGCCCACATACTAACATGATAATTTGACGATGAGGTAACGTTCAACAAAAAGTTTGCTAACGGTCATTAACCTATTTATTGTTAGCGTTACGCTTAACGCACTGCTATCAGAAAACATTCGTTTGAGTGAATCGACAGCGTGTATGCAATTAATTTTGGTAAATGGTCAAATGTAAAAAAAGTCGAAAGAACTCTCCAAAAACCGCCAACCGAGTGAGCAATCATCTTTGCTGGCTGCGCAAAGATTTAACGTAGAGAACAACAAAATAAAGTCACGCAAAAAGAATGTACACTTGCAGATAGGTAGATAAGGTTCGGAGTGAGGGTAGCTGAGAGACTATGTCTACTACTTGACTACCTGTTGATTCTTGACTTTCTTCGATGTTCTGAGGCGCGTGTTAAAGTGCGGTCACATAGCGATATTTATACTTTTGGTATCATTTATAATATTTTCGCACTTCTCCAATAAATCACGGAAGTTACCAGCTCTGGAAATCGGTTTCTCTAATCGTACTATTATTAAGTAAGTCGAAGTATGAAAATAAGAGATCGAAGCGGAGTTAGGGAGTGATATTGTTATCTACTTTATCTGTATGAAATAACAAATATCAAGAATTCTCTAGTTAGAACAAAACAAAATGTCGATTTATAAGCCGTTTTCAAATATTGCTCTAGTTGTAAATAAATATTTAATGCTACTAAAAAATATTCTAAATGTGAATAATATTATTCCAAAATCGATGTATTATGAGATTGTTCAAAGATAAACCAGAGAAAAAGAACCGAATATAATTTAAAAATGCGGTTTTATTAATAATCATCAACTTAAAAGGCTACGCTGGATATAAGAATGTTGGAGTCGTGTGTAGTTGTAGTATTTGGTAGTTGATGAGCCCTTAATCCTAGTAAAACTCTGTTGGTAATTTCTTAAAATAAGAAAACTGAATCAGATTTGATTCCTTATGTAAGGGACTTTTCCATAAGTGTATCGGTCGATCACTTGTATGCAGCGCAAGAAGACAAAACTCGCATAGCGAAAGCCGAGCTGCAAGCGCAAGAACAGACGAAAGAAGGTCGAATACGGCGTCGGCGACAAAATTTAGAAGCTATGCATATTCCGCAGACCGTAGAAGACTTACACTATGGGCCTGGTATCGATGATTCCATGTAAGTTGACAAATTTAATGATTTATTCAGACCCAAATTTCCAAACGCGTTTTTCTTAAAAACACTTTTTTCAAATCGGTACCCAAAATTTCTCGAAAACCAATTAACCCATTGCCTTAATTCTTTTTGTGATTATCCTATATAGCATTATATAGTACTTGTCATAGGATTTTTTTTTCGTTACTTAGTTTTTGTTTTATCGGCAAAATAATAACTAATTTTTGGTTTGGTGTAGCACAAGTTCTGCTCGCGACTACTTTAGATTTTCATCACATTACCTGTTTCACAGAAACATGGCTTAACGACAATATTTTGAACAGAGAATTCCTTCCACGTCATACTGTTTTTCGGAGGGATCGTGATCGAGTTGTTTTTTGCAAAGCCGATGGCGGTGGCGTTTTATTTGCCATGCATAACACTCTTCGTGGAACACTCTGTGCCGAATTTGTTCCTTTTCCTCCTGTTGAGTGCATTGTTGTACGTGCTATCCTTTCCCCAACTTCCAATCTATTGGTCTACTGTGTTTATATCCCTTGTAATTTGTCTGTCACTGTATATGAACGTTTTTCTGCTGAGCTTTCTAGTTTCATCCTCTCTCGATTTCCTTCAACTCCCCTCCTAATTTTAGACAACTTCAACATGCCCCCTGTGGAGTGGGACTCCAAAAACCTCAGTTTACTATCCTACAACAACGTCTTTATTGCGACTTCTTCCTTTCTTTCACTTTGTTATTGGTCCCAAATAACATAATCCTCCTTTAACACCAATAACATAATCCTCGATTTAGTCCTTAGATTAGGTTAGGTTATTGAAGAGGGCTGCCAGGAACGCGGCCAGCATTAGGCCACCAATTTGGGCCCATTTGCCACCCTCATAGGCAATCACATGCATTCACACTTACAGCCATGGCACTGGCGAGATTCGAACCCGCAGGCCCCGTAGCACGCGGCTTTTCGGCCTGACGCCTTAGCGAGCAGAGCTACCGGGCCTCCCGATTTAGTCCTTACTAGCGTTCCCTTAGATTCCCTTTCTCTCTCTCCTGCTCCTTTTGCATGTGAGCCACCCGATCCTCATCACCCTCTTCTCCTGCTTGATGTTGACCTCAACTTCCAGGTAAGGAATAAATCAGCGTTTCAGCGTTTCAATTTCTTTAAAGCTGTCTTTCAAAAAAATTCCTCTGAAATTAATCTTATCAATTGGTTTTCATTTTTCAAAGGATTGGATGTTGGTTGTGCATTGTCCAAGTTCTACTCTTTCTTTTCTAACCTTATCTTTCGTTTTACTCCCATTAAACGTCCTCTCAAACCTAATTATGTCCCTTGGTTCACATTGAAAGTCTCTGATGCTCTGAAAGCCAAGGATAAAGCTCGTGAAAAACTGAAGAAGACGGGTTCACCCACTGACCTTCAGGAATTCCGTAGTTTGCGTTCTGATGCTAAAAAAAAGTGCTCAAGCAGGCTATGTGTGATTACTGTTCGAACATCGAGGCTTCAATCTGTTCTAATCAATCTAAATCCTTTTAGTCCTACATCCGTTCCCTCAAATCCAAGTCTTCAATTCCTGATTCTTTGTCTCTTGATGTTACTGCTTTCACTCCTCAGGCTATTTGTGATTTGTTTGCTGTCTTTTTTTCCTCCTCCTTTAAAAAAAGCTTACTGAACACCTCGATAGCTCCCACTGAATTATCTATGTTTAGTATCAATCGTTTGGAAGTTGAAATCCTTTTGCATACCTTAAATTCTAATGCTAGCTCCGGTCCTGATGGTATTCCTAATATCCTTGTCAAATACCTCTCATCCTCGCTCTATGTACCTTTAGCTATCCTTTTCAACATTAGCCTTACATCTGGTGTATTCCCCTCTTTATGGAAATCTGCCAATATTATCCCAATCTTCAAATGTGGTGATCCTTCCGTTGTTTCCAATTATCGTCCTATATCCCTCCTCTGCTGTTTCAGTAAAATCCTTGAACGTCTTTTCTGCAATAGAATTTATCCTTCTCTAGAGCCCTTACTTGCTCCTGAGCAGCATGGTTTTATTAAGGGTCGCTCTATATCAACCAACCTTATGGAGTTCACTAATTTTGTAGCCTTTGCCTTCGATTGTCAACGTCAAGTTGATGCAATTTACACGGACTTTTCGAAGGCTTTTGATTCTGTGAACCATAACCTGCTGTTTCTTAAACTTAATGGCTTCGGTGTTTTTGGTGCCCTCCTTTTCTGGCTTTCCTCCTATCTTCATAGTCATTTCTGCAGAGTCACTTTTAATGGTTCCATTTCCTTTCCTATATTTCCCACATCCGGAGTTCCCCAGGGTTCTATTATAGGTTCCCTACTTTTTATCTTGTTTGTCAATGACCTTCCATCTGTTATCAATTCTCCCTGTCTTTTATATGCGGATGACTTAAAATTATACAGAGCAATCAGGTCTGCGAACGATTTTCACCAATTGCAAGTTGATTTGTTTGCTCTTAATCTCTGGTGTCAAGACGACTTTCTGCCACTGAACATTTTGAAGTGCCATCAGATGTCTTTCGCATATAAAAATACTCCACATGTGTCTAAAAAAAAGAATGAAACATAAAAATTTCATTCTTTTTTTTTTGCTTTCTTAACGCTGTAATTGGAATTATATCTGTAGCGCAAGGGATAAATAAATAAATAAATTAGGTGCTAAAATATGTCATGGAATGGGCGAAAAAGATAAAAGTATGGAATCTATAGAATTACTTATCCAGAATGCGACAAAGTATAAATCGGTTAAACAAAGCAGTTAGTTGGTGTTAGACTAACGGAACATAAGCAGAAAGCAGCCTCATCGAGGAAAAGGAATATAACGTTAGTACGATCAGCAGTTACGAAATACATCCTAGAGGAGAAGCACAGCATTAGATGGGACAACTTGGAGGTGATCAAAGAGGTACAGAAAGTGCGAAAAAAAACGTACGAGAGCCTGAACATTTGAAAAACCCCGATAAATAGACGATTCAACATAGAGCAGGGCTACTGTGCATCACCATTGCTCAGGTTGAATTGAACAGACATTTTATGGTGAGGAATAAACAACAAATGTAACAAATAAGGAATTAATATATGTTAAAATGTAGTTAAGTAATCAGTATGTAATTAGCAAAAATTAATACTTTTAAAGTAAGAATTATACGTAAGATACTTAAGGGGGGAGATTCATGTAAAATTTTCAAATAAGTCATATTTTTTGCGTTCATAAAATGTTAGTATAACATCTTGTAAATATGTCACCAAATTTTTAAAACTTAATTCAAAGTATTTCTTACGTTAAAATTTATATACGTGACCCTCTTGTACTCTGCATTCGAGTATTGTCAGAAGTACAGTTGAGCGGCCGACTTTGACTACTTGTTTTTAAATGCCTTTACCTTGCAACTTTCCTATTACTAAAAATTTGGGTGAGCTGTGTGCTAAAAAGTGAGTGTATTGGCCACGTGGGTAGTCGTTTTAGAAAGGTTAAAAAATATCACAAATTTGGAGGAAGTGGTAAACTAACCGAAGCGCTTATAAACAAATTGGCATTATACTACGGATTAGCCATTCGGAGGAGTGCCAACAGCCTCGAGGATATGACAAAGGCTGTAATAGCCACTTACTATCATATGTGCTCTACGGATGATAATCCAAAACATGAGGACTGTCCACCGGGGCCCGACAGCTGGTGCAAGTGGCGGAAAGCTGAAGCTTCTGGAGAAAATTCAAAACTTATTCAACACCCTGCACCACTACATACAGAAGTCCAAGAGTATGTAAAGCCAATATTTGAAGATTAATCCCGAGATGATTTGCTCGAAAGATGTTTGGGTGGCCATACGCAGAATTCAAATGAGAGTTTCAATTCGACCGTTTGTTGTCTCGCTCCAAAGTACTTACATTCAGGCGGTTGGATTATTCAATGAAGGGAGTACATCTCTTTTACAAGTAATGAATAATTTAGATATACGTGTTGTGCAAAACTTAAGCAACTCACTACATGTCGGAATGAAAGGGAAAATTGCAATCAAAATATAAAGAATTTTCTTCATTTTTTTTTTAATTTATACGTTAGCATGTTGCTTAAAGCTCTGCAATAAAAAAAGTACATCAGTATTTTAACTGTTCTTACAAAAACAAAACACAATACACCAACAAAAAAGCTGTGCAAAATCTAAGCAACTTTCAAAACACAGCTACGAACAAAAGATAACGGGGATTTCCTGATGTTTTTTTTTATCTGATGTTCGTGTCAATTATATCAGCATAGATCGTCTTCCCTTTGGGTATAGTTGTGACTAAAAAAATGAAATTTAAAATGTAGCGTAATCAATACGATAAATCAAACGTAATTTCGCTATATTATTCCGGAAAACGCAAATAGAGATTGCCAAATCGTTAAATATAAACAAATCTTTAATTTCAAGATGGATTACGAAATATAAAAACACGGGTTGTGTGAAAAGTGTAAATTTTGGTGGAAGGCCGCGTAAAACTACCATTAGAGATGACTAACAAATTACAAAATTGATAAAAATAAAACCGTTTATCTCGTCAAAAGAAATTGTATAAGAGCTAGGCTTAAATGACAGCTCAAGCACTGTTCGCAGACGGGCAATTGAATTCGATCTAAAAAGCTATACAACTTTAAAAAAAAAATAATGCTCACAAAAAGACATGCAAGGAAAAGGTAAACTGCTCGAACAACACTTTTAAACATTATTATTTTACTATTTATATGGGTGTTTCAACATGATAATGACCCAAAACACACATCGAAGTTGGTTAAAGAATGTCTTAGCTCTAAAAGTATTCAAGTTTTTGATTGGCCGGCACAATCGCCCGACTTGAATCCTATAGAAAACGTGTTCGGTATATTGAAACGACGTATGGGAACAGTACAGTTTGCAAACAAGGACCAATTGTTTACAAACCTAATAACCGAATGGGAAAAAATTGACCTATCAATTTTAAATAATTTAGTTGAATCAATGCCCCGCAGATGTGCCACTGTTATCAAAAATTACGGCTATTCACGAAATATTAATAAAAGTTGCTTAGATTTTGCACAAGCCTTTTTGTTGGTGTATTTTGTTTACGTTTTTTTAAGAACAGTTAAAATGCTGATGTCCTTTTTTTATTGCAGAGTTTTAAGCAACATGCTAACGTGTAAATTAAAAAAAAGGAAAAAATTATTTATATTTTGATTGCAATTTTCCCTTTCATTCCGACATGTAGTGAGTTGCTTAAGCTTTGCACAGCACTGTAATAATTGGCCGACAGTGTAAATTATACGCAGATAAAGTAGATGAACAGAGAGCGACTCGAACAAATCGGCGCAGCTTGTTACCGACGAAAGAAGCTCGTCAAGCACGTGATTTGGACCTTCTTGAGAAAAGTGAGCTATACGAGCCTACAGAAGGACTAGTATATGACGCTTGAATTGCTAACTAATCAGTAAGTCAATCAGTAAGTCTACAATCGTTGAATTTTTATGAAATCAAACTTTAAACGCGTTTTTCCTAAAACACTATTTTTCACATCGGCGTGGACGATAGCTCAAAAAGTTTTCTATCGATCGTACTGAAATTTCGCACACATCTTTTCATTGATATTACTTTCTATATGAACCTATTTGTTTTGGATTTCTATTGAAAAATCATTTTTTTCCTAGGAAAAACCATTGAAAAATTAGGCTGAAAATTCAAATAATTGTTATAAAGTTTTTCAATCTGCAAATTTTTATTTTTCACTAATTTTTTTAGGTTCATCTACAAAACATAACATTAATAATCATACAGAATTTGTTTTTTATTATTTTCGATCAACACCACAGAAACTACAAACTACGACAACCGACAACTCCCGTTGCGACCTTCCCAGAAGACTAAACTGAAAATCGGACATTTTGGAATATTTGAAAACAAAATTTTTTTTTTGCAATAGATAAAAATATAAATAAATCATATGCAAAGTTTTGAAAATGTAGAATAAATTATTCACTAAAGAAAAAAATCATCAAAATCGACTAAAATTCGCGGGTCTATATGTATTTCTCTTAGACCGATAGACACTGAAGAAGAGGGCAGATTGCCCTCGAAATATTGATATTTGCCAAGAAATTAAAAAAAAAAAAAATACGGTGGTCCGCTGTTGAACCTTCGACATGGTTCGAACTGTAGTGGGTATTGCAACAAACCAGCACATTAAATATTTGAATTGCTTTCAATTGAAACTCTAACAAGCTTAGCTATGCAATTCTAGTCAAAAAAATAATGACTTTTTTGAAAACTTTCATTCTGTCAAGTTTTTTTCTTTTAGAATACCGTATTTTAAGGAACTTACTTCGCTTTTAAAGTACCTCGTGACACACATTACCTCTGAAACGATTTTACCAAAAAGAAAAATGTCAAACTCATTGGATTTATCACTATCGCCAGCTCTCTATTCCATATTTCGCAGCAGCTACCAATCGATAATACGAGAAGAGCTGAAAAATAAACGACTAACACAGCTGGAAGCCCAAACTATGATGCTAATCTACTTTAAATTCGTCCTGAAAAACGGAAGACAAGCAAAATTCATGACCAGACGTCAGCTTGCTAATGTTTTTCATGTTTTCTTTAACGTGTTGGATGCGAACTTAATAGACGGAATGCTTACGGCTATCGAGCCAGGATCGAAGAACTTTATTTCACCACAAAGCTATTTGAGACTGATGGCTATGATACTGAGAGGTACGATCGAAGATAAGATACGGCTTTGCTTTAAGGTAGAAAAATAGCGAAATTTAAATAAAAACCACTTTTAAGTAAAACAAGGTCTTAACTTGCAGACCTATGATACGCACGGCAATGGCTTTATAACGAGAGAAAGACTTCGACGATATTATCGAAACATGTTTCAAGTTGACGCCGAAGAAATTGACGAGATCACAAATGTATAAAAGAAATTATAGTATTTATTGTTATAATTCGTAATCAAATTTATGTTGCAGGATTTCGTAGAGAGCGTTCTTCGGAAAATGGACCTTGACAGAGATAAGAAAATATCATTCAATGATTATGCTGAAAGTGTTCGTAAAAATCCGGGATTACTTGAATTTCTCGGAAAGTGCATACCAGATTTGCTCGTTTATAATAACTTATTTAAAAAAACAGGCGCTTGTTAATCATAGCAATGAATCTGTCTAAATATTTGCTATAATTCGGGAAAAAATGATCTACATTTATGATTGTAATTTGGGGAAAAATGATCTGCATCATTAAAAATATGATACGGCATTATGAATCGATATTTATTTCATAAAAAACTTACTGGAGGGTAAAGTTGATGCACATGGACTGTGCATTCTGATAGATTGATGGAGAGAGTGGAAGGAAGGAAGGGGAAAAAAGTACTCCCTTCTTTCTATGCTTTTAATCGTTCAGCATGGCACTTAGGTTAGGTTAGTTTGTACTGGCTGGCACAAGGCCCCAAATAGACCTACTGGTCCATAGTGATACCAGATAAATGGACCTCGAGAAAGAAAATTCAGTCCAAGCGGCCATCAAAGGCCCCGGACTTTTTCACGAACTGAAGGATGTCCTTCAGCTTTTGCTCTGCCACGTGCGAGAGATCCACCAGCCAGGGCTCACCGAAATATCGCAGTCTGATTTTCTCCAGTGCCGGGCAGTGACACAGGAGATGCTGGATTGTTTCTGAGACCCGCGGCTCTTGACACATCCTACAGGTGTCGCTCATAAGGAGTCCCATTTTCATAGCATGTGCTGCTACAAAACAATGACCAGTAATGATACCAACGAGTCGTTTGCAGTCAGTCCGCGTTAACTCGAGGAGGTACTTAGTCGTTGCAAGATTGTATGACCCCCACATGATTTTAGTTACCCTGCAGGTCTGAGTTGCACCTCATCTGCATCATTTTGGAGTCGATTGAGAACTTAATCGTTTGGATAAGAGTAAGGATGTCTACCGATCCCGAAAGGGGAAGACTAGCCCCATACTTGGCTAACGCATCCACCTTCTCATTTCCAACAATGCCCTTATGACCGGGAACCCAGAAGATTCTGACTCTTCGGCTGTTACCCAGTCTGTTCAGGGTCTGAATGCAATCGAATACACACTTCGATTTGTATGTGTGAGACATCAGTGCTTTTACCGCCGCTTGACTTTCCGTAAAGATATTTAATTCTTCACTTATAGTATCTTTGGCATATATCAGATCTGCAGCTTTACGAATCGCAAAACCCTCCGCCTGGAAAATACTACTGTGAAACGGAGGCCTGAAAGCTGCTTCCATAGCTGCATCTGCAGAATATGCTGCAGCACCCACTCCTGCAGCTGTTTTCAAGCAGTCAGTGTAGATGCTAAGAGCTGTTGGGCACATTTGCCGATTCCATTCCTGCCCATCTCCCACAGTCGCTCGATATCCCCGCTCAAAGCACAGAGTGAGAACCAGGTAGTCAGTGCTTACTGCGTATCCCCGTTCTATACTGCTGTAGCTGAAGGATCCTGACTCGAAGTGTCCTGATTCCCTCAGCCTGACAACCGCTTTTACGGGAGTGCCTCTAATAAAGAGATCAAGCGGGGGGAGATGAAGCAGGACGTTCAGAGCAGACGAAGGAGTCGAGGCTAAGGCACCTGCAGTGCACAGGGCGGCCAACCGCTGAACTCTATTCGCCATGCTAGCAAAGGTGGTTTTATTCACTGCTGGCCACCAGACCAAGCATTCGTAAACAAGGATCGGCCTAGCTATCGCCAAGTAGATCCAGTGCGCTAGAGCAGGACTTAGACCCCACGTTTTATCCAGCACTCTCTTGCTGGCATAAAACGCGTTGCTTGCCCGCTTAACTGTTTCCTCTAAATTCACCTTCCATGTGAGCTTGCTGTCCAGAATAAGACCCAAGTACTAAGTTTGTAACTTGAGAGCTAACCAGGAGCCGCCCAGCATGATTAGGTCTAAATTGGGAGTTTTTTACTTTCTAGTGAAGAACACAATATCCGTCTTATTGGGGTAGCCTAGAGAGTACTCGATGAGGTGATCAAGGGTATGTGGAAACCTACCCGAGACTAAAATAACAATGTCGTCAGCATAGGCCACAGCCGTGAGTGCCTTGCTTTCCAACTTTTTCAGAATTGAGTTCGTAACAAGGTTCGACAAGAGAGGGGATAGAACCCCTCCCTGCGGAGTGCCTCTGTGGACCTTTCTTGTGATTTGCGCACCCGACCACTCCGCTGATATGAGCCTGTGCTTAAGCATGTTGTTTATGAAGCTGCAAATAGCGGGATGAGTGTTGTGTGCGTGGAGGCTCCCCATAATATCTGTTGTGTGCACGTTATTGAAGGCGCCTTCAATATCAAGAAAAGCTTCCAAAGCGTATTCTTTGTAATGGAATACCCTTTCAATTTTGAGGACTACCCTATGGAGAGCCATTTCAACAGATTTCCCTTTCATATACGCATTTTGGGCTCTCGATAGAGTTTGAGTACCAAGTCTGTGTTTGATATGTAGATCTAGTAATCTTTCGAAAACTTTAAGGAGGAAGGAGATCAGGCTAATTTGCCTGTAGTGCTTCGAATACGCATGGTTGACTTTACTCGCCTTGGGTATAAATACAACCTTAGCGGTCCTCCAGGCTGCAGGTACGTGGCTTAGCACTAGACAGCCTTTGTAAATTTGTGTTAGCCAGGAAACGGCAAGCATACCTGTCTTTTGAAGCATGACCGGCAGAATTCCATCCGGACCGGGAGATTTGAAGGGCTTGAAGGTGTCAATTGCCCAGACAAGCCTCTGCTTGGTGACAACTTCGGAAATGCCTTCGATGTCATGCAGATCAGACGCCTGCTCACGAGTGAAAGGGGTGGAGTCATCCAAACAGCCCGGAAAGTGAATATCTACGAGGATCTTCAGCGTTTCCGAGCTGTTGCTTGTCCACTCCCCATCAGGCCTGCATAACAGGCTAGGCGTGACAGGGCGTTTTCTGAGTCTTGCCGTCTCCGAGGTGGATTCAATCCTGAAGCACACTGCTTCGCCTCCATTTGTCTCGGTTCAGTGACCGTGTCCTCCAGTTCGGTGCTCCCAAAAGTGACCTGCTGCTAGCATCTATCGAATCCTCCCAGCGCTTGCGTGGCTTACCAACTGGCCTGGCTCCGCTCGCTCCCCCTTGAGAGACCGTTTGGGGATTCGATTATCACTCCATTCGTTCGACATGGCCAGCCCATTGTAATTTTTGTAGTCGTATGACGGTAGATTTCCGGCTTGTCATATATGGTATACAGCTCGTTGTTGTGTCGGATTCGCCATCTATCTTCTTCCCGTATTGGACCGATGATCCTTCGCAATACCCTTCTCTCGAACGTATTCAAGGCTTTTTCAGATGCCTGGGTCAGCGTCCAGGTTTCGCTTCCGTAGCACAGCACAGGTCTTATGCCGGATTTATACATAGGGACGAGCGTCTCGTGGACAAGACTCACCAAGACTCAACAAGACATTGGACGAGACTCAGCAAGACATAGGGTGAATTGTTTATTTAGGACATTGCACCATGCAACACGGACCATGCACCATGCACCTTTCATAGGGTGAATTGTTTACTTAGGATATTGCACCATGCATCTTTCGACAGATGTGAGCTGTTTTGTTCAGTTCAGTGAACGATGGCTGAGCTACAGGTTGTGGCTATTGCAACTGCCTGGTGTGCGTTGAGTGATTTCAATCTGGGACACGCAAAGACATGTTTGAAGTCCCAGCGAAAAATTCGAAAATGTGGATGAGCACATGCTACCCTCTCGAATCCCTTTGACTCGATGCATAAAACCGACTTCGCTTCCAGCGGCTTCGAGCTAGGACGAGACGGTCATAAACACTCAGGCACAGCAATAAAAGGATCATTATCCCTTCATAAAACAAACAAGAGCCGACGAGCAAACCATTTACACACGCGTGCTTGCCATGAAAAAACAGCCGAGAATAGACAAGGAGACCATTTACACACAGACCTCGTCTACACTTGCCATTCCTCGGCGAGAATGTAAACCCGGCATTATAATTGTTTTATAGACGCGAAGCTTCGTATTCCTGTGTACGCATTGAGATTTCAAAGTGGGAAACACCGAAAAGAATGTCTTATTGGCTAATTGAATCTGTCGTTTGATTTCGAGAGGTTCGTCCCTAGGTACACGAAGTTGTCTACGTTTTCAAGGTTATACTCCCCTATCGTTATGTTTTTCTTATTGGCGTCCTTTTCCTTGATTGAGTGTTTTTTTGTTCGTTAATTTGAAAACCAACTTCCTGTGCGATTTTGTCTGGAGCTACAAATACTTCCTTGGCGTCGTTGAACGAACGTGAAATAATGTTGACGTTACCAGCGTAAGCTACTAGCTGTGTCGACTTAAATAAAAGAGTTCATCTCGTGTCAACGGGGATTTTTCTGATGACATACTCAAGCGCTAAGTTAAAGAGTACCGGAGCTAATCCATCCCCTTGTTTTAGCCCTTTATTCGTCGAAAACGAGTCGGTCATATTATTCTGAATCAGCACTTGTGACGTGGAGTCGGTCATGGTCATTTTCACCAGTCGTACCAACTTTGCTGGGATTCCGAGCTGCAGCATGATGTTATAAAATGCAGTTCGGTTGATGCTGTCGTACGCTTGTTTGAAGTCGTCGAATATTTGATGGACATCAACGTTGTATTCCCAGCATTTTTCCAAAATTTGTTTGACCGTAAATATTTGGTCTGTTGTCGATCTTCCACATCTGAAACCACCTTGATATTCACCAAGAATTTTTCCGGCGTGATGGGAAATCATTAACTCTCAAATCTTTGTCAAGAGCTTGTACGACGTACAAAGTAGTGATATGCCCCTGTAGTTTTCGCATAGTAGTTTATCTGCTTTCTTGTGAATGGGACATATGTATAACACTTTTTCGCCACTCATCCGGCATCGTTTCTTGTTGTCAGATGCCTGTCACCAATCCATGGATTGTCCTTAAAACGGAAATCCCGCCTGTCTTCAGGAGCTCCTCGGGGGTCCCATCGATGCCCGGTGCTTTGTTGGGTTTCAAGCGGTCCATGGCCTGTCGGACTTCATCTAGTGTAAGAGGATGAGATGAGGCACTGTCAAGATACGTACCAATTAGTGATGGTGATTCGTCGGGTGCGGGGACATTTCCGTTCAGTGATTGCTGGAAAGGACGCCCATCTTTTCTTCACTTGTTGACTTCCAACTTCCAAAAATGACTTCCAAATAGCCACTTACGATGTTTCCATCGGCAGCCCTACATAGGCTAGTTCGTGGTTTAAGGCGGTCATCTAGTATGAAGGCCGTTTTTTAATGCTTTTTTTGGGGAATTTTTTTTTGACAAACCATTGACATAAAATAGTTAATAAATTATGTATCATTTTTAATACCATTTAGACAAACTTTGTGCATTTTTTGAATTAACTTTATACAAAATAGTCGGAGATACATCGCCCAAGAAGAACATGTACATAAAAAGAGGTGCCCCACTGCTGCCATGATTCCGGCCGCTCTGCTTATCTGAAATCAAAAAACCAAACGCAGTTTTGATTGTGAGCCTTGAGACTCCAAAGTGAAGTAAAATTAAGTTAGAATTCCAAAAACTATTTTTTTTACGCTTTAAAAAAATAAAATCAATTTTTCGTGTTTTTTTTTTTGGGTTTATTTAGCTTGTAAAATGAAAAGTAATGAAGCAATCTTAATTATTTTACGTCATTTTGTAGTTATTTATGTACTTAAAATTATGTATGAATTTGAGCAGGATCAATCAAATAGTTTTTGAGATATCATGGCAGCAGTTTGAAAAAATCGTGTTTTGAGGAAAACGCGTTTGAAAGTTGTTGTATATAATTCATAATAAAAAAATGGAGTACACCTTCTTTTTCTTCAAAGTAGTCATGTAAGGCCGTTTTCTCTTCTCTGTTGGATATCCGGGCTTGTTTGGCGAAATCGGTCAAGCGTCTCTCTGAGCGGTCGATGCGAGAATCGTTACGTTGATGAAGGAAGGCTTGGGCATTTAGCCCAATATTTACTCCCATGATTTCCATCACCTTTAAGATCGGTTCGAATCATTCGTTGAAGATTAGCACAGCAATAAATGTGGCGATTTCGAGGACTTTTGCACCAGAATGAAGATGCTTTGGAGCGAAAGTCCAGATTATTGAGTTTGTGAACAGTTCTGGGTACCCGTTAGTTGACAATTAGCACTGTGTACAATAAGTACAATTTAGTTACACAAAAGAGCCAAGTAAGGAGCTGGGCTCGAAAATATTCGATGAGAAAATAAGCGTATAGCTCCTACGGCTTACGAAAACTTCCTACGGTAACACTGTATACTTGCTACGGTTTACGGCTGTAACTTTTCGACGGCTTCAAAGTTCGAAAAATTCTTCTACCCACGTATTCTATACATGTTTTAGATGTTATTTATTAAAAAACAAAAAAATCGATTTTTATTTTCTGACACACTAGACGACTGCCTTAAAGCCTTGTTTTAAGTGCCTCACTACTTTGTACACTTGTCGTGTGTTGTTAATCATAAAGTTGTCATTCATGTTATTCAGCATGCTGTCAAAATGCTTTCGTTTCTTACGTCTAATTATTCTATTAGCTACTCTCCGAAGATCGTCATATTTTTCTTTCTTGGCTCTAGTCGGTCGTTCAATGTGGATTTTTTAGGCCGCATTCTTTTCATCCAACGCGGCTTGACATTCCTCGTCGAACCATTCATTTCTGCGTTGCCCGGCTGTATATCCCACTACTTTTTCGGCTGCTGCGTTCACTGCGCTTTTGATGGTAGTCCAAACATTATAATACATCTCCATCATTTCTCCACCAGATACTTTAGGAAAAACCCAGCTTTAATATTGTCCATAAGCTGCGAATTTATTCCCATATCTGCAACGCCATAATTAATCGAAATACGCGGTATTTTAGTTGAATTTCGATATCAAAATTATTAGTAAGATTTTGTAAAACTGTTCAATCAAAGCGTAAAATTTTCATTTGTTTCAGCATTATTGCATGAAATGTTATTTCATTTGGTTCGAATATATATCAAAAGTGAAATATTTACATCTTCCCATACTACCTACAATCAACCGAAATTTAATTATACATTTCAAGAACACTTCATTGCACTGTTCACTCAAGTTGTTCAGTTTACCGACACTGCAACGCACCATATTCGTCGCGACCGAACACAAATAAAATCGTGATTAATTATTTATAAAAGCTTGTTTTGGTAAAGATCGCGTAAATCCGGCGTCCTTGTATGAGTTCTGCATCGAATCGATTCGATTCATCCATAAATTTTCGATTACTTGCAGTCATATATGGCAATGCTGAGTATTGCATTTCAGGCTGCAGTCATGTCTTTTGCACAGTGCAAATCTGGTATTTCGTGCCTGATTACACTTCGTCGTCACAGTGGGAAACTGGAACATAAGTTGTTCTTTTTGCAATTTCTATTTTCCAAGCCGAACGCAATGCCATCATCCTGCTATGACGTTTCGGTTTGTTTAATTAACGATATTTTACACGTCAAATAAATTATTCACTTTGCGACAATTAAATAGTTTCGCGCTATTAATTTGAGAGTCCAAAGTGATAATATTCGCCTTGAAATCGTTTTAAATTGTAAGTCTGGAACTGGGCTATCTAAAGCAGATGTAGAACTCGCCGATTATCCTTGTTCTAATTCTATTTTCGCTTGATGCAAGCGAAACAGCTCAATGCATTTCGTTACGGGAAAAAATGTTAACACAATTTGTCATGAAAACAAGTTTTTGTTGCTTGTTTGTTGTGACTTTGTTGTACATTTTAACTCATATGGGATATTGCGATTTACTTTTGGCTGTGAATTTTTCTTTGTCGTGATCGTCTCAATGCTGTTGGCGCTGTTAAAGTCGATTGTTGATTGTTTTCGATTTGATGAACGCGAAGGTGGCATGTTGGCGTAGTGAATGATGTACTAAAGCCAGTGGAATAGTTTTCGCTTTCATTTTGATATTTTCGTCCTTTGCGACGTAGTTTTATCTTTATTTACGGAATTCATATCATCTGAAAAGTTTGAGTTGAATGATGCAAGTTCAAATGTTGCAAATAAAGTTCGAATATTGTCTACTGAGCGCGATACGTCGGATGTGGATTGATTTTCGTTCAAGGGGACATGGCAACTTCAAATTTTTAATAAATCGATTTTTGTTTTTTGATTGAATATGTTATGCCGGGTTTCCACCAAAGAGACAAAACAAAAAACACGGACAAAACATGTTTTTCTGAACAAAAACACGAAATTTTATAAAAACTGAACAGTTTCGCGAGCATTTTTGTCTCTGAAAACTGTTTTAGTAAACAAAACACCTTTTTTGTCCGTGTTTCTTGTTTTGTCTCTTTGGTGGAAACCCGGCATTAGAATGAAGCTTTAAAAACATGATTTTAATAATACAAAATTGAAATTAAAAAAAAAAAAAATTTTGTGAGCATATATAGCGAAGCCCTCCAAGGTAATTTTTTCTATGAATTTCGTTCACTACGCTATACTGCTTAATCGACTTAGGCTAAAGTGTAGAGAAAGATAAGTTAGTCAACTCCTTCAAAAGAAGCAAGAAAACAAAAAAAATAGCTGAAAAAGATGCTTCTAAAAAAAGTGTTAAAACTCCAAAAAAAAAAGGTCCGAAAAAGTTCAACTGACACTAAAATTGATAAAAATTTATCAACATATTATGACCTACCTATACGACGAAATTCTAATTCGGTTAAAAACATGCGCAAGGAAATTTGGGCAGCATATTACCAAAAAAAATCAACTGATGAGAACCCTCAACACTCTTACTGCCCTGTAGTAGAAAAGACATGGTGTGACTGTCGCAAGGCAGAGGTAGCTGGTGGTAATGCTTTAAAAAATTTCAAGCATCCTCCACTTTTAGATGATGAGGTACAAGAAATTTTAAAGCCTCTTTATGAAGACTTATCATCAGAAGATTTATTAAAGCGCTGCTTGGGCAATTTTACGCTGAATAATAACGAAAGCTATAATTATTTTATTTGGAATTTGGCCCCCAAACATACTTTTTGTGGAAAAAATGTCATAAGTATGGCTGCAAATATTTCTGCACGTACATTCAATGAAGGATTTATGGCTATCTTGAAAATAATGCAAGTCATGGGAATTACAATTGGCCAATGTGCGCTGGAACATGCAGACAATAGAGACGCTGTAAGAATCAACCAGGCGGAAAAACACTGGACTGAGGCATCTAAAGAGGCCAGAATTGCTCGAAGGGAGCAAAAATCTTTGCAAGATGAGGAGTATGAGCAAGAGGAAAGTATACTGTATGGTCCAGGCAAAGCAGATTAAAATTCGTTAAAATTTATTATAAAAAATATTGAATTTTAACCTTAAACGCGATTTTATCGAAACAATCTTTTTCAAGTTGGCGTGCATGATTAAGAAAAATGTCTTTATCCAATCATTCTGAAATTTTAACACTTTAATCTGCACATGTTACTGCTCAGAATGAACAACGGATGAAAAAATCGGAATCAATTTTTTTTAGTTATAACCGATTTCTGGGGGAAAAAAACCTCGATTTTCGAAAGAAAAAACGCCGCCATTTTATTTTTTTAGCAACCAAATTTTATTTTTTTAGTTCATTCTAAGGCTGCTTTTATGCTGATAAAAACTCCGTTTTTTCAGCCTCTTCTGAGGGCAGTTATCGTGCACGCCAGGTTTTTTTGTTGTTTTTTCAAAAAAATTGTAGTAGAGGACAGAGGGCCACAGAAAAATGTTTAACAATTTTTTTTTATGTAGTCTAAGGCAAATTAAGTATATGTACAAAGTTTCACTAAGATATTTTTTTTTTATTCAATTAAAAACTAACCTTTGAAAAAAAATTATTTTTCAATTTGAAGGTGCTATGTCTCTTTGAGTTCCGACTATGAAGAGAGGTTTACGAGATGAATGGCTTAAAACTTTTTCAAGGATAGGCAAACCAGAAGGGTTTTTGAGCCTCCAAGCAAAAACAAATAAAAGTTACCTACATACAGTTATTATCGGGCGAATATAAATTTCAATTTCGCAGCTTTGGTTTTACAGCAGAAAGAAATGGATAATCGATAAATAATTTTTCAACACCCTTTTTTCCCCTAGTGAAGATGGAAAAAAAATCTGCTTACCAGTTCCCCGGTTGATCTATCACCATGGAGTATGTGAGATTCTACTCACTAGAAAAAAAGACCATCTACAAGCCCACGAAGTTCCCAGTCGGGAACCGCCTAAGCACCGCTTCAACCCGGTCGTGCTGACTCACCTATCGGTAACCACGGACTTCAGAAACTACCACAACGCATGGGTCGGTAAGGCAACCTTCGTCCCCTTTTATGCGTAGTGCTTTCTCAGCGTATGTTGAGACTGCGCGCCAATTCTCTTTGTTTCGCAGCATCTTCTCAGGCGTTACTAGGCCGATCGTGGACTCAATGCGCCTGAAACTTACAAAGCGGATGCACGTAAAGAATATGTGCTTGAGCTTCATCGAGCTCAGTCACACAGTACCGGCAGTACGATGTGACCACCTTACCCATTTTGTTCAGGTATTTCCTGAAGTAACCGTGCCCTGTCAAGCTTTGACAAAGGTACAAGTTTACCTCTTCGTGCCTCCAATTAAGCCAATGCTCAATAAGACCAATGAGCTTAGCCGTCTAGCGTCCTTTACCACTCTATCTCCAACGTTGTTGGCAAAGTGGGAGGGTAAGCATACGCGCGTGCGTCAGAATCTCAGTTCTGCCCAGCTCTGAGCGAAAGAGGAACCCTTTCTTGCGTTTTCACGCTAGAAGGTCAATCGGAATTACTCCCGATACCACTATCACAGACTCTTTTGAGAGCGTGCGTTAGCTACAGGCGATTCGCAGGGCACCCTTGCGCTGGACACTGGCAATGCATTTCCGGAACTTCTTAGTTCGGAGCGCATCTCCCCAGATTTCGGCTCCATCTAGCAAGATGGAATCGGTCGTTACCATCAGCAGCCTCCGTCGCGTCTCACCCCCAAACGTCAGCCGGGTGTCCAGGGTCACTTCCAGATACCTGACCGACTTACTGGTCTGGAAATTGACGGAGCCAACTGCCATGGGTATGACAGTTGGTATCTTCCGCTTCGTCAGCATAGCAATCTTTTTTAGAGACTGCCAGTTGGAGACCGTGCTTGGTTATGCACCTATCCACCCTCCTCATGACTTGGCTTAGTCTGAGTTGAGCGAATTAGGCAGATCTGAAAAAGATTATCACTGCGACGTCATCAGCGTAACCTACGAGAAACACATCCGCAAGCATTTCCAGGCGCAGTAGATCATCGTACATGATGTTTCGGAGGTCAGGTCTTAAGCCGCACCTGAGGTGACAGGTCTCCTTTTGATTCCTTCCTTTCGACTCTTTCGTC
Source organism: Nemotelus pantherinus (assembly GCA_963978885.1). NCBI lineage: Eukaryota > Metazoa > Arthropoda > Insecta > Diptera > Stratiomyidae > Nemotelus > Nemotelus pantherinus. The sequence goes on from OZ022264.1 coordinate 219,059,557, forward strand.
GGTGTCGTAGAGCAACCTTCGGTCCTTAAGGTAATCCCGCATCAAGGATAGCAAGTAGCTAGAGATACGGAACGTCTGTTCAAGGGCCCGTAGGATGTCCGTCCATCTTGCCAAGTTGAAAGCGTTTTGTACGTCCAAGGTTACCAGCAGGACTACCGATCTGGCTTGATGGCATGCCTTTTTCGCCCTTGCTGCAGACCCAACCACCTCTGAGATGACATCGATTGTTGAATGCTCTTTCCGGAAGCTGTGATGCCTGCAAGAAAGATCGCCAGCAGATCTCACTGCTGACAGCAGCCGCGGCTGCTACCCTTCGAGAAGCTTCTCCGCAGTGTCCAGCATGCACAGTGGACGGTATGCAGATGGATTGCCCAGGTTACCCTTCCCCTTGTTTACAAGTACCAGTCGAGCTTCTTTCCAACGGGACGGGACGACCCCCGTGACTAAACATGAATTATACAAATCCAATAATAGACGCGGTTGACTCTCCGCCACGACTTTAAGCGCCTCGACCGGCACCCAGGACACTGCAACTACCTTAATCACTATGATTATGCAGCATAAAAAAGATTTCGTTTGAACTTATGTCTTTCGGCAGATACTGGGTGATCTGCGTATTTTCAAATTTTAGTTACAGCAGGGAGCTAATTCATAGTTTTCGCTTATTTTTTTCATTTTTTTTTATATATAGTAATTGAACGTAAAGCCTAGTTCGCACTAGGCTAGTAATTTAGTAGAGTAGCGAGTAATTTAGTAGCTAAATGTGTGCGAACCACAAAAAATTAGTCAAGTAGTTTAGTGAATGATTTAGTCGAGTCGATCCATTTTACTCTATTTTAATCGGGCGAGTAGCGCCTCCCACCACGCGTCCGTGCTCACTGGCTCACCGACTAAACAAATCCGAACCTGTTGATTAGTCGAGTTCTTTAGTGGTCGCAAAAATGTCGTTTCGCTGGACCGAAAAAACAACTTTGAAATTTGTTTCTAAATATGTAGATCATGAATGTTTGTGGAATTTTAAGTCCCCGCATTATAAAAACAAACAAATGAAACTATCCGCATACTTGGATTTAGAAAATGCAATGAATATACCCGGATTTGGTGAAAAGGAAATCAAATTGAAAATTAAAAACATCAGGTTAGTGCATAATTTTATTATTTTAAGTATTTCAAAAGCATGTTTATTGCTATGATACAATAAGCTGTTAATTATTATTACTACCTATTGTTTTTAGAAGTAGTTTTACCTAACAAGATCCATTCCTTTTTAGATCGACCTACTCGCAGCTGTGCAATTATTCAGTTATTTAATCTTACCTTGATAAATTCCATTAATGATTCATAGATTACTTCACAAACTTCGATGATGAATTCGGAAATAGTTGATTTCCTGAGTCTAAATATATGTGTGAGTGTCCTTAAAGTACATCCAGTAGCAAGAAAGTATAGTGTTGCTTGTAATTTTGTAATTGCAGGAATCGCATTTCTCAAAAGGGTATCTTTACGCTGAATTTGAGAGTGTATTTTCGTTAACAGAAAATTCACACAACTTTCGGACATTCCCAAACTATTGAAGTATTCTTTGGGATCTTCCAATGCTAATTACTTCACAAGACAATAGGTAGCTTCTAGTTGATCTCTTCTACCGATCCATTTTCGTACCCATAACTTTTTTTCTTAATCACACAAATTTCCTCATCCACCTCTTCTAAAATAGCCAGTACGATTAGCTTAATCAGTTTATTCACTCTATTGCGTTGCAGCCCGTTCATCTTGCAAAACACTTGTGTACTGTACTGGACCGTAATGCGAACGATTTCTGTCCAGTAGCGAGTAGTTTAGCCACTAAATTACTCGCTACTCTACTATATTACTAGCCTAGTGCGAACTAGGCTTAAAAGAATAAATGTCAGCACAGAGATGGAAAATTTAGTAATCTTTCATTATCAAAAGAAATAAATAAGGGAAAAAAAGAAATAAATAAAGCAATAAATAAAGAAGTAAATAAAGAAATAAAAAAGAAAATAAAGAAATATTTTTGATATTGTAAATATAAGCAAAAGTATCGTAGATGACATCATGGGGCGTTATAAAAACGAAGGGAGGGTTGACTCGAGAAGACAAAAAGGTTAGATAAAAAGGCTTATTGAAACAGAACAGTGCCTAGTTGTAAGCAAAACAAAAGTAAATCCACGATTAAGTGCATCTAAAACTGTTACACAGCAAGGAAAAAACGATTCTTCAATGAAATAAATTTGAAAGACACAGTACGAGGGTTGATCAAATATAAACAAAAATGTCTCCGCTGCGCACTAGGATGAAAGAGTAAGACCGAGTTAGTTGGACGGTGGGGGTAGTGGGGATGGAAAGCAGCGCCCGCACGCTCGCCAAAAGACTTTGATAGTGTACACCAAGATGAACGAGAAAGAGGTCACCTTGTCCGTTGTGCAAAGAATAATCATGAAATTCCTTTCAAATGAAGGTGCAACCAATTTGATGAGTCTACCCTTTTTCACAGCCCCGAGTATATCACTCGGATAAAACTTCCTCGATGCCGGAATATTTGGAGTCGACGGTCACAAGGCACTGATAAACTGCAGTAGCTGCTTATCGGTTATCTGCATAAACAGTCAATCATATAATGTTTCAAAATAATATACATACAACCAGAGATTTCAGTGGCCCTAGAGTGCTCTTGGGAACGCTGCAGATGTTAGCCATCGAAGGTTCACTATTCTATCTGTTATCCCCGAATTCTTTGAGATGTTAGTTTGTGACTTACTCGCTTAATCGACCCTCATCTTAAGGGGTAACAAATGGATTTCGTAGGTGTAGATCGACTTCCACGAATTGCATGATTCTAGTTTTCGATGTGCTCTGTGAAATGGAAAAATGAAGCCGAATTGGCGCGGCCTATGCGGACTTTAGTAGGGCTTTCGACTGGGCTTTCCATCAAATTCTGGTAGTAAAACTTCGCAACTGAGAGATTGCTTAGTATACCCAAGCTCTTCTCCGCAGACGACTTAAAAATCTACCACATCGTAAACACGCAATGCAAAATTCGAATAGTTTGTTCAAAATGCAACATGCATCTTTGTCGACATAAATAATGGAATTTTATCGAAAACAAATTTATTACATCTTCCCATACCATTTTCGTAGCATGAAGAGTTGAACTATGAAATAAAATTTTGTTAATGAGTACAAATGTATTTTTCATAAGAATACAACTGTGACCCCCTGCTCATAAATATGGACATTCTGTACTTTATATGTACATCAGACGAAATTATTTTCGATAGTCGCTTTCTTAAAAAAATTAAATCTGAGCCTAAAAAGGTTATTGGAGCAAATCGGAAAAGCGATCAATGGTATATAATATGTTTGAATTATACGATGAGCCAGAAGTATCGATGACCATTAAGCTACGGAATATACAGATCCATCAATAGCAGAATTTCGTTTTGGAGGACGCGATGACTCGACCAAGATAACTAGATGCATTATCTGCACGAAGCCGAGACCCATCAGAGGTCCTAAGTGGGTAATTTTCATTGAGAATTTCTATATTACATATATTACGTTTAAATGTGATCTAAAATTAAAAGAAATCGAATAAAATATAAAAGCACATAGAAAGTTTTTTACTTTTATACATATTTTTCAATTTGTTTTTTTTTTTAGTGTTGAGATAAATGGATTCTGGATCACTTTCAATGTATCACTTTGTACAACAAAGACTCCATTTACTACTAATATCACTTATGTCCTTTCAAGACATATTCTTCATTGCGAGTATGTTAAAACTTACATCGATTTTTTTTTTGGAATTCGTAACGAGACATTCATATGCTCGTTTGCTTCAATATTCAAATAGAGTCGAGTGAACTGAACTGATGACCTTACCTCAACGACCTGGATTGAAAGCTACGGCATACATACATTTACGTCCAGGCGAAACAATAACAGCTGTCTGAAACCATGGAAACAGAAGTGTCGCTTGCAGCTGTAGAAACTGTGAAGGAAAGAATAGAGCTAAGGAACTTCTCTAATTAAGAAAAACCTTGTGAATACAAGTAACAGGACTACATTCCCTTCTGTCTTCTTACGAGGAATAGGTAACTGTGCAATTCCATAGAAAGAGATTATTCAATCTTACGCTTTTTATGACGTAACCGTCACTCATACCAAATCAAAATAAATATTTTATCGAAATAACGTGCGTAATAGCGTGATTACAGCGAATGTTATCATTTCCACCGACAGCTTCGATGTTTTTCAAATATTCGACAGCCAATAATTTATGTAAATACATACTTGCAAACGGGCATTCTGTTGCCTTTCGTTGTTTTTAAATGGAAGAACATCAAACACGCACACTTATACAATCAGAACAGAGGTTTGGTTTGTAGTGGACCGAGACAAATATGCAAATTCGAAAGAGTCTCGGAAGTTAAATTCCAAGTCGGTAAGTAGATAAAGCCTTTTTAATGTTACTTTGAACTTAGCACGCACGCCAACAAAAGGGAAAGTCCAAGAGAATTTACATAAAGCAAATGGATTTCAACAAAACTATTATAGGTAAGGATCCGATGTACCTACTATAGAACTACAATATTTTACGTGTGTCTGGTTCACACCTATACAAATCGCGCGTCAATCCATGCATCTAATCTACCACAACCGGGCCAGGCAGACCAACCACGCAATTGAATTGCTAAAAACATCGTACTGGAGCAAGATTTGGAATAGAAATGAGTTTATTGACTTCCATCGATCGAATCACGCGGACCAAACATAACCCGAAAGATAAGACCGAAAAGCTTTATGGCAAATTGTTGGGACTTTTTGTTGTTATTAGCAGACCAGCTGTTTGTTTGTAATCACCACCAACACGTATGGCAGATTTTACACGTTCTCTTGCATTGCACCTCTGGCATGTCAGTAAAAATTATAATTAAACTGATCTAACGTCAACGCTAAAATTAAAGCTTCGTCAAATATAATATTGAGTCATTTGTTATTGTACCTGCACGAATGAGAAAAAAACCTGACATGAATTCAACAAACTAAGTCTAGCTTGTGTGAAAGCCGTCGAACATACATATGTACGACACATGCCTATATGAATATCTTTTCGATACATGTTTTATTTTCGACAATTGTTTTGCCTCTAGTTTGTTGACCTATTTAAATAGACGTAAGAGATTTGAGAATGATTTCAATGTCAAGGCCAAAGTCTGGTTTCAACAACTGATTACCGAACTTTTTTTTTGAATTCTCAGTTAAAATTGAGCTTAAGTCACATGGTGTTTTTTCAGAAAACCAAATGTTACACTTTTTCCATCGGAGAAATATCGGAGATATGAAGCTATCGGTAGAAGGTTAAATTGAAGGTTAAAAATCTATTTAATATTGGTGATTCCCGGTACTTAACTGTATCACAAATAATCAACTAAATTCTCCACTGGTTAGAAAGTTCAATACCAATCATATTTTCTCCCGGAGAAGAAGAATTTAAATGTAGTGGCTCGAGGCCTCTATGGCCTTACATCAGAGGAAATAAAGGAGGATCTTCAGACTCAGGGCTTTCATCTGCTAGAGGTATTTTCCCTCAAACTGCGAAATGGGACTTCGAAGCTAGCTTAAGTGCTCTTACCGAGAAGCGAGCCAGAAATTTATAATATCAGAGCAGTCTGCCATCTAATCTACAAAGTAGAAATCCAGCGACCTCGAGGAAGGCAACCGCAGTGTCATAACTATCAACAGTTTGGTCATGATGCTAATAATTGCCATGCCCAGGCACAGTGCATAAAGTGCTAAAGGGAGCACCACTTCTCAAATAGCACTAAACTGCGCGAAGAGAATGCCAAATGTGTCAACTGTGGCGATGATCATTCAGCCAACTATGGGAGATGCCCAAAGAACCCCAAGAACTTGAGGAAGACGTTCGCGCAGGTGGTGAGAGTGGACTCTCCTAAACATTCGCAACTCCTACACCGCAATCCGCAACCTATCCCACCAAAACCAACAATCGTCCTAAAGTACCGCGAATCTTACCCACTATTTTACAGCCAGCTATCAAGTCTCAAATGTTCCGCAACATACAAAAACAATTTCAGAGCATTATGAAGGAACATGATGGAGAAAATGGCGCAGGGGATGCTTGCGACATTGCCAGCTCCAAATAATAAAATCAACAAACATTAATGTTCACTCCCGATCATATGTCAGTTCTCACTTGGAATGAACCCACACGCTTTGGCACAGTTCACAGTCAAGTTCTAGACATAGGGCTGTCGCAAAACTCCCATCATAATTTACTACTGTGTTCCATCCCACCACTAGTCGGTATTCTTCGTCATTGAAAACGTCTTCATTGACGAGTCTTTGCGAATGATGAAGAGAACAAATTGGAATGCTTTGCGGCATGCAATGATGAATTAACATTTCGAAGAAGCACTCGAAACCACCAGCAACATAAGTAGAATATTTGACAGCCAAAATTACGCAGGTAAAAGAAGACAACACGATTCAAACTCCGATAGAGGGAATGAACTGTTACAAATTTCCACGAGACATAAAATATCTCTTACGGAGGAGGAATAGAATCCGGATAACAGCTAGGAGAACAGATGACCCTAGTTTAAGAACGAAAGCAAACCAACTCACAAACACGATTAGCTGATTGCGCTGCTCCGCAATGAGAAGTGGGGTGACTTTCTTCATAGTATGGAACCTGGGGATAACAACTATTGGCGCATGAACCAATAGTTTCGCCATGAAAACAAAATTAGAGTGCCTTCCATACATGGGCCACATGGGCTGGAATTTGACAGTGCTGCCAAACTGGAGGTTTTCACCGAGGTACTGGAGCTCCAATTCGAAGAAAATCGGTCTCCGGAGGATGACGTTAGCGAGGAAGAAGTTGCTGATTCTGTTGATTAAATCCTTACCTCTGCGCCAGCAAGGGACGCTCGAATGAGACCGACTAATTTCGGAGAAATCAAGCAGTTAATCATTTTATAATCAAATGGACTAAATAAGAGGAAAGCACCTGGACCTGACTCGATTCGCAATGAATGGCTAGCACACCTCCCTGAAAACACACTGGAGGCCTTGACGGACATAGCACTTTTTCTCGAACGTAGAGGTCTGGAAGACAAACAAACAAAGAAAAAGAAAAATTAAAAATCATACAACTTGTTGCATTATTTCTTCAGGGCAAAAATTTCTGTGTTAGAATTAAAAACCATCTCTCCACAATGCGGACAGTAGAAGCTGGAGTACCGCAAGGTTCACCACTGTACCCAATATTGTGTAGTCTATACAAAGCAGATATTGCACGAGAGGAGTTACCTTGGACCTTGCACGAGAGGAGTTAGAGGAAAATCATTGGATGCCTAAAGGAGGAGCATCACCGGAGGTAGCACTTGCTGACTTGCTCCGGCATCATTTGAAGCAGGAGTGAGGATTTACTGGAAGCAAGTGGACTTGATTCATTCGTCATAACTGCCTCCTGATGATAAAGCTACACACGACGGCAAAGCCATGTTCGTTACCCTGCTCCTTCACAATAGAAGATCACCTTCATTTTATGCTAGGATTGTGCCTGACGAATTTCGGTTTAAATTAAATTTCTATACAATAGGGTCCCCACTTAAAGCCACTATCACAGGCCGGTTGTGTAGTCACTTTAAAGATTCCGTGGTTATCGATGCAAGGAAGGAACCCATGTGATAGCTGGCACAATCATTTATGCTCATAGCCAGATCGGTGCTAATCAGGGGTCGGAAATGCTACAAGCACCAGCCGAAGTGCCACAGAACAAAATTGTGAGTCCAGAGAAATCCGAAGACGAAAGCAGTCGTGGGGAAGTCATTTGGCGTTACACAGGATGCACTACACGGAAGCGATCTAGTTCACATTCTCAACAAGATTGCCTACATTTTCAAATAGCTTTTGTCAGCCCTTGTTTTACGAAAGGCTTACACATGCTGTGCATTTCAATAAGATCTGATTATCCAGTATATTTTTTCGGGTTACAAAAATTGAGATAAATTGGTGATGGGATACCGTTGTTGTGCGATAAGTAATTTATGAAACTTCATTATTACTATGTGAACCATATATAAGACTTAACAGCCTTCTTCCCAAAAATAGCAAAAGAGACTTGATCATTTGAAGGATTTCTGTTCACATATATTCTTATTTTTATTTATGTGTATTGATTTATTTATTTTCATTTTGACAGGCTCAAGCCCAATTACAAAAGAAAGATGAGTCAGAAAAAAGAAGAAAATAATTAAGAATTCATAAAATTTCAAATTAAGATAGCAATGAAACAATAATAAAGTATAATATAATTGAAATAAAGACAAAAAATGCAATATCTATCATAAATCATGTGAAATTTCGTTAGCGTATTCTGGAAATACCTAATAACGGTGAATGGAAAAAAAATCTTGTCTGCGCAAACGGTATCGGCAACACTAATGATGATCTATCTAAGCAAACCATAAACAGGAATAACAAAGGATCTAGTATCAAACCTTGAGTAGCACCAGAAAGAGGGCGCTATGAAATTAAAAGATTAAGATAAAACATAGTTACGACTAGAAACAGAAGATGAGAACCAGGACAAGAGAAGGTCTGATAGCTCATATCCTTCAAGCTTTACCAGAAGAAGTTTGTGGTCCATAGTGTCGAAAGTATCACATGAAATTGCTAACGCGAAAGCAATCAAGTTACTGAAAAATCTGCCTTTTAAAAAACCATGCTGCTCAGGAGCAAGAAAGGGATGAAGAGATAGGAGGTAGCCTATTGTAAACAGCTGTATCGAGTGCTTCACTAAAGCAAGAAAGGGGGGAATTGTGACGATAATTTGATTCATGGTTTAAAGAAATATGAAAAGACTTCAAGTGGGACGGAAAGGAGCCCGAAGAAAAGCTAAGATCGAAAATAATAGACAAAGGAACACATAGGGATAACGAAAGTGATTTGGCGAACAGGTTCGGGATTGCGTTGGGATCACAACCGGCATAACCATCAAGACATTCAAGTAAAGACTCAATATCTAGAGGATTGGTATGAATATACGGGATAGACGAAGGAGGAGAATGAAGGAATTCATAGGACGTGATTGGATTTTGCTTGGGAAAGAAGGAGGAACAATATTCTGAAAAAATCACAAATGTCCTATGGCTTAGAGCCTAGACAGACAGGCACTTAAATTACTAATTTACTAATGATCATTTATACCTAAATTAGTAATTTAAAAGTAGCTGACACACAGCCCTTGCGTTAATGATGAATACTGTCACTGACTGTCTGTCACACAAAGAAACTAGTTTTTGAAAAATGGAGAAATTGAAGGTGTTTTAAATGTATGTTGCCTCTCTTATGTGCTAATTAATAAAATTGGAATACAAACCGGGCAAGAACTACATTAAAATTGAGTAAATATTTTGAACTTTTTTGCATAGTGCTTCCTAGACAACTAGTTTGTTGGTATCCGACAGCAGAAAGGACAAGCGGTCCCCCATCTAAGTTCTAACCGCGCAAAACACCGCTTGACTTCGGTGATGTGACGAGAACCGGTTGTTCCATTGTGGTATGGACGTATTTAATAAGACGATTCAAAAAAGTTGCCCTATTATTTTTCAATGGGAAAAGCGAATTTTTACAAGGGAAATTTGTATTATATCGGGCAACTCTAGTTCATTAAGAATAAATTACGAAAGTTTGATGATCATTAGCGATTTGCTTAATAATTGATAATTTGGTCATTTAGTGCTGATTAGTCCAAGTGACCTTGTGACACACGGCACTTAAATGATCATTTACGACAAATTATCATTTAGGCTGCACTGTCTGTCTAGGCTCTTAGAAGAAATGACATCATTAAGGAGCATAGCAGCTAGAGGGTTATCAGTTTATTCATTTAAAAAATCATTATAAAGTAAAAGTAAAGCAATCCCACGACAACCCTTGTACGGGTCTAGGGGTTGAAGCTGGTAGAGAGCTTCATTACAATTTGTTTAATCATTGTGGATACGAGTGTGGAGTGATTAGTTCCACGACTCACTTTACCCCTGATTTAAATCAGGTACCTATTCAGAGCTAGGTGAACTCAAAGCTTGGTGAGCGGACCCTCGTCCGAACCTGGATTCGAACCAGGGACCCCACACGCAAGAAGCCAGTGCTCTACCCATTAGGCTACTCAAAAATCATTATGCTCATCAATATCGCCTTTAAATTTTGCAATGATCTGATGACTCTGTGAGAAGTTATCATAATTCGAGATTTCAGCATTTTTTGGCTACTTTTAGGCGCTTAAGGAGGTCCTACACAAAACTATCAATTTTTATGTACCTTTTTTTTAGCTCTAGCTACATATTTTTCGATGCTTTTTTTTAAAAATAATTAACTGCAATTTTTACCGCGGAAAATTTTTTTTTAATTAGTTATGAGGTTTTCAGTTTTTGCATATTTTTTTTTTACTTTAAACTGCTCAATTTAGCTAAAACCCAACCATAGAATTTTAGTCTAATTAATTAAGAACACAGAAAAATTAAGATTCATCAGCGTTAATCAAACCATTCCTGAGAAAAAGATACAGAAGTGCAAAAAACATGTTTTTTTAGGAAGCGTCATCGAAGTTGGAATCTGTTTGGAAGCAATTTTTGATGTTTTGTCATTTTGAGATAAATATTTTAGTTATAAATATTTTAGTTTAAAGACGATTTTAAAAAAAAAAAATGCATCATACTCTTAGCGCAAGAAGCAAGGGAAAAAGTGGGAAGATGAGCCGTACAGGAGGAGACGAAGCAGGACTTAATTAAATTTTATGTATCTTTTATATCCAAATGCATATTTTTTACAGTTTTACTCATACACTCAGAGAAAAAAAAACTGTTGACTTAAATAAATTCGTATGCAAATACGAGAAAAAAGCTTTATAGATTTTAGTCAAAATAGTAAACGTTTCATTTCTAACTAGGCACCATTTTTATTTTGATATGGAAAGGTAATGTGAAAATAACGTGCTTCATAGTCGTTTTTAAAATATGTTTATTCAAATCCTATACCTACAAATTAAAAGACGTTTATTTTGAAAGCAATGAACTCAAAATGTAAAGTTAACAAACACATTTTGGTTTTAACAGAGCGGATACTTTTATCGCAAAACCTCACTAACTTCAATATGAAGAATTAGAGATGGGTAACACGTGAGTGAAGCAATCGCGATGAAGCAATCACTAGCCCCCAACACGTGTGTCGACACACTCTATACTGAGCGAGCTGCTTCACAGGTGAAGCAATCACTTGCACCCAACAAGTGTGTTGGCCGACACGTTTGTGTACACACAGTAGAGCTAGAGATGAACAGCACATGAACGATGCAATCAGTTGATGTGCTTATGAGCTTGTTTATGAGCTCGACACTTTTGCACAGGAGCGAGTCAATCGTTGAACATAAGCAATCATTTGCGCGAAGATTTCCGTGCCGCAGAGCCTTTGCCGGATCTCGTCGGAGTTGAGCGTTTGGTGAAGCAATCACTAGCCCCAGCACGTGTGTTGGCCGACACGTTTGTGTACACACAGTAGAGGTGGAGATGAACAGCACATGAACGAGGCAATCAGTTGATGTGAATATGACTTGTTTATGAGCTCGACACTTTTGGACAGGAGCGAGTCAATCGGTGCCGCGGAGCCTCTCACGAATCTCGTCGGATTTCGATATAAATTTCTTAAAGGCTGTAGGTAATGCCGTACAGTGCAAGCATGCCGTGGTTGGTTGTGATGATCGAAACTGACCGTCGCGGAAGAACATACATGCACTTTATATGCGCATATGATGAAGATTTTGATTGAAACTTTCTTCCTGTAGACTTTCTCAATTTTTTAGTGATTGGATACAGTGAGATTAACTCAGGAATGCGATGTCCGAACGAAATGAAATTTTCTAAGGCTATTGATGAAGTATAAGAGATATAGATATTGGATAGGGATATTTGAGCAAATTTTCAGAAACAATTATATTTTGATGAAGAAAAAAACCTCAAAATACGAGAATGGGAAATGAAAATGGTTGGTTTTGTCCGCTTTTTTTTGGATGATTATCGCTGTGATTATTTGTTATATCTAGGAGTTTAAGTGGGTTTATAGTTCACATAAAAAAGTTTTTGATTTTCATTATCTCTTCAAGTGTATATTGAAATCAGTGTACATTTGACACAATTCGACGCAGTGAAGTTCAGTGTATTGAGATAAGATACTTGTGAAAATTTGTTTCTAATTGATCATTAGTCCATAAATTCATTTACCATTGATAAATTTAAAATGGTAAACTTTTCAATTATATACCGTTTCGGAAAAAGTTTCTATGAGTGAACTTTCTTCGCTGAAGTAACGTTTTAGAAATATGTAGGTGGGGAGTACTTAAAAGAAAGCAACTATTTTCCTCATTTATGTTGTAGGAGATGCGGCCATAAAATGTTCATGTAATTAGCATCATATAAATATAACAAGTAACAATGTTCATTATTCACAAATTTTGGAATTAAGACATAGTTAGGTTATAATTAGAGATTAAGCGTATATACTGGAACAGGTATTCTTTTGGGACAATCAGTACTTAGTATGAAATTCAAAAATACTAGGTTCGAGTGTTTTCGTATTTGCGTATTTTATTCAAATATTCAAAAAGTTTCTAGGGCAAAGGTAGCTGAAATCGGGCAAAATCGGCCAATTTTGGGTGAGAGTGGTTTGGGACATAACGGGCCAAGATCTATTTGCGATACAAAAATTTCAGTTATGTAGGGGAGTAAGAGGTTTTTTGGCCATAGTTTGGCAAAAACTGCCTTTACGGTACTTTCGATTATTGAAAATGGTCGGAGAGTACAATAGTGATATTTTAAGGGCGAGAAAAAATTTTGATAGGGGAAATTGGGTGAAAACGTCAATTTTTACCAAAATAATTTTTTTTGTCTAGCATGAATTCGGGGACCTTTCTGAGTTGTTTCGGGTGAAATTTCCATACAAGTCTGGGAAAAAGCGGCCTAGTTTCGAAGATACGGCAAAATGAAATCCGCCGGAAAACCGTCTAGAAAAACTGAAAGTAGCACTTAAAGTGCTAAGGAAAGAAAGGTTAAGATCCTTTTCGGTGCGCCAGTTGGCTTCTCCTGCTGTGCTGAGGCCCTCCTCGTGACTGCAGGTCGCCACGAGGGTGTCTTCAACCCTACCAGGGTTGTAAAATTTACGAGACCGCGGGAGTTAAGATGCCCCTGGATTCATGTCCAGCCTTACTGAAGAGGTTGGCCTCCTAGTGGGTGCATGTTTAATAGGCAAAACAATTAGTTTCTATCATTTCTTAATAAAATTTTCGTTTAACTTCATGCTTCAGTGAGGCGAAGTGGAAAACCGACTGTTTTAGATTAGCCAAGAAAAGTTTGGTATCTGAGATCGATCGATGAAAAGTCATACATATGGCAACAGGATTAGTTTGTCCTTTCTTAGTAAATTTTTAGACTTTGGCCATTTGAACGAATACAGGAGACGTTTTGTGCATATAATAAAATGAAAATCAAATTAAATTGTTTGAATTTCATCGTTTTTCTTTAGACGGCCCCTAGATTGGAAAAAGATTTGCCAAATAAATGGCCGACCATTGGAAAGTTACGGACAAGCTGCACGGACTAATGACTCAGTATCCTTTGAAGATTATCTTACACCATCACCATTCTAGCTTGGGAACCTTGTGTTTGGAGGGTAGAGGAGGGCATTTCATACCTTTTCATTGCGTCACTGCAAATCGTATGTATTGTATATATAGCATACTTCAACAAATACTTGCTAGTATTTTTGGAACATGTATTTTTTTGTACTCGTACTAGTTATACCTAGTATGTGAAAATCCTAGTACGACCCGACTCTAGTTATAATATGGCCCAAAACATGCATTGAAAACCTACATACATATTCCCTCTACTTTTCTACGAAAATATTATTTTCTGACGGACTAGAGTTTTTTTAATTTGTAATTCAAATCAACTATAGTTAACTAAGCTATCAGGTACATTCTTTACATTTTAAAAACTTTTTAAAATGTTCAAAACTCAAAAAAGACACTTATTAAAGTAAATAATGGGAAATTTTCCGTGCGTTTAATTTTCTTTGTCGCCTTTTTATGGCCATGTATAAGCAGTAAATAGGAAAAATACTAATCATATGCATAATCCTTATTCATAGCTACATTTTACATCAATCAAAAACTAATTGACACAATTGATTGACTCACACTGATTGACTCATCCAAATGAGTGAGTCGAAGTGTGTCGACACACTAAACTGAGTCGTTTTTCCCATCTCTATGAAGAATGTTCATTTTCCATCAAAATAGATTGCGCTGTATTTCTAACAGGAGTCCTTTTGATTTCACTACTGCTAATATGTATGAATAAATGTAAAATTATTCCTTACAAAAATATGTATTTTCGTTTGATGACTTTCATTGAAAAACAAAATCTCATTTACATAACACATTAATTTTTAATTTAATTATATTATTCAAAATAAGATAGAACTAAAATTTACATTCAAATATTTATTGTTAGGTTAATAGTTTGTCAGTTTTTGTCTGACTACTTTTTGCCCATTACATAAAAAATTAAAACAGCTTGGGGGAGATCATACACTTCGTTCAAAAACTTTATTTCACTGTGTAACGGTTCTCCTATGTAAGGAACGGAATTTATTACCTGCCAACTTTTACAAATTAAAAAGTATTCATTTTTTTCACTAACCAAAGTCGTTTCAATCTCAAATACTTTAAAGTGATTAAAAAAAATCATCAGTTTCGATTAATATATCACCATTTTTGCAGTGATAGCCTCTGTACTGCAAATCGCTTACAGTATATACACTGCAATCTAAAGGCAATACCTTTGCAAAGCTAACCCTAGATTCTTGTAGTTCATAATGTTGACCCTTTTTGGATACAATTTCTTCGTCGAAAAAAGTCTTAGAATGAAGTAAATATGCAAAGTGCAAATTTGATTTAATACATTTAGAGGCACATTGAGTCTACAAGTAATCGCTCTGGCGTATCCTTTGTGTAATTGATGTTCAGCTTCAAATCTAAAAGTCCAAAGGTGTCGTATCGGTCCAAGTGATGCTATTACCGTGGGGTAATGGAGCAGGAAGTGATGTTTAAGTTTTAAAAAATTTTCAAACAGCGAAACGTATTAGGTTTTTTACTCAATTAGGTTTCTAAGTCTCAAGAGCGAAAGTTCATTAAACGACTTCAAAAGCAACGTATCAGTTAATTCAACAATTTTTACACTTTTACTCATATGGCAACAGTGCGAAATGGCTTAAAATGTTCAACATATCAATGTATAATAAACCATTAAGATCTGAAAACTTGGTTCTGTTAAATTGTTGCGACCAGCCGCCGCCTTAGATACAAATAAATGTGTTAGATTTTTTCCGTTTGTGTGTGACCATACTATGCATGAAAATTAATTTTTCCGGGGTGACATAAATTAAAGCTTTTTTACTCATACAATAGAAAAGCTGCTAATTTGACGATAAAGCGTTAACATTGATTTCGATTGAATTTTCCATTTCCATTTTCACTCAACAGATAGAGAATGGGACAGAGTACTTGCGGTTGCGTTCAATTATTTTACTCATTCCACGTTTTAACAAATAGAGCTCAGTTAAAACTTTTTGCCTTATTTCATTTATAAAATCGCTAAAAGATTTGTATTCAGTATTATTGTTTCATTTATGACGCAGATATTGTTAAAATAAATCCTACGGTCTCTGGAGCTATTTTTTTCTTCAAACATGCATATGAAATTCTCTCTCATTAAAAGTTATTTTCAACAATCTACCCAAAAACCTCCATCATATCTCATCTTCCAGCAATCTTATGTGGAAAAACAAACAGCAATTGTTTTTTTCCCGCTGCATGAAAAGTCATTGACTTTGAACTATTTATCGATGTTTGAGCCAATCTCCGCGGATTTCCGTGAAGTGTGTGTTCTTCGTTCGACCGCTAGACTATCATAATTCGATTACAGCAACAGGTGTCGAAGACACGAGTTCGTGCAAGAACAGAATCTTCGCCGCTTGAATTTTCACCGCTTTAGCTCTTTGCATTTCACGAAGATACATACTTTTTTGGTAAAATTGAGCGCGTTGATTTTACGCTTCGGACCGGATTTGAAAGATCTGAAGTCCGGAGATTTCCGAAATTGTATGATTAGATTAGGTCTAACTTCGGCTATTATCATTCACTCGGAAACAATCTAAAGTTTTCGAATTATATTGAGCAGTTGAGTTTTGCCTTTGCTGGGATGGAGCTTGAACAGAAATTGATGAGAAACCGTATGGGTAATGTAGATGGATGCGTCTATCTATTTTTCGTAATAATGACGTCTGATGTGAATGGCATTAACTTTCATGCACACCAGAGAACGCATAATTCGGCAGTTTGTATGTACTAGTAGATTGAAGGTAATTAGAAAGCACAATAGCATATGTAGCGCTTGCTCGAAAGTTTACGGTCAAGTAAACGTCGAGGAGTCCATGTTCCAAGTTTCAGAATGTGGATTCTTTATTGCAGCACTTCATAAATGTCGCACACTTAAGTACGACCAGTAGTAGAGCAATTACTTAGGTATTTTTCGTTTAAAAATAACATGTTGAGGCAAACTATTACGACTTGTTTTGTGTAATGAATCATATTCAAGGTACTCGTACAGCTTTGTACGTTAGTGTTGGTATAAAAGCAGCCGGCATGGAATACATTTTAATATTTTTAAAGCTTTTATAAAATTTTACAGCGCTAAGACATTGAGAATAATACGTGGGATTGCTTGGAATATGCTTGGATTAGTACTGGGTCAAACCTTTTCTAAGTTAATTATGGCCGAGTTAACATTTGCTTATGTTATACATAAGATATAAATTTAGATACCAACGTGAACACTTAGTTTGAAACTATGGTACATATTCCGCGGATATCCATGGAATTTTCCAAAGCCTTAGGCTTTTATATCTATAGTGGTGAAATAATTGACTTTTGAGATAAACATTGAATAATTTGGACCATAACTATATTCAACTTCAAAGCTTTCTTCGTATTTGTCACTAATTTAAGTTAACCTGGTACGTCTTATGGAAAGCAATAATATACTGGCCTTCAAAAATGCTATTTAAAAAAGATTAACGTTTTGTCTAAAATGTCCACGTATTTTTTTTTTTCAAACGAACTCAAACTATGCTTTGCTTTTGAGTGTAGGTCATTTGAACATATGCAAAAAAGAAATGTATACCAATGATGATGAGGTAGATCCACCCCTCCATAATCCGTTTCAGGTCTGACAGTTTAAGAGGACTAACTAAACTCCAAATCAATCTAGTGAAGAATTTCATGCCTCAATTCACCCCTGCTTTTACAACACGGTAACTGATTTTGTAGTCAGATAAACTTGAAGCCTGGCTTGTGGTCACGGTTGGATTTGAACCAGAGACCACACACATAAGTGATGATCCATCCATTCAGCCACTTCTGAATGATTATGAGTGTGGAATAGTGATGGGCGATTGCGAGGTGTTTTAACAATCGAGATAATCGCAATCGATACCACGAAACAATCAAGAGAACAATCGATAGGTTCGAAAGCAGATGCCGTAGTTATTACCATGTCCAGTACTGTAGCTAAGATCAACACAATGTTGTAGCTCACAGCCAAAGCCGATAGTCTTCAAAATTTTGCTGTTTAAAATGCACAATACAAGAAATTTAAAGGATTTTTTCCATAACTCCATAGCTGCATCCGCAGAGTATGCTGCAGGAACCACTGCTGCAGCTGTTTTAGAGCCATCAGTATAGATGCTAAGAGCTGCTGCATCTATTTGCTGATTCCATTCCTCCCCACCTCCCACAGTCGCTTGATATCCTCGCTCGAAGCACAGAGTGAGGACCAAGTCGTCAGTGCTACCTGCGTACCATTGCTCAATACTGCTGTGGCAGAAGGATCGTGACTCGTAGTGTTCCGATTTCCTAAGTCTGAAAGCAGCTTTTGCGGCAGAGCCTCTAACAAAGACGTCAACCGGATGGAGATGAAGCAGCGTTCAGAGCAGACAAAGGAGTCGAGGGTAAGACACCTGTAGTGGAGAAAGCCGCCAACCTCTGAACTCTGTTCACCATGCCAGCAAAGGTGGTTTTATTCACTGCTGGCCACCAAATCAAGCATCCGTACACAAAGATCGGCCTAGCTATCGCCATGTAGCTCCAGTGTTTTAAAGTAGGGCAGCACTCTCTTGCTGGCGTAAATAGCATTGCTTGCCTGCTTGACTCTCCCCTCTAAATTCACCTTCCTAGTGAGCTTGCTGTCCAGAATAAGACCCAAGTATTTAGTTTGTGACTTAACACTTATTTATTTATTTATTGTTTAAATCAACAGATACAAATCCAATTAAAGAACAGAAAACTGCACGCTGTGGATATATACAGGTATAACAGAACCATTAGTAATTTTGTACAGGAGACATTCGTCAAGATACACTCTGCGTGACAGGAGGTTAGGGATTTCAAGGATGGAAAGATGCACACTATACTCACAGTAGCGAATTCGAAACTTGAGGAATATCGAGCGAGTAAGTCTGCGTTGCACAGACTCAACAGCATCAATTAGGAAACGAATATAAGGACACCAAAAATATAATTTATGAACCCAAAAAATTTTTCGACTTCGTGAGCACCAAGCGAAAATCTTCTGGTTATCCCACGTCCATGTACAAATGTAACTAAGTTTATTCTGATCCACAAAAAATATGCGATATGTTTGCCGACCATTTTCAAGAAGTTCTTTATCAGGCCAGAGGATCATCTACCACATCGCCACTTTCTGAAATCTGCCAGTCGCCCATCGCTGATAAATTTTATTTAACCAGAGAAGACATTTCAAGGGCCATGAGAGTACTTGATATGAAAAAGGGCCCTAGACCTGACCGATTACCTCCAAGCTTCCTAGTTAAGTGTGTAGAAACGATCATATCACCCTTGTATATAATTTTCAATAAATCGCTGTCATGCGGTACATTTCCGCGTTTCTGGAAATCAGCCCATATCACGCTGATTCTTAAAAGTGGTGATAAAATTAAATTCCAAGGCCGTCGTTCCAAAAAAATTACCGTCTCATCTGGGGTACCTCAAGGCAGCCATCTAAGGCCGCTTCTGTTCAATGTTTTTGTTTCTGATCTCTCGAAGGTGTTATCCGACATTCTCCACTTTTTTTATGCAGATTATCTGAAAATATATCACCCTATTCAGTCGGAATCAGATGCGAATTTTCTTCAGCTGAAACTTGAGTCACTGGTGCAATGGTGTGACCAGAATAAACTGACTCTAAACGTTGAAAAATGCCATGCCATAAGTTTTTCCCGCAAGACCTCTACTCTTAATTTTGATTACCACCTGAATAATCAGCTCCTGAAAAATGTTGATAGTGTCGTGGATCTCGGTGTCGTCCTGGATAAAAAGCTGCGTTTCAATCTTCAGTATGACAGAGTTCTTGCTAGAGCTAGCAAGCATCTAGGATTCATTAAAAGACGTGCGAAAGAATTTAAGAAAGTATGGGTTACAAGGTCTCTGTTTATGTCTTTAGTTCGCCCTCTACCCGAATACGCTTGGATCATCTGGAACCCTTTTTTCGATATTCATAGCAATAAACTGGAATCTGTCCAAAAGCAGTTCGTGCTTTTTGCCTTGAGAGATCTCTATAATCCACATGATTTCGAAAGTCTTCCAACTTATAGTTACAGACTTAATCTCTTAAATCTGGCGACACTTTCTTCAAGGAGAGCGGTATTATCCTCATGCTTCGTCTTTGATGTCATTAGGGGTTTGGTTCACGTAGAATATCTTAGTAATAAAATCACTTTCAATAATCCTGTAAGACAAACTAGGTACACACATCTCCTCAATGAGCATCAACATCACACTATCTATGGAGACAGGGAGCCGGTAAATAGATGCTGCAAAATATTTAACAATGTTTCGAACTACTATTTCTCTTCTATCTCTAAACCTTTATTCAAAAACAAAATTACATAAGGCTTTAAATTCTTAATCCAAATTATTTCACTTACCATATTGAAGTGAAATAATACGCACTAAGGAGATGTGCAGGCGCACACACGAGGAAATATCAGTAAAAGGTCTGGACGCTCTAAGAATGAAGCCGCACAAACGCGAGGCCTTGGAAGGGACACGTAAAATGTGGACATCAAATTTTGATTGAAATTATCAATAGCACTGAGAAAAGAATCAAGGATGGAATAGGAAAACGTAATGTGGGGTAATTTACATGTAAAAGACATCTGGGAGCATTTAGAAACATTTGTAGGGGCATGGTTGGACACACTGGCACGGCAGTACCAATTGCCCGCACTGCACAACCATCGGCAGTACGCAGAACTATCAACATATCATCTTCATCAGCCGACCGAACAGGTCGGCCGTGGACGCGTTCATTATTATCTTTCCTATCTTTTAGTTTTATAGTCAATAAATTGTTTCCTTGGTTCCGCATTAATATCGTGTTTCATTTATCCGTTAATCAGTAGCACATTTGCTACACATTAATGTTAATACAATTGACAGACAAAGCCAAGTCATCCTGCAGCTAGGAGTAGTCATCCACTAATTCAATCAGCCTGAATATTTTCAGATCAGCGTACAAAAGACACGGGGATATGAAGTGGGAAGGAAGATCATTTATAAACAGGAGGAAAAGGAGAGAACCAAGAATCGAGCCTTGGGGAACACCACAAGTAGGAAAAAAGGGGGAAGAACAAGTAGGAAAGAAGGAGGAAGAAGAACAAGTAGGAAAGAAGGGGGAAGAAGAACAAGTAGGAAAGAAGGGGGAAGAAGAACAAGTAGGAAAGAAGGGGGAAGAAGAACAAGTAGGAAAGAAGGGGGAAGAAGAACAAGTAGGAAAGAAGGGGGAAGAAGAACAAGTAGGAAAGAAGGGGGAAGAAGAACAAGTAGGAAAGAAGGGGGAAGAAGAACAAGAGTGAACCGTTACAAAACAAGCACAATCGCGAAGTTTTGAGAAAAACCAGCAACGGAGCTGACTCGAAATATTGAAATCATCAAGCTTTCAGAGGAGGGTTTCATGGTTTACAGAGTCAAAAGCCTTGGCAAAGTCTGTATATAATATATCCAATTGCTTTTGCTGGTCGATGGCGGACGCAACAGTATTGGTGAACGAAAGTAAGTTGGAAACTGTTGACTTACCTTTGACGAAACCATGTTGCAATGACTTAACCTGGCCCCGCATATTCTGATTGTGTCTAGTTCAGGAACTTTCACTTCCTTTTGAACAGTACAAGATCAGTCTTATTGGAGTTGATGAAAAGGCACACAGTAATCGCCCATTCCTCAACCAGCCCCAGATCATACTCCATGGGCTGGCCGAGAGTATGTAGAAACCAACCCGAGACTAAAATTGCAATATCATCAGCATAGGCCACAACCGTGCGTCCCTTGCTTTCGAACTTTCCCAAAATTGAATTTGTAGCCACGTTCCACAAGAAAGGGATAGAACTCCTCGTTGCGTTGTGCCTCTGTGGACCTTCCTTATGATTTTAGCCCCCGTCTACTCCGCTGATATGAGCCTTTGCTTAAGCATGTTTTTTATCCAGCTACAAATAGCAGGATGGGTGTTGGTTGGGTGGAGGCTCTCCATAATGCCTGTTGCCGTGAAAGGGTCTGATTCAGTTTTCGTTGATAACTGTAAAACAACAGGCCTAGCTACTGGGAAGGCCCAATAGTCAAAGTTTGAAGAGGATCGTAATGCAGCTTAATTAGAAAAACAGGCGAAATTCAGCTAATATAAAACAAACTGTTCGAGCTGGTGTTTTCTATGCCTGCCAAAAAAAATCTACAATTTCCTTATTAAAATCTACTACTCAAACTGTAAATAAAGCTCAACCACCATCTGATTAGTCTTTGGAGAATGCCAAAATATATCTGGCGGTAATTTTTTCGCCTTCTTCTTTGCTTTTTCGCTCATCCTTCGTTTGGCAGTTAATGCACTGAAAAAAATCCACATAGCGCCCAGAGCCATGTAACATAGCGCATTATTTATGGCCCCATACGCCATGTGCATAGTACTCTGAGCCATGCAATATGGCTCCCAGCGCCATAATGTCAGAATCTACATAGCGCGTGGTCCCATGTTACATGGCGCAGCATTTATGGTGCCACACGCTATGTACATAGTACCCTGAGCCATGCAGTATAGCTCCCAGCGCCATAATTACATGGCGCAAAAATTATGGCCCCACACGCCATATTACATAGTGCCATGAGCCATGTAATATGGCTGATGGCACTCCAATTATAACTCGCAACCATGCTGTGTGAGGAGATGTATAAATGTCAGCAAGCTTCTTGAGTATAAGAGAGAATATGATCTTTGATGTCATTTATCCCTCCGGAATTTCTTAAATAGAATTCCATCACCTAACATCAAGTGCTCTACCTCCAGATGCTCCGAACTGAGAAGGCTCGTGGCCTTTTGTGGATGCAAATTGGATCATCTTCAGATGTACTGAAAAAACACATAGCGCCAGACGCCATAATTTATAGACCTCTGGCGCCATGTACATAGTCGATTTCGGTCGATTTGTGTTAAAATATAGCGCCACACGCCATAGTACATAGTAGCAGACGCTATGCTTATAGCCCTCCACGACATGTACTATAGTCCTCCACGCCTTACAGTATAGTCCTCCACGCCATACAGTATAGTCCTCCACGCCATACAGTATAGTCCTCCATGCCATGCACTATAGTTCTCCACGCCATGTGCTATAGTCCTCCACGCCATGTAATATAGTCCGCCACGCCATGTACATGGCGTGGAGGACTATAGTACATGGCGTGTAGGCCTATGTACTTTTCGCCATGTATTATGGCGTTTGGCGCTATATTTTATCACAATCCCTAAATCACTATGTACATGGCGCCAGAAGTCTATAAATTATGGCGTCTGGCGCCATGTGTTTTCTCAGTGTGCGTTTTCTTAAGTTCACAGCTCTAAACATCGCCCCTTAGTTTAAATCTACAAAAAGAACTTCGTTTAGGACTTCCTGAACCAAAGTCCTGACGTTCTTTTCCTGTATGATAGAAAACTTAAGTCCCGTGATCGTGTAGCCATAAATCATCCGTGACACCTCAGATAATCCAAATGTAAATACACGCGGAACCGCACTATTTGTCAAATACCGGACCAAAACACAAAAGCATTTGATCCCAGGACATACGATAATTGAAATGATCTGCATTGGTTTTTAAATAGGGATTGGCCATGTTGCATTTGTAGGCATCTATGCCCCGCTCAACTTTAGAGGCTCTGAATTGTTTTAGGATCTCAATTAATATTAGCAGAACATTTTCCCTTAGTTTAGTCATTTTCAGGGGTTATTGGTGCAACCGTGGGGCAATGTCTATGGATTTGATATGAAACAATGGTCGCTGAATACAAGTATTATTAAAGCTGTCTTCTTACAAAGACCAACCTTCCGTCCCTCTTGAATCCGGACAGTAGCTGATCCAACTATATATGCGGGGGTAGGACAGTCTAGATCACACCAACTCACTTTATTCCCTACGATAGGGTGAATTGGAAGCAATCCGCAACTGATCTAGAAACTCCAATTCGAAATCTTCGTTTTGGCAGCACAGAAGATTATGCTTTGAATAAAGACATGAATGTAATTGATCTCCTTGGCACTTACCTCAATATTCGATATCTTCCCACTGCTTGGAGGCAAGCGAACATATTTCCTTAAGGTAACAAGTTCATGTGTATCCTCAACGCTCGCATATCTGCTTTCAAATTTCGGAAAATAGCTCGAATGGGTAATTTAAAAACAGTTAACCTATACTATTGATGAGATCCGAATTATACGTGGGGGACAATTCGACTTTAAAGTCAAATACTCTACACTGAACATTCTAATGATTCTGCAAAGATCGATAGTATCCTAAACAAAAGAGTAGTTGATGCCTGGGCTTGGTCTACAGAAGGCCTATGGCTCCAGTATAATATGATCTATTTCGGTTTTCCAACATGGATCATTAAAATTGTGGAGAGTTTTCTAAATGAAAGGAGGGCATTCGTCACCTTTAATGGGGCTTTTCACGGGAGTTTCAAATTAAGTCGGGTGTGCCTCAAAGTTCTATTCCAGGGCCGATTTTCTTTAATATTTTCACCCCTGATATTCCTTAAATCTCGAACAACTAATTCACTGATGTTTGTGTTAATGTATTTACAAATAACATCCATTTCTGGAACTCCCAGTACAACTGAGGCTTTGTAACAGCGGTCTTACATAGGTATACGAATAGGCCACTAGCTCGATATGGGGCATATAACTGTCAAGAAAATCTAACTTATCTTTTTCAAAGGAGGTCACAATGACTGCACAAATAGAGCAAAAAGGCAATAAAAATCGTTATAATAATCGAACGAAAATTGAATTCAACTCCCGATGAATAACACAGATCAACTCACCATTTTCTTTCCAGTAGAATAAACATTTACTTGATCCCGAACCGACGTTATAGGATCCCCGCATTGTAAATGTGACTTAGTTATTTTCCTCAAAGTTAAACAAGTACTACTATTGAGACATTTGTAGCTCCTTTTGCAAAGTCTAGGGTGAATTTGAGTTCAACTCGACCCAGACCAGCGGGGACTTGCAATTCTCTCCAGTTTGGCCCCCTAACCGTAGCTGATAAAAACCTTCAAAAATACACTGGAAATATACATGAAACAGTGATGTTTGAAGATAATGTATCTTCATGTACCCAAGATATATGTAATACGTTTGCCCACTTCTTTTTTGCTCTTTCGCATCCTCTTATGATCCATCAAACAGTTTAATCCCATGCTTACTTCTTCCTGTTGATCTCCTTATGAAAAAACCTCTTGAAGTTGAAACATTAAGTAATATCCCTTTGAGATTTTTCTGGCAGCACCGGTCCTAATATTTCGGTAAAATCTCTTTCTTCTTTCTTCAAAATGGAACGCTTGTCCATACTCTTCAACCGTAGCTTATCTCTCGGTATTTTTCTTTTGATTTGGAAAACTACTAATGTTTTTTCGATATTAAAGTCAGAAGACATTGAAAATATTTCGAATTACTGACCAATATATCTCCTATTTTACTTTCCCAAACTTTTGAAGAGGGCCGTTCACACCAGTGTTTACTGTGCTGTTGGGAATCAAATTTCCAAGGGCCAGCTTGGTTATATTAAGGGGTAAGCTTTTGACAAGGTTAATCACTTCATTCTACTTGATAGATTCGGGTTATTCGACATATCCGACCCACTATTGTCCTAGTTCGAATCAAACATGTTTAGTCGGACTTGCGAAGTTACCCTAAATGGTTGCTCTGTTTACCATTTTTATCCTTCTTTCGGTGTTCCGCAAGGTTCTATACTCGGTCCTCTGTTGACCTTTTAACACAATTACATAATGGGGTCAGCTTCATTGCAGAGCCTCTTCTTCCTAGCAGCAGTAAGCCGCTTAGTCAAGAAACAAGCAATGAAAATTATCATCATTCCCCGAAAGGGAATAGGATAGGAAAGGAATCCCAAACCACACTCTCGACACATTTAATTTGAAATTAAATTATATAATAATTGAAAAGAAAACATAAATAGGATAAATGGAGAATAAAGAAAGTAAGATCGAGTTAGTTGATGGGAAGTTAGTAGAAAAAATGAAAAATAAAAAGCATGCAAAGAAGAAAAAGCTCTTTCATAATATAAATAAAAATTAATTAAAAGATTTTCAAGGAGAAAACAAAACTATTCGTTCTAGCGATATCAAGCCTGAGATTATCTTTAAATCTTGTGGGATAGCTATGATAATCACAGTGTCTTATTGGATATACCGAAGATTTTATATTGTTATTGAATATTTTATATATTATCTTAGCTTTTTTCATAAATATAATATCCCTTACATTGAATTTATCCGTTTGTCTGTATAGTATATCACTTGGAGTCATTCTATCAAGTCCATGCACTGCCTTAACTATCCTATTGAGTATTCTATGAATTGAGTCAATATTCATCTCTGAAGTTTGACTCCAATTCAATATACCATAGGTAATCTTCGGCAGCACAAAAGAGTTGTAGATCATATTTTTTAGCTCTAAATCCAAGTAATATTTCATTCTGAACAGCCTAACAGAGAAAACCAACTTAGATCTCACATTACTTATGTGAGGGGACCAATATATAATCTATCATCTATAATTAGTCCTAATTATTTAGATCTAGCCACTCTTTGTATCTTCTCTCCATGTATTCTGATGTTAAGGCAGATCTCACTCTTATTAATCTGCTTGAATACCATGTAACTAGTTTTATAGGTATTGATTGTAAGCCTGTTTCCCAAATGCCAGGACCCATAAACAATTAAATCATTATTTATTTGTCGCTCCAATAGTTCAGCAGAGTTAGCAGAGTTAGCAGAGTATAGCAAAAGGGCATCATCAGCATAAATAATAAACTTTCCAGTCAGACCAGAGAGAAATATAAATTATAAATATAGAGTAAAAATAAAGTTGGCCCTAGAATTGACCCTTGAGGAACACCAATGTTAACTACTCGTTGCTTACTTATTTCATCATTAAACCTAGCCAGGATTTTTCTGTCTGTTAGGAATCTACCAATTGACGCTAGTGCCAAGCCTCTTATTCTAAGTTCGCTTAGGTTTTCTAACAAAGTTATATGATTAGCTGTATCAAAGGCCATCGCTAAATCAATAAACAGTGCAGCCACATATTTATTCAAATCAACTTCACAATTAATAAATTTTAAGGCATCTGTTATTGCTGATGTTGTGTTACTTTTTTGTAAAACACCATATTGATGTGTTTCAAATCCTACACTATTTTCTATAAACTTAACTAGTCTTTTATTTATTTTACTAAACGAACTTGTTGAAGCAATTGGCCTGTAGTTAGAAGGATCTAAATCGTCACCTGATTTATGAATAGGAACTATCATGGTATCTTTCAGTTCTGTAGGGAATTCACCTTTGCTACTTAATGTGATTATTAATGATTGCAGAAATATAAGGTGATATCTGAGTAGCGACTAATTTCAAGTTTTCGGAAGTTATTCCATCAGTTCCAGCTGACGAATTCTTCAATGAGTTAATTATGACAAACACTTCACCAGGATCAGTAGGCTCGAAAAAAAGAGACTTTGAATTCAACGGAATGTTCTGCCTTTCAAAATTGTCAACGTTAAACTTCACTTTTAAGTCCTCAATAAGTTTTTCACCTATAGAGCTGAAATGATCAACGAGATTATCGGCAGTGATGAAAGAGTTAGATTTGTTTATTTTATTGCCCAGCAAGAGTTCTTGATTGATGAATTTTCAAACTCTCTTAACATCACCCTCAGCAGAAATAAGTTGTCTTCTAACATAGTCTTTCTTAGCAATCCATTAATGACCTTCCATCAATATGTTCAGTACAATTCTTCCTGTATGCGGATGACCTAAATTTATACAGAGATGTAAAGTAGTCCCTCGACAACTGTTATTGGATCTATGGGTTGCAGCTGGTAGACAGCTTCATCACAAATTTACAATAAATGTGAATACGAGTGTGGAGTGGTGGCTCTATGATTCACTTTACCTCTGATTAACTCAGGTCCGTATTAAGAGCTAGATTAACTCAAAATAATCCTGGATTCGAAAGAGGGACCCTTCACACAAGAAGCTAGTGCCTTACCCACTAGGCTACTCAAGCTTTGTATCCGTCCATGTAAGATGTATCCGCCCTCGATGATTCTGTATCAATACAATCTGACCTATCAGCGTTAAATATATGGGGTGCGACAAATTTCTTCCCTCTTAATGTTTCCAAATGTTTTATTATGTACTTCTCCAATAAACCTAATTTGCTGGCTTTCGATTATTTTTTATCTGGCGATTTTTTTAGTCCATGCAGATCAAAACAAATATTTCGGGATAATTTTCGATCCCAAATTAAAATTTGACCTTCGATTCGTCTCATTACTTCAAGGGCGTCTAAACTTGCAGGCTTTGTTCTATGTTGCTCACGTCATTGTTTCCAATTTAGAGAAACTATTAATATGTTTTTATTACTAGTATTAATAAAAAACACACAAATAAGAAAATATGGCTTGTAAAATGGAAATAGACTTCCTTAATTGAATATATTAGCGCAATTAAACTATATAAACTAAATCAATTGGGTCAGCAATTGTATTACTTTCAGTATTTGTTACTAAAAAATGTATGAAAATTATCAATAACAATGAAACTTTTTTCATGAAAATACGAACCTCTTCTGTCAACTCCACAGGACTATTGAAAACATCCAAATTCGATTCATTATCGGCCGGTTCTTCCTCTTCCTCCTTCGGTTCCTCTTTGATTGTAACCTCCTCAGCTGTTACTGCATGAGGAACTTCCTCATCATCTTCGATCTGTTCCTTCTTCGGTTCCACTAAATCAGCTAGTGGATTGTCCTCCGTACTATTAGTTGCCAAAGCAGATAGCCCGGGCAGTAGTAGCTCGCCACAATCGTTTCCAGGACTACCGCAACTTGTACCTGGTTGTTCTAATTTCAATAGGAAATCGACATTGGGCAATTCCGGTGGCTCGTCTTTCAGTGGCAGTCCGAAGTACGGGAAATTCGATAGCGGAATGTCTCCGTACTCGCGCAAGTCAGCAATATTTTGATCAGCAATCGGCATTTGGTCCAGAAATTGATCGAGATTCAAGAAAAGATCCAATTCGTGAGTGTTGTTTGGATTGGGACTAGGCGAAGGAGACGTCGCTACAGATGGTAGTTCGACCGATATCGCACCAGCATTACTACCCGAATCAGAATCCTGACTCGAGGCAGTCTGGTTGTTTTGAGCATTTTGGACGTTCAGTAGATATGCGGTGACGTCGTTGAAGTTATGCGAATATCGATCGAAGCGAACTAAGTCTTCTATCAGCGGAATTACAGCTTTTCGATTAGCATACGGATAGTCGGGCGCAGGAACTGCCCGTAACATTTCCAATTCCCAGCCATCTCCATTGGGAAGTTCGAGATGACTTTCCCACCCACGACCCAAATACGTGTCGGGGTCCACCTGCAACAGACTGAGCGCCAGCACCAGCTGCAACAGCTGTTCCGCATAAGACTTCTTGAACGAAATCATTGTCGCCGTGTTCAAAACAATCGGAGTCGTATTATATTTTCAGTCGGTTTGAGAGTTTGTGTTTACTTAATCTAAAAAGCGCACAATGGAGTCGAGTCGGTGGCGCACCTACAACTTTCCCTCTTGTCTTTGTTATTATTTTGGTCTGGTGATGAACACTTTTGCGTCTATTTTACAGAAAGAAATTGTGTTCGGCCTTGAACTTGAACGAGTTGTTCGGCTTCCCGATCGGAGATGTTGTTTGTGTGTTAGACGCTTTGTGCTCTTTGTTTGCTACTTATTTATATTCACACTCACGGGCAACGCATTTTTTCGGATGCGTAGCCCCACATCATCACCGCAACCGGTCCCACATTTTCTCACTGCACAAATTTTGCTAGCTCGACGCACTTAGCCACTGTACAAGGGGACCTTGACCGGGCCAAGGTATTCAAATTGCTTTCGCGCCCTTTGGCCCTATTCGCACTATTGCCAATTCAATGACAACTCGGCCGCACTATCGTGAACAAAACTTCTCGTGTACGACCACCATACACACACCCACAAAAACTATGTGTCACTGACACTTCGTATACGGCGAAATGTGTCGTATTTCGTTAGAACGCGTCGGTATGCGTGTCTTCCGATTGGATGACTGTCAATTGCTCAAAAGCTGTTTCGGCACCGTGTTTTTATCGGACAAACTGATAAATCGCGAGAAAACCGCAACAGAGAACGCTCACTAAAACCTACGATTCACTCGCCCAGGAAAACTACTTGCACGAAATCTATCGCGTCACACAGCCAACGATGTAAACACGTCTGTTGTCTGATTGGAAATGCAGAAATTTGTGCGGGAACCTGGCACCGTGACTCGACTACTGTCTATTTGACGACTCCACAAACACTACTGACCATGCGATCGGCACCGTCGGCAGACCTCGCGACGTATAACGCGTGCCGTAGCGACGTGGTGATTCACAATTGCTACGGTGAAAGATGGGGGAATCCACGTTTCGTCGGATGCTACGTGTAGATGTTAGGTTTGGATATGGTAGTACTGAATGTGTCATCCGATATGGCATGCGATATTTGTTAGGCAAAGCCTAGGATTTGGATTGTGTGACATGCAATAGCGTCTTGCATCATATCACATTGCATGTTGTTGATGTTATCTTATTATAAATGGTAGAAGCTTTCGAGAAAACGTGGTTACTTTTGTTTTGAAGGTGTAGTAAGTAACTTAATTGATTTCGCACTTGAATTAATAAAAAATGAACTTTGAGAAAACTCAATTTCGTATCTAAAAATACTAGTGTTTAGCAGCTTTACTAAGTCATGCAATAAAGACTTGTACATTTATGTTTTAATGAAGCAGTCGGCCATTATTTAACCTGGAGAGTGAAATAATTTTGTTTCGCATTTGCGGATGGTTCTTTTTTTTGCGATTCTTTAAACCAAACCCAGCAAATAAATTTACTTCAATTAAAAATGAGAGCTCAGGGCAGAATTATTTAGTAAAAAAATATTCAAAACTTGCGTATTTTTTGATTTTTTGTATTTGGGGATATATTTAACGGCCTCGAGTTTTTTGTCTACGAAGCTAGGAGCCATATTAGGGGTAAAGTGAGTCGTGGAAATTATCACTCCATACTCGTATTTACATGTTAATTGTCAATAAAGTCTCTAACAAATTCAAAAATTTGCAGTGAGGTAAATTTGCTTATTTCGTCAGATTTTTTAAAAGGTAAGCAGCAATAATTTCAGTGAAAAGATTATACGCAGTCAGGATGTTCAAAAATGATTATTTCACTTTCGAATAGAGTACCCGTGTTCCATTATTACTATTTAGTACTCGCAAGTACTTCTGGCTACTTCCAACTACTCACGCTCTTATTCCCGAGTAGTTCATGAGTAGTTACGCCATTTTCCCGGAAGGTGGCCATTTAGTTGTCAATAGGTGGATATGGTTTTTTCAAGGTTATGTTCAATGTTTTGAAAGTTAGGAAATTAGAAAAAGCCCTCATAATGTGTCCAAAGTTTATAGAGGTAATTTTCTGTTAGTTGCTTTTATATTTTCTATCCATTGTGGTAGTTTACACTTGCTATTTTCTCCCTTTATTTTCAACTGTTTTACATTTGAAAACTGCGTACAATTTGACAGGTTAGAAACTGCTCGTATGAACGAAGATGGCGTTCCATTTGTGATCTACTCAGAAGTACTTGGAAGTACTAAATAGTGAAAATGGAACACGGCATGTTTTAAAAAATTTTCGGAGGACATAGATGTATATAGTGAGTAGGTCAGATATCTTTAACCTTTTGGCGGCGGCGGGCATTTCAGTGAATTTTCAAGTACTCCTATATTTCCAAGCAGTGTAAATTGTTGTATTAGTATTAGTAAAAGTAAAATATAAAAGTATTGGGGATGAAAACTTATTATGTTTTAAGCTTGTCTATGATAAAGAATTCGAAATTTTGAGCTTTGTGTAGGCGCTGAGTGCCTAAAAGTAGGCAAGGATTTTTTTTTTCAAATTTCGATTTGTCATTACTTCTAAGAAAAACAATGGATCAGCGTGAAAATTGCAGAGCGTATTGATGTAGACTAAGATTTAACGCACATGGACTTTCAAGACTGTGTGGGTAGCTCTGTAGCTACAGCAGGCTCCTGAAAAAAAATCCTTCAAATCATCGACCCTCCTGTAAAATTTCTGATTTTTAAAAATAAATTCAAATTATTGATAAATTTTGACCTTTGTCCACCAAGTCAAATAAAAATTTACAAAATTCCGCGGTAAACAAGAACGGCAACCCATGATCAAATTACCTCTATTTTCAGCACTCAAAACTTCTGTTCACGAGAACTGACGACCGGATAATGCGATCAATATGAAATTTACAGGACATGTTGATATTAGCTAGCACCAAGTTTGATAGAAGTGATTTTGAAATACGGACAATACTGTGGCAGTGGTGCCATTTTGGAAAATCACCGAGAAAAAAACTGGTTTTTGGCCTATAGCTTCCGATTTAGAAAATACTAAACAAATTTAAAAACAGATTTAAAAACATGTATAAAATTCAAATTAATACAATATAAATCACCATTCAATAAATAAATACACAACAGCTAAATCACATGTACGGCACAATACTGAACACGCAAAGCGAAATTAAATAATTAGTTATAAAATTAGTTATAAAATTAATTAGTCATAAGTCATAGGAGGATACTAGGTCGGTAGACTAAAGAAGGTAGGAGAAGAGAGCCTTGATAACTCTGTTTTCAAAGGATGTTTTGGATATCATGGGGGAAAAGTGTTGGCTGTTAGTGTTGAATATTTTGCAGCATCTATTTATTCACTAATTATCAATGTATGCGGTGCTATGTCTATATTCAAGTAGTATATGTCGGGATCTAGTGACTCTCACAGGCTGATTAAGCATAACTCTTTCCTGTATGTAGTCCACATTAACAGCATTTCTAATGACATCGAAACTGAAGCAGGCAGATAACATTAGTCTTCTGGATACAAATGGTGACAAGTTTAGAAGTCTAAAGCGAGATTCATATAGCGGTAAATTACTAAAAACACAAGGATGGTAAAGATCTCTAAGAGCGAATAGCAAGAATTGCTTTTGACCAGATTCGAATCTCTGGCTGTGAATTTCGTAAACCGGGTTCCAGATAATGCAAGCATATTCAAGGAGAGGGCGTACGAGCGCGGTGTAGAGCGATTTTGTAACCCAAAGGTTCTGAAACTCCCTGACTCGTCACTTACAATGAAGCCATAGCGTTTACTTGCTTGAGAGATAATTTTTTCATAATGAAAATTAAAGCGGAGGCTTTCATCCAGTACTACACCGTGGTCTAATATATTGTCAACCCTACTAAATGCCAAATTGGTACGTATAATGTACGAGCGTACTTTTTCAAGAGAAGCCAATCACGTGACATTTTGCGTAATTGAGACTCATGTTGTTCACGCAGAACCGATTTTCCAGGGAATTTAGTTTTACAGGGTGGTGCAAAATTAATCACCCTACAAAATAGCATGCATTAGAGAAACTTTTTTCTGGAGACATTGTACTGTTCGATCACGAGATAGTAACTCTTCTTGTAACTTGTATCGATCGCCTTAATAAAGATTTCCATCACTCAAAATAATTTTTTTTATTTAGTAAAAAAGTTATTCCAAAACAAAATTGGATGATTAATTTTGCGCCACCTTGTAATTGAAAAAAGTTGGCGTCTGATGGCAGCCTTACAGTATGAAAAAAAACATATAAATAGGCCATGATTCCAGGGAGGTACATTCATTTGAATACGAACAGTCAAAAAGAGAACATCAAAATGGAGAAAAACGAAATTAGAGCTGTTATTAAGTACCTCTGTTTGAAAAAATTGTGTACCAAAGACATACACGGCGACATGGTGGAAATATAAGGGAACTCTGCTGCTCCATATTCCACCATTGCACGCTGAGCCAAAGATTTTAAGCTGGGAAGAACATCCAATGAAGGCGAACACCGCGAAGGACGTCCAACCACGTCCTTCACTGAAGACAATGTGAAAAAACTCAAAGATGTCATGTTGGTATATCAAACAGTGACCATCAGGCAAGTAGCTGAGCTCACAGGGATCTCGAATGGCAGTGTTCAAAGAATCGTTACCCACGAATTACATATGAAGAAGGTTTCTGCGCGTTGAGAGCCGAGAATGTTAACCGACTGGCAAAAGAAGAAACGAGTCGACATTTCGAGAGTGAGTCTCGAAAAGTTCCAGGCAGATCAGGAGATTTTTTTGTCACGTTTCGTGATCATGGATGAGATCTGAATCTACCATTTTGATCCCGAAACCAAACAGCAATCGATGACGTGGAAGCAACCCTATTGACTAACGCCGAAAGAATTCAAAGTGTCGAGCTCGGCGGGGAAGGCTATACATGCGTTTTTTGGGACGCTGAAGGAATTATTATGTTGGAATATTTGGAAAAGGGAGCCACTATATCAGACTCTTACTAAGCAGACCAAATAAGAAGATTGCGAGAGGCAATGAAGGAAAAAAGACGCGGCAAACTGCGACCCGGAGTTCTGTTTCATCAAGATAACACAGCGGCTCACAAGGCTGCAGTTTCGATGGCTGCAATTTAAAAACCAGGATTCTAACTTTTACATATTTCCTCGGAAAACTTTTTTTTACATCATCTGGTGACTTCTACATCTTTCCTCGGCTCAAAGAATACCTTCGGGGTAAGAAATTTGAAGATGATAGCGAGGTGATGGCCGCTGCAGGGGCATTTTGGGAGAATCTAGATAAAGAATTTTTTCTAAGAATATAGGTTTGGAAAAAAGATGGACTAAATGTATTGACTTGTTAGGAGACTATGTTGAAAAATAAATATGTCTTTTAAGTTTAATCACCTTGGTTTATATTCATTATCATTACTTCTTGATCAACTCTCGTTTATAGATGTTCTGTCGAATGATATTCAAATAATTTTATACTGAAACAATTTATGCGGGGTTGAGTCAACAATTTTGCTTGAGAAGGTGCTGCTAACAGCAAGTAAAACACCACCTCCTTTTATCTGGCCAGTGGAGATATAATCACGGTAATTTCTGAATATTGTCCAGCTACTATCGAGGATCTCCCCATTAATATGGGAGTCATTTAACCAAGTTTCAGTAAAGGCAAGTACGTTGAAATGGCATGATTTGGCGTCAAGGTAGAGTTTATCCAATTTGCCCCTCATAAGACTGCAATTGTTGTAAAAAATTATGAGGCACTTGAGAGAGCACACCTTGTTAGGAGCGATACCTAACGTTATTCCGGGGTTTTCGCAAAGAATTTGGAATCGGATGATTTTTATCCGAAGCTGTATTTGAGAGAGTAGAAAACGAGGAATTATTAAAAGAAGACGCCCTGCAGCTATACGTTAAAGTTTGAGGAGACGTGTCCGTAGACGAACATCTGGACTCAGAGTTATAGATATTCTGGAGTGGAATATTTAAACATTCAGTAGTGGGAACTTCCAATATTATTAGCCTGAAGATTCGTAGGAGTTTTTTTTTGGATGGTTCGTAATTTGCGGACTGCACAATTATTGTTTACATTAGTATTATTACTTATATTTCTAAAATTGTTACTGCTGCTGGTGGATTTCCAAGGGGAAAACTTGATGCCTTTCCTTTCATAGCTCCTGCTGCTTCCACCCACGTGGGTAAAAAGCTAGGCGTATTTCTCGGAGATCCAGACTTTATAATGCTTAAATGATCTATTGTTATGTTGATGTAACTGCTGAATATGAAATCCATTGATATGAAAATAACTTTTGATGAGTATTCAAAGCCAAGAAACATTAGTCAAAATAGGGACTCCTTCGACGAAAAATGGCACTCTTTTTTTTTGAAAATGAGTGGTCATGTAAAGAATCGTAGTGGCCGGAATTAGAGCATCTGTTTTTGTCGATGCGTTTAAACCAATCATCTTCTGACCAATTTGTGCCGAACTTAAAAATTGTTTTCGCGGTTTTCCCTACTTGGGATTGAAACTGTAATTTACGTGGAGAAAATGTTTAATGTGCGAGGTTGCTGTATCCTGAGTAGCGAATTCCTTTGGCGCGTTAACGTTGATATTGGCATTTTCCATTTCTTGGTGAATCGACTGGTCATAGATAATAGGATTAAACGACCCAAGTTCCATAGATAGCTTTTTTTGGCACTTTTCAATGCTTTCTAATTTATTGCTGATTAATTTTTTGCTAGCGTGAATATTTTCGAGCTCTAGCTTGCTCGACTTTTTTTGACAACTGTTCTATTTTAACTTGCCTTGAGATACTCTGCTCTTATTTCGAAGTCAATAAGCACAGCTTATATTTTATCAGTGTCTATTGTCGTCATTTGGCGTTTGGGCAAATATTAAATGTTGGACTGTGAAGTAGGATATTGTATTTTCTTAAATGCGCTTCGTTCATCAGTACCACATTATGACGAATAAAATTAAAGAGAATACCTGAATAGAACTGTATTAAAACAACTAGCTGCCAAAATACTTTTTCCAAAATTTTCCAGATCGGTTCCTAATACAATGTGTGTGTATTCGAAATAAACTCGACTCCCTAATGCCCGGTCCAGACGCTACGTTTTGTACAAGGTTTTATCTGCACAGTCTTAAACGTTGCAGATAAAACGTTGCGTGTGGATAGGAAAACTGTGCAATTTTGAGAACTGCACGGAGACGGTACAGTTGCAGCGATAATTGAGGTGGTTAGGCATAGTTATCCGTGAATTGTGCCGACAAGTCGTTACGTGTGGACGATTTGCTACGTTTTTTATTCATTTTTGGCAAATGGCAAACCTTCGACAATAGGCGTGTTTTTTTGCTCCTCTATCCAGCAGAGAGTAGAGTATATGCATTGAAAACAACAACACTCCTGCACCAGTGAATTCACTAGTACAGAAATTCTATGCCTCATTTGTAGTTCACGTGTTGAAGTGTAGAATGTGCTGATAGAAAAAAGAAAAGCTCATGAGAAGTTGTCTTTTTTGCTGTGAGGTGGCTTTGGATTTTTCATAGTTATGTTGAATGTTTGGTAGTTACGAAATTAGAAAAAGCTCTCATAATGTGTAGAAAGTTAAAAGAAGTAATTTTCTGTTAGATCTTTTTCTATTTTCTATCGATTGTGATAGTGTATATTCGTTATTTTCTCCCTTTATTTTCAGCTGTTGCGTGTTACCACAGCAAATACAGCAACCTATGTCAGTCTTAGCGAATGCACTGCTGTTTTATACTAGATCGTTGTTTTTGCGGCATAGTTGTACTCTGCTCTGCATCGGAGCAAAAAAACACGCCTAATGTTCACGGGAGTTTCTGATTGAGTTTATTGCCTTTTACGAAAGTATTTTACACATACAAGTATTTTTTTTTGTGATATATGGTTTCACTAATTCCAATAAATGAATGTATGTGTCTATGTCCATTCTCAAGTAGTTCCGCCAATCATTAGGTTCATCACTTAATTCACGCAGTAATTTAATGTGAGAAAAGTGCTGTCTTTTTAGAAGCCATTTCCTCGACCACTGTGAACGCCGAGTTTCTTTGGAGATGCTCCATTTGTTTCTTTTTCTTCAAGAGACAACATGCAAAAACTTCCTCCATGGTGACGCCACTAAAACTGCGCTAAAATAAATATAGATTTGCATCATCTGGACGCTCTTTATTTTTGTAACGTTTTGACTGCGCAGATAAAACGTTGTGCAAAACCTAGCGTCTGGACCGGGCTTAACACATTATCCATACTTTGTTTACTTTATTTTCGCTCTTCTTTAAACACAGACAAATTGGCATGCCGGCATTTTTTTTAAACAAAGAAGCAAAGTTTCTTTGCTATTTTATTGCCCACGTAGTATGTCTAAATTTAAATTGTTTTCAATCATTTGAAAAGTGCAATGTATTTCTTTCGGAAAAAATAAACAATTTTCAATAGCACGTCCTTGAAAAGCGGCGAAGAAAGTGAATATATCATTTTTGCACTTTGTTTTCACTTGATTACATTCTGTGGGGAAATGTGTTCTATTTCGGCACTGAACGAAATTAAATTAAATTTTGTATTTTTTCTCCGTAGAGCAGAAGCTCGAAAATATATGCAAGAAAATCTTGGCGCGCGTTGCAGTCGCTGCAGTTCAATGAAACATCAACCCACATGCGACCTGAATGATGTGCAACGGCTTCCTAGCGGACACACCGTACACGACGCCAACAAAGAAAAATGAGTTCATACTTCTGCAAAACAGATGAAAATTGGAAAGCGTCCTGCTTTTTGGGGATAGATGCTATTGGCCGAGTGGTGAATTTGAGGACATTGGTGGAAACAGAGAACTTTTTTGACACACATGTTTGTTATTTTTTGGACCATACAGTTGCTCATTTTTGTCATGTTGCATTCTTATCAGTTTAATACTCATAATGTCGCAAATATCTAATTTTAGAAATAGACATTTGCAGCAAAGAACACTTACCTCGATCATATAACGCTGACCAAATGACATAGGCGGCGAATTTAATGGTGTTGGTGTCCGAATGTCGGGAATCGGTGAGCCCATGATAGGAGACAGGGACTCCATCCGAGGTAAATCCTCAAGGTTTATCATCTGTGCCAGTTGACCTGAAAATACACAAAATGAAAATTAATTCCATGATGCACATATGCACATATCTCGGATTGATATTACTGCAACCACACATTCAACATTCTTGTCGCTTGCATCTGCTCAAATAAAAATTCCAGTAGACATATAATATCTTATTCGTTGAAATCTTTGGATATTTTTTGTTTTAAACGAACAGTAAATTGATGTCATAAATTATTGTGTAGTCAACCGAATACGAAAATAAATTATACAGTAAAATTCTTCTCAGCACAGATGCAATTTAATGAGGTCAATTACACAGGAGAAATATTTACAGTTGACTGTCGCGTTCATTTTTAGCATATTGCTTTGATAGAACTTTGTACTGATGTATATTCTGGAAAAGCAATTATTTAGTGTCAGGTATTTGGGTGTTGATTTTTGATTTGCGTCAGAGATAATTTTCGCAGAAATTAGCGCTTGGTTAGGTTAGCTTTAAAATAATTATTTGTTTTTAATAATTATTTTTTCTATTATTATGTTTTTGAATTGTTCATATTTTACTTATCCTCTTGGCCTGAAAGCTAAGGATGTCGCCCGAGCTAGATTTAGACATACAGGCTCTCATGATGACTTCGATGATTTTCGAGGCTACGATCTTCTGCTAAAACTGCCGTAAATCAAGCTATCCGAGATCACTTTTCCAGCATTGAGTGCTCTATCTGCTCTAATCATCAAAACCCTCTGAACCCATCTTTCCTTGTGAAATTCCTCATGTTGCTGCATCTTCCCTATCTTCTATTTACACCAATCCTCTTGAAATTGGATACTTACTCGAATGTCTTGATGTCAATGTCGGTTGTGGTTCTGACATAAGGACGATGATAGTGATTTGGCCAACAGATTAGGGCCAAATCACTATCATCGTCCTTATGTGTTCCTTTGTCTATTATATTTAACCTCAGCCTCTCCTCCGGCTCCTTTCCCTCCAGCTGGAAATCTACTTATAAATCACCCATCCACAAGTCTGGAGACCCAAGCTGTGTTTCCAACTACCGTCCAATTTCCCTCCTCCCTTGTTTTGGAAAAGTTCTTGAAAGAGTGGTTTCCAACAGGCTGCTCTCCTCCATTCCTTACTCGGTCCGGAACAGCATGGTTTTGTCAAAAGTAGATCCCCCACCTCTAATCTTATGACTTTTACTAACTTTGTTGCTTCTGCCTTAGACCAACGGAAACAAGTGGATGTGGTATTTACCGACTTCTCAAAAGCTTTTGATTCTTGTTGATCACAGAATTTTTCTTGCAAAGCTTCGAAGTTATGGGGTGTCGGGTTGTCTTTTGTCTTGGTTTTCAACGAATGTTTCTGGTCGTTCTTGTGCTGTATCTGTGCGATCGTCCAACTTTTCCTCATTCTGTCCGCTTTTCGGTGTTCCTCAGGGCTCCATTCTCGGTCCATTATTTTTTCTACTTTTTATAAATCATCTTCCTTCCTTTATTCGTTCTCCCTGCCTCTTGTTTGCTGATGACTTCAAAATTTTCAAAGTAATTGAATATACCGACGACTGCCTCGAACTCCAAAACGATCTCTGTACTCTGTGCGACTGGTGCTCTAAAAATTCACTTACTTTGAACATATCCAAATGTCATCAGATGTCCTATACGTATAAAATGTCACCCTTAATATATTCCTATACTTTGTACGGCTCTTCCACTACGGCTGTTGATAATTTTAAGGATCTTGGTGAGTACTTTGATCCAAAGCTCAAATTTGACCTAAACACTGCCTATATTAAGATTCCAAATGATTCCAAGGCCTCTCGTCTGTC
Source organism: Nemotelus pantherinus (assembly GCA_963978885.1). Taxonomy (NCBI): domain Eukaryota; kingdom Metazoa; phylum Arthropoda; class Insecta; order Diptera; family Stratiomyidae; genus Nemotelus; species Nemotelus pantherinus. The sequence goes on from OZ022264.1 coordinate 219,099,790, forward strand.
CGGTTTGATTCTTAGATGCTCTCCTTCGTTTACTAGCATCGCTACCTCTTTCCATCTGTTTTTTGTTCAGTTGTTCGTAGCATCCTAGAGTATTGTTGTCAAGTGTGGTCTCTCCGTCATAAATATCTCAGTGAGGCAGTGGAATACGTTCAGCGTAGGTTTACTCGCTCACTGTTATTTAAATTCAACATCCCATACTGTGGTTATAGTGATCGTCTTTCCTTATTCTAAATTTCTTCATTAGATTCCCGACGAGTGTTCCTTGACGAGCGCTTACTTTTCAAGCTACTCCATTGCCCTATGTTCTCCAATTTTGGTTATATGCTGTACATACGTAACGTCAATCGATCAGATAGATTTCAATTAAAGTTCTCTCTTCCCTTCGCACGATCTGAAGTTTATTACTAATTTTCGAAGATAATTCGTCATATATATATATATATATATATATATATATATATATATATATATATATATATATATATATATATATATATATATATATATATATATATATATCAGCAAAATGGTTAAGGGAGATAATCTCTGGAGTGGCCGATCCGGTTGAGCTGAAATTTTCGGAGAACATAGATGTATATAACAGGTAGGTCCATGACTTGTTAGGATTCAGATATCTAAACCTTTTGGCGGCGGCAGGCATTTTAGTGAATTTTAAGGTACTCCTATATTTCCAAGCAGTGTAAATTTTTGTTAAAAAAATGTAAATGAAATGAAAACTTATTATGTTTTTAGTTTGTCTATGATAAAGAATTGGAAATTTTGAGCCAGATGTAGGCGCTGAAAGCCCAAAAGTAGGCAAGGATTTTTTTTCAAATTTCGATTTGTCATAGCTTCTAAGAAAAACAATAGATCATCGTGAAATTTTTAGAGCGTATTGATGTAGACTAGAACTAAACACAAATGGATTTCCAAGATTGTGCTGTAGCTACAGCAGGCTCCTAAACAAAAATCCTTCAAATCATTGACCTTCCTGAAAAATTTTTGATTTTTGAAAATAAATTCAAATTATTGATAAATTTTGACTTTCGTCCACCAAGTCAAATCAAAATTTTCAAAACTCCGCTGTAAACAAGAACGGTAGCCCATGATCAAATTACCTCTATTTTCAGCACTCAAAACTTCTGTTCACGAGAACTGACGATCGGATAATGCGATCAATATGAAATTTACAGGACATGCTGGAATTGGCTAGGACCAAATTTGATAGAAGTGATTTTGAAATACGAGCAATACTGTGGCAGGGGTGCCATGTGGAAAAATCGCTGAGAAAAAAAAACTAGGTTTTGGCCTATAGCTTCCGATTTAGCCACCAGATTTTAACAAAATTCACGCAGTAGGTGAACCTTACTCTAAGATAAATTTCATAGAAATTTGGTTAAAAAATTAGTATAGGGTCGCCAGCTATGGCAATTTTTGTCTCCTAAATATTGTAAATTTGCTCAGGAAAATAAAGGTTTTTTTCCTATAACTTCCGATGCAGTTACGAGACCAAAACGAAATTCATGTGATAAGTGGATCTTGTTGCATTTCTAATCATGTAGGAATTTCATTGAAAAATCATGAAAGGGTTGCCAGCTATGATGAATTTCGTATTGACATTTCTTTATCGTGCGATATTGTAATTAAATTTCCAAATGGGAATGATTCTGCAATGACAATTAACAACAAATATTTACGTTTCAAAAATTTAAAAAGTTTTGACGATGGTAACCCTAAAATTAAATTCACTCCTATAACTTACAGGGCAGGCATTCAATCGAAACGAAATTCATAGGGTGGGTTTAACACAACATGAAGCAGCTATGGTGCTAGCACATAATTGCCAACACCGGACAATTTCGTAAATATCGCACCCACAGATGCTTCCGTTTTCTATTCATAAGCAAAGCATTTACAATAAAATAAACAACCACTGTTTAAATTTTCCGAACTTTGGAAGTTTTTCGGATGGTAGCCCCAGACATCGTTTAATCGCTGAAACTTTCAATGATATCCTTGGATGAAAACGAAATTCAAAGGATAGGTTGATTAAGCACGTTATGGTAGACTTATTGCTGCTGTGATGGGCAAATGTTGCCAGCACTGAACATTTTCATCATTTGCGTTACAGGAAATTCTGTCCGAAAATGATATTTGTTCCTTAGAGTAAGAAATGGTTGATATGATACTACAAAGAAGTGTTTAACGTCTTCACACATTTTAAAATCCCTCAAAGATAATTTCTTCGAAAATTAGTTTTCTAGCGGTTCTGATGCGCTAGACTTTTTTTAACTCAACGCTAGTGCGTATCCCTAGGAAGCACAACGATCTTCAGCTTGGTCCTTTTCTGCTAACGTTCTCTCAATTTAAGTCGCAAATTAAATATATAATTCTTAAAGCTTTTTATAATTGGAATTGTTTTTGCGAGATGATTAAAATTGAAAAAATTTTTATTTACATTGAAAATTTCTATTTACATTGAAAATTTTATTTTAACAAAGTGGTTTCGAAAGTATGCACTGATTCTCATCAGACACCAGCACACAGTGCATACTTGGCTGATGTGACCAATATTCGATGCATTGATAAGCTTTAGAGACGATATACGTTGTCTATGCTGATTTATAGACAAGAAGGGGACCATGGTCACAAATCAATAACCTTATGTTTGATTTTTTTTTAAGTTTTTTTTTTACCGTTTTTGCACTTTCTTCTATATTAGCTTGTATATTGGCTTTAATTTGTTGAAGTTTCAAATATGTATTTATCTAATATTCTCAATTATTTGTTAGTTGTTTTCTTTTTTAAAATCTTTTTGTGACTTTATATAATATTTCTATTTTTGTAATTGGGCAGAAGCCTGTTAAAATAGATTTAAATAAATAGATTTAAATAAATAAATAAACTCCAAAAAGCAATCTCAAGTTTACTTTCATATTATACCTCAGTTTTTACTTTAATTCACATACTTTTCTGCTTATTATTATTCACATACTTATACCCTAAAATCTACTTTGCAAACTAAATGCTGAATATGTAATGACACAAGTACATCAATATTTACATAAACTATGTTGAGCGACTCACAATATAGTTGTAAACTAGTTTTCAACAGAACAAAGGTCATTTAAAATTATTCTGTCTTCAAGTAAAACGTACCCAAGGGTGTGCGTTCAACTTGAATAGCATGTATGCAAGGAAGCTATATGTACATATACATATGTAAATATGCATGTATAGATAAGAAATTTTAAATTACGTACTAAATTTTGGTTTGTACCTCCATCGCCAGATTATTTTCTTCTCATACTTCTTGTGATTATAAAACATTGATATGTTTTAAGTTTTTTGGAATCTTGATACATTGGCTCGTTTGTTCCTTCCAATACCGTAGGAAAAATCATTTGTAGCTCAAGTTATCTTAAATGATGAAATGTTCTCATGATCATATTTTTCTGATGATACAATAAAAATAACTAGCGTGCTTTGATAGAAGTTTCAGTCCCGTACTACTACAATAAGTATTAATTGCAATATTACTCTAAAGCTCTAATCATATCACAATTCGAGTAGAATTTACAAGATCACTCTCAAACGTCTTAAATGTATCTTGTATTACACTTATCTTGATGCCATTTAAATCGATCGTCTAGGTATGCCAGTTCCACTGCTGATGTGGCTACTGCGTTAGAGCCTAATTGAAAATACTTCTAAAGCTGGTTGCTCTTCAGAACTGGCGTTGCCTGAAGAGTAAATTCTGTTTGCAATCGTATAACTACATACTTAAGAAAATCGTCAGAGCTATTTGTCAAATATTTGATTTGACATCATACAGAGCTTAATTTCTATTTGCACAGACTAATAGTGCAAAAAAAAAATATTTGTACGAATACATTGGTTAGTGTGTTCCTGTAGTATGTTGAGATATAATGGTGTATGTTTGATTGAGCTTAGTTCCAAATAACAACCTCCAATCCAAGACAGCTTTCTAATATTAGTAGTATTTAATAGCTTTCTTTCGAAAAATAAAGATTATAAGTACTTCAAAAGTCGGTCACTCAAAGCTTGTTTTGTCTCATAACATTAACCAGACTAATCAAAACAAAATCGAAAGTTCAATATTTGTAACAATAGCCACTATACTTACTTTAGCTGCCTTTTTAAGGAGCTTGATCTCCGTGTTGTTAGGGAAGAAAGGGTTTTAATAATAAATTGCAGCAAGCCAAACTTCAGAAGCATGGTGGCCAACCTTTAGAACAATTAATCTAATTCAAATTTTATACGATGAATACGCTGAATGATATTGATTGCTATTACGCTCGTTATAGTTCTGTAGAAAACACGGCCAATTATTGGGATGCAGAGGCCTCTAATTTTGGAGTTTTCCGCAATAGCAGCACAATATTTCTTTAGCTTTATTTATTCAGGGGAGGAGGAAGAACTTGGAAGAAGAAGGAAGAAACACTCAGACCACAGTCAAATAAATTCGTTTTTTTCTTCCACTCATAAATAATCCTAGCTAGCATTAAAGAATATAGCTTTTTTAAGTTTGAGGTTCTATTGAGGTCATTGTAGTCAGGAGCTTGAAGTTGCCGGATACTCTATCTATCTATTGGTTCGTGCATATAAATGTATGTGCCGAATTTCCATATTTATTTTTGTTTACAGATCACCAGAGGTGAGTTATCTGCCCGTTTGGGTCTTTTGGCAAATGTTTAGTGTGACAGCATAAGCTGGTACAGCGTAGTTTGTAGAGCATTGGATTCTAGCGTGTGGGGTTCTTGCTTCGAATCAAAGTTCAAACGAAGCACGAGGCATCGGGCTTTGAGTTAAGCTAGCTCAGAATAGATACCTGAGCCAGATCAGGGCAAAATGACGATTATAGATATGAAGCTCATCTAATTCCTAACCCCAAAAATCAAAATGGCTTGTGGTAGGATATTTTACTTGTTCGAGGGTTACTATTCCAGAGACTGATCTTGTATTTAATGAGGGATTTAGATAAAAAAAAAAGTCTAGCGCATCAGAACCGCTAGACAACGAATTTTCGAAGAAATTATCCTTGAGTGACTTAAAAATCTGTAAAGACGTAATACACTTCATTGTAGTATCATATCAAACATTTCTTATTCAAAGCAGCAAATATTATTTTCTGACAGCATTTCATATAACACAAATTATGAAAATGTTCAGTGCTGACAACATTTGTCCAATTTCGTCCAACTTCTGTGCGTACAATAAATCTACCATAACATGTTCGTGCTTAATCAACCTATCCTTTGAATTTCATTTTCATCCGAGAATGTCATCGAAAGTTTCAGCGATTGTCATCCAAAAAATTTCCAAAACTCGGAAAATTGAAACTTCGGTTGCTTATTTTATCGTAAATGCTTTGCTTATGAATACAAAATGGAAGCATTTGTTGGTGCAATATTTACGAAATTGTCTGGTGCTGGCAATCATGCGTTAGCACCATAGCTGCTTCACGTTGAGTTAAATCTACCCTGTGAATTTTCTTTTGATTGAATGGCTGCGCTGGAAGTTATAGGAGTGAATAGAATTTTATGGTAACCATCCTAAAAACTTTTCAAATTTTCGAAACCTAAATATTTGTTGTTAACTGTCATTGCGAAACCATTTCCATTTGGAAATCTTATGACAACATCGCTCGATAAGAAATGTCAATAAATTACGAAAATTATCATAGCTGGCAGCCCTTTCATGATTTTTCAACGAAATTCCTACAGAATTAGAAATGCAGCAAGATCCACTTATCACATGTTTTGATTTCATTACTGCAACGGAAGTTATAGGGGGAAAACTTTTATTTTCCTGAGCAAGTTAAAAATATTTAGGAGAGAAAAATTGTCATAATTTTTCAACTAAATTTTCACGAAATATATCTGGTGGCTAAATCGGAGGATATAAGCCAAAAACCATTTTTTTTTCTCGGCGATTTTTCAAATTGGCACCACTTCCACAGTATTGCCCGTATTTGAAAATCACTTCTATCAGGCTTGGTCCTAGCTAATTCCAACATGTCCTGTAAATTTCATATTGATCGCATTATCCGATCGTCAGTTCTCGTGAACAGAAGTTTTGAGTGCTGATACTAGAGGTAATTTGGTCATGGGTTGCCGTTCTTGTCTAACGCGGAATTTTGAAAATTTTGGTTTGACTTGGTGGAAAAATATAAAAATTTATCAATAATTTGGATTCATTTTCAAAAATCAAAAATTTTTCAGGAAGGTCGATGATTTGACGGATTTTTGTTCAGGAGCCTGCTGTAGCTACAGAGTTGCCCGCACAGTCTTGAAAGTCCATATTAGTTAAATTTTAGTCTACATCAAAACGCTCTGCAAATTTCACGATGATCCATTGTTTTTCTTAGAAGTTATGACAAACCGAAATTTGAAAAAAAAATCTTGCCTACTTTTAGGCAGTCCGCGCCCACACAAGGCTCAAAATTTCCATTTCTTTATCATAAACAAGGTTAGAACATAATAAATTTTCATTCCCAATACTTTTTTAACAAAAATTTACACTGCATGGAAATACAGGAGTACCTGGAAATACACCAAAATGCCCGCCGCCGCCAAAAGGTTAAAGATATCTAAATTCTAGCAAGTCAAGGACCTACTTACTCGGAGAGGGTAGTTAAGACCTAGGTTGAGTTTAGGTCTAAGTAGGCTAAGCTAATTGTATTTAGACTTAAGCTAGATTTAGTTTAGTAAATTAAGTTAGTATTTAAGTACTATATTGCTAAGTCAACCCCAAGTATTGTACTACCTGGGTAATAGTTAATAAGTGAAAATCGAAAAATAAATGAATGATGAAAAATAATAAAAATAAAAATCCAATAAGAGCCAGCAGCCCAAAATAGGATAGCCGCTAAGTATAAGTTCTTTTATGTTAAATACTCCTTTAGTTAAGTTATATATGTACAATGCAATGAATAAAATTTCTATTATTATTAAGGACCTACTTACTATATACATCTATGTCCTCCAAAAATTTCAGCTTAATCGGATTGGCCACTCCAGTTATTATCTCCCTTAATCATTTTGCTGATCATATATATATATGTATGTGTACTTTTTGTAGTGAATGTGTTTGCGTACGGGCGTGAAAAATGTACGGTACAGTACACTAAGGTACGGTACCATAAGGTTTTTTTTCGTTCACTGATTGTGAAGACATTCCTGGCTTAGTGAAAATGTTTGAAATTTGAGATTGTTCATAGACTCATCAAAACGAAGTTTGAAAGCAGTCCTTTTGCATAATGGCAATAAGTACGCTTCACTGCCAGTCGCCCATGCTGTACATTTGAAGGAATGCTACGACAGCTTGAAAAATGTGCTAGATAAAATAAAGTACGAAGAACACAATTGGATGAAATTGGAAATGTTTTTGCGGGATGATTAAAATTGAACAACTTTTTATTAACATTAAAAATTCTAATCTACATTGAAAATTCTATTTTGACAAAGTGGTTTCGAAAGTATGCACTGCTTCTCATCAGACACCAGCACACAGTGCATACTTGACTGGCGTGACCACTTGCAGGTGGAAATCATTACATTTTTATTTATGCTAGTTGTGACAAATTTTAACATCTCCGACTTATATCCATGGATATAATTTTACTTAGTAAAGGTAATTGAATTTGATTGATTAGACAAGAAGGGAACCGTGATCAAATTCAATTACCTTTACTAAGTAAAATTATATCCATGGATATAAGTCGGAGATGTTAAAATTTGTCACAACTAGCATAAATAAAAATGTAATGATTTCCACCTGCAAGTGGTCACGCCAGTCAAGTATGCACTGTGTGCTGGTGTCTGATGAGAAGCAGTGCATACTTTCGAAACCACTTTGTCAAAATAGAATTTTCAATGTAGATTAAAATTTTTAATGTTAATAAAAAGTTGTTCAATTTTAATCATCCCGCAAAAACATTTCCAATTTGATTCTGCTTTCGGAGGCTGATTCCGCAAAACGATCGAAAGTTTCCCGTTTCAATATGCTCGGCTTCGATGCTGTAGAAATGATATACGTTGTCTATGCTGATTTATAGACAAGAAGGGAACCGTGATCAAATTCAATTACCTTTGCAATTGGATGGTCTGTGGAGATCTGAAAGTTTTAAGTATACTGCTGGGCCAACAAGGTGGCTATACGAAGTCCCCTTGCTTTCTCTGCGAGTGGGATAGTCGAAACAGAGGGCAACATTGGACGAAGAAAGAGTGGCCATCGAGGACTGAACTGGTCTCTGGAACAAAAAATGTTGTGAGAGACAATTTAGTCCCCCCCCCCCGGGAATAAATTTTGCTACCCTCTTTACACATAAAACTGGGGATGATGAAACAATTTGTGAAGGCGCTGAACAAAGAAGGAGAAAGTTTGAAATATCTACACCAAATTTTTCCATCTCTGTCTGAAGCTAAACTGAAAGAAGGTATTTTCGTTGGTCCGGAGATAAGAAAATTGGTGAAAGATACAGGTTTCGATGAAAAATTGAGTGAAATTGAATTAGAAGCCTGGAAATCTTTTAAGGAAGTAGTGAGATATTTTCTAGGAAACCAAAAAAGTCGAAATTATGAGGATGTGGAGAAAATGATTGAAAATTTCGGAAAAATGGGACGTTTGACTAGCATTAAACTTCATTTCCTTAAGGCAAGGTAGCACCTCCAAATTTTAAAAAAATTGATTTTTGTTCTTTGATTGAATATGTTAGAATGAAGGTTTTAAAACATGATTTTAATAATATAAAATTGATATTCTAAAACAAAAAAATTTTATGAATATATATAGCGAAGCGCCCCAAGATCATTTTTTCTATGATTTTCGTTCACTTCGCTATATCGCTACATCGACTTAAGCCAAAGTATAGACAAAGATAAGTGAGTCATCTCCTTTAAAAGAAGCAAAAAATAAGCTAACCTTGACAAAAAAACACAAAAAAATAGCTGTAAAAGATGTTTCTAAAAAAAGTGTAGAATCTCCAAAAAAAGGTCCGAAAAAAGTTCACCTGACACTAAAATTAATGAAAAATTTAGCCACGTATTATGGCCTAACTATACGACGAAATCCTGATTCAGTTGAAAATATGCGCAAGGAAATTTGAGCAGCATATTACCACAAAATTTCAACTGATGAGAACCCTCAACACTCTTATTGTCCTGTTGGAGAAACGACTTGGTGTATCTGGCGCAAGGTGGAGGCAGCGGGTGATAATGCATTAATCAATTTCAAGCATCCTCCACCTTTAGATGATGAGGTACAAGAAATTTTAAAGCCTATTTATGATGACTTATCATCAGAAGACGTATTAAAGCGTTGCTTGGGTAATTTTGCGCAGAATAATAACGAAAGCTATAATTCTTGTGTTTGGAATTTGGCCCCCAAACATACTTTTTGTGGGAAAAACGTACTAAATATGGCTGCAAATATTTCTGTATGTACATTTAATGAAGAATTTATGGCTATCTTGAAAATAATGCAATTCATGGGAATTACAATTGGCCAATGTGCGCTGGAACATGCAGAGCATAGAGATGCTGCAAGAATTAACCAGGCGGAAAAACACTCGACTGAGGCATCTAAAGAGGCCAGAACTGCTTGAAGGGAGCAAAAATCTTTAGAAGAGGAGGAGTATGAGCAAGAAAAAGGTGTATTGTATGGTCCAAGCATCGCAGATTTATTTTCGGTAAGATTTATTGCAAAAAATATTGAATTTTAACTTTAAACGCGATTTTCTCGAAACAACGTTTTTCAAGTTGGCGTGCATGATTAAGAAAAACAATATTATCCAATCGTTTTGAAATTTTAACACGTTAATCTGCACATGTTAATGCTCAGAATGAACTACGGATGAAAAAATCGGCATTAAACTTTTTTAGTTATAGCCGATTTTTGGGGAAAAAAAACCTCGATTTTCGAAAAAACACCGCCATTTTGTTATTTTTCAACCAAATTTTTGTTTTTTAGTTCATTCTAAGGCCGCTTTGATGCTGGTCAAAACGCCGTTTTTGTTTTTTTTTCAGACTTTCCTGAGGGCAGTTATCATGCACGCCAGGTTTTTTTGGTATATTTTCCAAACAATTGTGACAGGCGACAGGGGGGCCACAAAAAATTTTTAACAACTTTTTTTTATGTAGTCTAAGACAAATAAAGTATGTGTAAAAAGTTTCATTAAGATATGTTTTTTTATTCAATTAAAAACAAGCCTTTGAAAATAACATTTTTTTTCAATTTGAAGGTGCTATGTCGCCTTAATTCGCATTTGAACTACTTTCCTGATAACTTGGGAGCTGTAAATAAAGAGCAAGGCGAAAGATTTCACCAGGATTTGAAAGAGATGAGACGTCGCTATCAGGGAAAGTGGAGTAAAATAATGACGACAGACTATTGTTGGCTGTTAAAGCGAGATGATCAAAGTCGAAATTCAAGCGAAAATCTCACAATTGGAGCTTCGGTGAAAAAAAGCAAGATACCACAGAAGTATTTAGGTAATATTTTTAATTAATTTATTACTGACCCTCAAATGTATTTCTAATGTTTTATAGTCATGTAATTGCTTCTTAACTGTAATAAAAAAAAAAATACTTAAGTAAAGTTGCCTTTTTTTCGTATTCACACAAAATAATTTTTCAAAAAATTGGGGGTGACAGGAAAGTTCCAAAAACTTATTCGTAGTCTACGCACCAAAATACCCCAAGATCAGCATTCAAATCCAAAAGGGGAAAATAAGAGTTAAAATTTGCAGACCTGTGTAATTATTGTTTAATGTCCATATTAACTTTCTTTCCTTCCTTACAAATAATGTGGTAGAATGGAAAATCAGTATGGATGACATCACAAATCTGTCAATCGAGCGTAAAATATGTATTCTTTTTGCCAAATGCGTCCTGTTGCTTTTATTACAAATGTTTCGGGACTCATGAGCAGGCATTCTTTGGGAACTTAGGGAGCTTTGAGTAAAACTGAAAGGATCCACACAATAACGGTGTTTATGATGAATATTACTTAACATAAAAATTTCATGCAAAATCATTTCTCTTTAGATAGTTCAAATGTTCACTTACCCAGTAACAGGTCCATGGATTACTAAACATATATTCTTTTTATGACATAACTTCAATTTACTCTCATAATCAATACCAAGCTCCAAATCGAACTAGCTTGCACAAAGTTCTAACAGTGGTCCAATCAGACAGATTTCACTGTATAAGCAAAATTTTTCTAATCATACTAAAACATTTAACAATTACGAAATAGGGGGCCAAGCTGACAAACAAATCCACACGTCACTTCTACACAACCCCGTGACATTGCCTAAAGAATTTTGACTCATTCATCAACCAGTACCACATGGAGATCGCACCGATTGCAAAAATGTTCAAAATGTTGACTTTTGTTTAAACGGTTGTATTGGGTCAAGAAATTTGATTAAGCGGTGTGAAAAATGTTCGAATGCCGAAACTAAACAAATTACATAAATTGTGACGTAGAATGATATTTATATATTATATATTATACGATATTATTGTTTGTACGAATTTTTATGGGGTTTCCCGAGTAGGTGATGTTTCGTTATTTATTAAAGTATCAATATTGATGGCAGCAAATGATTAGCATTAAGTAACTGATATTTGATTTAAAATGACAAACGAATCGCAATAGCTTCAATTTTTATGCGATTATATTGGAAAGTTAAACAAATTGTAGTAGGTTCAAAGAATGATTCAGGGAAAGCTGAAAGGTGTGAATAAACGAAGGCGGTGTAATGCTAGATTCAAATTATCGGTGAGTCATCACGAGCGTAGATTAGTATGATAATCTGGATGAGATGCTCCCCTGCAATGTGGGCGTGGCTTACGCGAGCCTTTTTTGTTGTGGAGGCTCAACATTTTTTTGGTCCTTTTGTGAAGCTTCTGATAGAGTCTGGAATTAAATAGCTCTTATTGACGCAATTTTCCAGAGTATCTTACACAAGTATAGGGTAGAAGAATTCAATTTTAATATTATGTAGTTCGCAAATTCGAAAAAATATAGCACTGCTTTATATGAGAAAAAAGCTTTTATCATCCGATAGCCGTCCTAAATGGTAGTTCATAAAATAGCTACGTAGTTACGGGCATATTTGGAATAACTTTGATTTTCAAAAAGGCATTATAGAAAATAGAAGTCAAGGTCAAGATTGTAAAAGAACGTTGATGAGTGGAGCTTTGGAGTAATTGCAAAAGGGAAATTAAAGAGTCTTTTAAAGAGTTGGCTAATGCTATCCGCCGTAACTATGTATGAGAAAATCTTATGAGGGTTTGCATCAAAACTATTCTAAACATGAAGCAGTAGCTAGTGTAGTTCTTCTGGTAAATTTGCCAAAAGTCATCTTCTTCACTTACTTTCCTGTAAAGGACGAGGCCATTCAAACATGAAGTCTTAGTGAACTAGAAGAGTGAACTTAGTAAACTAGAAGAGGACAAAAAATGAAGTGATCTAATGGATATAATAAGGACGCATATCATCTTTCAAGGGGCATGAGATGCGGTAGGTATAATGTTTTTACAGCTATGATTATCTAAACTGTTTTATTTATTTATTTATTTATTCACCAAGCAAGGTGTAAATGTACAGAAGAATAAATAAAGTAGTACATGGATAAAATTACGAAACAAAATAAAAAAAAACCTATATGTGAATACAAGACTAATAAATAACGCAAACATAAATTAGTTACAAATAGATAACAAATAAAGTAATAAATAAATGACAAATAACTAAATGAATAACAAATGACAAATAACAAAATGAATTTAAATTTAAATTAAATATACAATATCTTCTCGACGCAAGGGGTAACAGGTTAATACATATAAGGCGATATTCGTATGGTGGTAGATTACTGAAATCATAAGGGCTGAAAAGATCTCTCAGAGCGAACAGTAAAAACTGCATCTGAACAGACTCAAATCTTTGGCTGGGAATTTCGAAAGCCGGGTTCCAAATAGAGCACGCATATTCAAGAAGAGGACGAACGAGTGAAATATATAAGGATTTAGTAGCCCAAAGATTCTTAAACTCTTTGGCTCGTCGCTTAATGAAACCAAGTTGTTTACTTGCTCGGGAAAGCACTCTACCGTAATGTAGATTGAAGCGGAGCTTTCCATCCAGGATGACACAGAGATCTAATATGTTGTCAACCCTGCTGAGTGACGTGTTGTTGAGGCGGTACATATAATGAACGCGTGCAGTTTTGCGAGAGAAATTAATTGCGTGGCATTTGGCAATGTTAAGAGGGAGCTTGTTGGCGGAGCACCAATGGTCTAGAGAGTTCAGTTTAGACTGAAAAAGGTCGCGTTAGATTGTGACCTGATGACATGGTAGATTTTGAGGTCGTCCGCATATAGTAAATGAGGAATATCAGATAAAACCTCCGATATGCCATATATAAAAATATTAAAAAGAAGTAGGCCAAGATGACTTCCTTGAGGTACACCGGATTTAACGTCGACTTTCTTGGCAATAAGACCTTGGAATTTAACGAATTGCAAGCGGTCGTGGAGGTAGGAGCCAAGCCACTTTAGTAAAGATCCTGCAATTCCGAATTGTTTCGGCTTGGGGATCAAAATGGAGTAATCAACTCAATCGAATGCTTTGCTTAAGTCTGTATAGACTGCGTCAATTTGATCACCTTTCTCCATTTTGCACAAAACATCATAAACAAGCACCATAAGATTAGTTGTAGCAAAACGACCTTTCCTAAATCCATGCCGCTGCTCGTTCAGTCGAGCGTTGACCAGAGTAGAAATTTTGCAGTAGATGATTTTTTCAAATAGTTTGGGAATAGCAGATAGAATGACGACGCCTCTATAGTTTTGAATAATACGTCTAATGCCACTTTGGTTTTGGTGTGTATTGGTGTAAATTGGTGTAATATAAGAAGATTTCCAATACGAAGGAAATAGGCCAGAGGAGAGAGAATTATTGAATATAGTATGAAGGGGCGAGATCAGTTGTTTTACACACTTGATCAGATAAGTAGGAGGGAGGAGGTCAGGTCCAGGGCCCTTGTTACTGTCAAGCTCCATAATAGCAGTAAATATTTCATTCTTCGATATGGTCATATCCTCAGCAAAAATTGTTTGAGTCACACCCGGGAATCGATACAATGTTCGGATGCTAACTGGACTAAAAACTTCTTGAAAATGGTCAGCAAAAAAGTTGCAGATCTCTTGAGGAGAAGAAGACAACATCGAATTTTCAGTGGATATTGAAGAGGGGCAGCCGCTTGTTTTCCGCTTCATATTAACAAAATCAAAAAATTTTTTGGGGTCGCGGATTATATTCTCCCCAGTAGTTTTAATGTATCTGGCATACGCTTCGAGAGATTTAGTATAGAATGCATGAGCGATCAAATTGTATTCTTCTTTAATACGATGGCTAATGTCGACTTGATTCTTCATTAGTCTGTAAAGTTTGTTTCTGTGATTTTTCAGACGTCTAAGAGTCTTGTCAAGCCAAGGTTCTGAGAGTTTATCTTTTTTCCTTATCTTAGGTACAAACTTATCGACCGCGTCAAATACTATTCTGTAAAACATGGCTACATCATGCACTTAAACACATTTGTCCAGAAATTGTGAATGATATCATAATCAGCATAATGGAAATCAAATACAATCGTATTATTGTATGTACTTAACATGTTCCAATCTGTAGTGAAAAGTCCAACTATAAGAGCGGAATGGTGAAGACTATAAGACTAGAAACAGGACTAAGTGTGGCAGGGTTAATTAGGCGTAAGCTAGATCCACCTATTCCTGACGCTTAATATAAAAATAGTTCATCCTGACTCTCACTCTCTATAACGACTGCTTTTGTTCTCGGACTATTTTTTATTCGCCTGATTTTTGGTATGTCACGGTCAAACTGAAATTGTAGCATTCCGGATCTAGTTGTCAGGAGCTAGCAGCGACCAGGAGCGTTGAAATTCATATATTTCTTTTTTCCATGAATCTGGATTGGGGTTAATAAGGAAAATTGAGTCGAGCTTGAATCCGGAAGTTGGATTCTGGGAGTTTTGGAGCTGTCCGTAAAATTAGTAGCATCAAGTTGGTTTCGAAATTCGGTGATTGACAGAATAATTGGAGACGGAGCAACAGCAGCGAACTTGTAAATTTAATTGGTGGCGGAGTCTTTCGAGTTGATGGACGGAGTCGAGCGATCAGCGCCCCAGCGCGGGAATATCAAGTTTAGTTAGTGCAACGAGTGGAAACGAGTGTTCGTGAAAATTTCTCATTGTAAATAGATGAATTTCGGAAATTGTTAACTATGCCTCTTTGTTGTTGGCACGAAGTATATTGGTGCGATCTTGAATTTTAGAAGAAAATCCATCGCTTCCTTCCTGCTTCAGGGCGACGGCTGTTGGGCAGTTTTTCGGATCCGAGTGGCGCCCACCCACGACCATATTCCCCGCGAGCAAAAGCCGCCCGAAACTGCCGCCCTTCCATCCCAGTCAGAAATAAAGGATTGTGACGCGTTTTAAATTTATAACGGTGACAAATTGATCAATGATCAATGATTACAATGATGTTTTTATACTTTTTAGCTCGGCTGCAAAAAAAGTTGTGGAATGGATTTTAGACTTATGGAGAGCATCTTAGTAAGCCTTCACATTAAAGAGCTGTGTGATATTCGAGCCAACCTTTATCCTTCCTTTTCAATATTCTAAGTTCCACTTTGCGCAACATATCTTTAACCTCTTTTTAACTATGAAGTAAACTTAAAGAGCAGAAAATTTATGGCAAATAAATACGTACGATCAATTTTTTGGGTGCCACCTTCGAAAAGAAGGCGACATGGAAAGGTCATCCAACTAACATTATAGAAAAGGTAAATAAGCATCAACAGACCATATATTAAACCACGCAATACGTACGATAATCTCGAAAGAATAACATGTACACCCGAAAGGCTTTCTTAAAACGGCCGCTGAAAGCCAGTTGGATTTCAGACTTTTGCCAATTAATATCACGGCTTCAACTGGAATCCTATAATCACGGTTTACAGTTATCGCTGAAAATATAAAATCTGAGATAACGCACAACAAACCCGTCTCATTTGGCGACGCTATAGCCAAAGCTAAATGGTCTCCACAGATATTGGAATCGAATGCAAACACATTGATAAACATATTTTTTTCACAAGACGATCTAAAAAAATCCTCTGAGGATAATTTCAGCGGCTTTTAAAAATAAGCTTAGATCCTTTAGAGAAGATTGAATTAGGTAGAATGGTTCACCATTGAATTTTGTATAGACAGATTTTTAGTTTTCGAAACATTTGGTCGATATCATAGACCTCCACTCAACTTTTTTATCCTCCTACAGTTGCTTACCAGAAGCATATCCATTTGGTTTCGAATCTTTCACTGTATTTTCACAAACTAAGCCATATATCATGTTTTGCGTTAACAATTGCTACTGTCACTTTAATTCCACTTAGTACTGTCAATTTCCGAGAATTTTGACACTGCCCATACATAAGTTTGCGAATTTAAATTTCAGCAGAAAATCTCCAAAGCAAATAGCGGAATCGACTGACAAATATTTCAGAATATTTTAGATTCAAATATCCACACAGGTATACATAATCAAACAATCTTTCTATTTTGTTCAAGTTATTATCATCTTGCGAAATTTTCGCAAACATAATAATGCACAGTATTTTTGTTTACTAGTTTACTATGTGAGCATGTAAAGATACGACTGATAAAAGCTCATCAGAAACAAGATAAAACGTTGAGAGAATTTTCATAGGTTAATCTAGACATGCATGCATAAAATGTAAATACTAGACGATAAACTACTTACACAGATATTCCAAGAGTTGATCACTTAAATTATTAAATCTGCACACGACCATTTTTCTAATTTTTGATCACATACGAACTTTTCAAAATTGTCGATTGAAATTATTAATTAAATGTTGAGCTTATCTTAAAACGATCATTGAAGATCGTTATCAGAACAGAAACGATACAGTCGACTTCGGATACCATGAATGGAATGAATTGAACTGCAATCTATCCCCAAAAATCTAACTAACTACCTTCAAGATACCCGTCTTTCAGCCCAGGAGCCCCCATTTGAATATGTACATACTGAGCGTATCAAATTATCAGCCGGGCAAGCCGCATTTGGCGCGGTTGCTGGTCCGCAAGTCGCGCGGTTGTTGGTCCGCATATTCTGAGCGATTTCCACGTTATGGAAAAAGGAATCGAAATCGCAATCGCAGACGCAAACGCAACTATGTGACGCAATCGCAACCGCGAAATAATTGCGTGTCATTGTCATCGTCATCGATACTTTTAAAGGAGAAATTTTGTTTAGCTTAGCATTTTGTAAGTACTGATCATAGTAGTGGAACTGATTAATGGTATGGCTGAAGTAACCGTTCGAAAATATAAAAGGGTGTGATGTTTATAAAATTTTCATTTAAAATATGCAGCTTCAAGTGGAGGGAAACCAAAACTCTTGTTACGAGCTATTTCCATAATAAGACATTTTGCTGTATTATTTAAGGTTATTTGTGTATCACTATAAGTGTGTCAAGATTAAGCATATCAAGTGACCGAGTAGTTAAGTAATCACCTTTTTCAGAAACGATGGGATAAAGTGAGGCTCGCATCACATTCTACATATGTAACTTTTGTCATTGATTAACAGCATAAATACTAGTGAATACATTCATATGACAAAACTTTTGTAGGTAATGACGAAGCTGTAGCTATGTGAGGCTATATTTTTTTTTCCAAAAAATAGTGAATCTCTAGTGTCACAAATTTTGGCACACAAAGGCTCTGAGACAACATAAAAACCATGACATAAAATTTTAAATGCAATTAAATCACACAAACCTCAAGTATTTAATATGATTTACAACGAAAAGCAAAGCTTCCCAGATACGTTTGACATTGAATAGCACCTCGCCGAGAGAACAACACAGAAACGCAATTTGCAACGCTAGAAAATAAAAATAAAGTGTTTGGGTGTCGTCTATATCCCTTTAATCATTTTAGTATTATTAGTGCAAAGAGTTCTTGGACTCTGCTCTTGTTTTCAGCATCGTTTCTCACCTAAGGGCTGTCCATAGGCGCGCCGTAGGGGGGCCAGAGGGGGCCGGGACCCCCCAGGCCATAGGTTGGCCCCTCCCAGAAAAATAAATATTTCCAACAGCAGACACTTAAGTTTTCGCCTCTTAGGTTTTTGTGGTTACAGCAAGAGTTGTGTAGTGCAGTATTATAAGCCTATACCAGCTTACACTACTTATAACATTTTCTTTTTTTTCCCCCTAGTGTAGATGGCAAAAAAAATCTGCTTACCAGATCCCCGGGTGACCTATCACCTCGGGGTATGTGAGGTTTGACTCACTAAAAAAAAGGACCATCTACAAGCCCACGAAGTTCCGAGTCGGGACCCGCCTAAGCACTGCTTCGACCCGGTCGTGCTGACTCACCCATCGGTAACCACGGACTTCAGAAACTACCACAGTTCATGGGTCGGTAAGGCAACCCTCCTCCCGCTTTATGCGCAGCACTTTCTCAACATATGTTGAGACTGCGCGCCAGTTCTCCTCGTTTCGCAGCATTGCTTCCACGATCGTCTCAGGCGTTGCCAGGCCAATCGTGGACTCAATGATGCGCCTCAAACTTACGAAGCGACTGCACATAAAGAATGTGTGCTGAGCATCATCGAGCTCAGTCACACAGTACCGGCAGTACGGTGTGACCACCTTACCCATTCTGTTCAGGTATTTCCTGAAGTAACCGTGCCCTGTCAAGAATTGACAAAAGTAAAAGTTTACCTCTCCGTGGCTCCGGTTAAGCCAAGGCTCAATGAGACCAATTAGCTTAGCCGTCCAGCGTCCTTTAGCACTTAAACTCCAACGTCGTTGCCAGAGTTGGAGAGTAAGCATACGCGCGTGCTTCAGAGCCTCAGTTCTACCCAGCTCTGAGCGAAAGAGGTACCCTTCTTTGCGTTCTCGCGCTAGTAGGTCGATCGGGATTACTCCCGATACCACCATCACAGCGTCTTCTGAGACTGTGCGGTAGCTACAGGCGATACGCAGGGCACCCCTGCGCTGGACACTGGCAATGCGCTTCCGGAACTTTTCAGTTCGGAGCGCGTCTCCCCAGATTTCGGCCCCATATAACAAGATGGAATCGGTCGTTACCATCAGCAGCCTCCGTCGCGTCTCACTGGGTCCACCGACGTTGGCCATTAACCTACTCAGCGAAGTGACGACTACTAGAGCCCTGTCACATGCCCTGCGGATATGATCCCAATACGTCAGCTTATGACAGTTGGTATCCTCCGCTTCGTCAGCATAACAATCTCTGTTTTAGAGATTGCCAGCTGGAGGCCGTGCTCGGTCATCCACCGATCCACCCTCCTCATGACTTGGTTAAGTCTGAATTGAGCGAATTCGGCAGATCTGGAAGTGATTACCCTTGCGACGTCATCAGCGTAACCTACCAGAAACACATCCGCAGGCATTTCCAAGCGCAGCAGATCATCGTACATGATGTTCCAGAGGTCAGGTCCTAAGATCGACCCCTGTGCCGCACCTGAAGTGACAGGCCTCCTTTTGACTCCTTCGTCGGTGTCGTAGAGCAACCAGCGATCCCTGAGGTAGTCCCGCATCATGGCTAGCAAGTAGTTAGGGATACGGAACGTCTGCTCAAGGGCCCGCAGGATGTCTGTCCACCTCGCCGAGTTAAAGGCATTTTGTACGTCCAGCGTTACCAGCAGGACTACCGGTCTGGCTTGATGGCATGCCTCTTCCGCTCTTGCTACAGCCCCAACAACCTCTGAGATGGCATCGATTGTTGAATGCCCTTTTCGGAAGCCGTGCTGCCTGGCAGAGAGATCACCAGCAGATCTCACGGCTGACAGCAGCCTTGGCTTGAGCAACCCCTCGAGAAGCTTCCCCGCAGTATCCAGCATGCACAGTGGGCGGTATGCTGATGGAGTGCCCAGGTTACCCTTCCCCTTGTCAACAAGTACCAGTCGAGCTACTTTCCACCGCGACGGGAAGACCCCCGCGACTAGACATGAATTATACAAGTCCAATAATAGACGCGGTTGGCTCTCCGCCACGACTTTAAGCGCCTCGACCGGTACCCCATCAGGACCCGGAGCCTTCCGGTTCTTCATCCTGGACACTGCACTGTTCAGCTCCTCGTCCGTAAAAAGAGGAACATCCGCCTGGTTAACGAATATGGGCCCATCAATCCTTGGCGGATGCACCGGGAACAGCGAACCAACGATACGCTCCATGGATATCGCGTCCATGAGAGTGCTAGATCGCATACAGCTAAGTCTGCGAGTGACCAATTTGTAGCCATCTCCCCACGGGTCTGAATTGACCTCCTCACAAAGAGCCTGCCATTTGGCACGTTTACTCCTTGTGATGGCCTTGGTCAGCTCCCTCTTTGCCGCAATGTAAGCAGCAGATAGCTCTGCCACTCCCGGCCTATTTCTGGCTCGCTGTGTCTTGCGCCTGCACGCCAAAGCGATGCGTCGCAGTTCAGCGATTTCATCGTTCCACCAGTACGCATGTTGCCTCCCACGAAAGGGTTTCCGTTTGGGCATTGAAGCCTCACACGCCCTGCGAATCCACCCCATGGCTCTGTCAGCAGCGGCCTCTGCTGCTGCACGGGTCACTGGAGACCCAGATGTTAGAGGCTCCCCTCCCAAACTCGAAACCAGCGATGCGACCATCTCGTCCCTGTTAAGTTTAGCGGCATTCCAGCCTAGCCACTTACAGGAAGAGCCTTGGCGTCTTTGCCTGCTCTCAGCAATTTGGAAGGTGATGTAGTTATGATCACTTGCAGTGTAATCTTCCATCACCCTCCAATCGCTGACGAGTGCCGCTAGTCTCTCCGATGCCATAGTGACATCGGGAATAGATTCACCAAATCCGGGCCTTCTGAATGTTGGCCTTGAACCCGTATTCAGCACCAACAAACCCAACCTCGATGCCATCTCGACTATGCGCCGCCCGCGAGTGTTTTCGGTGGGCATGCCCCACTCCAACGCCCTTGCATTGAAGTCACCCCCTACGATGACGTTGCCGACGATGCCACGGAGAGAGTCCTCCAGTGAGCTAAGCTTGTCTCCGAATTCCTGCATTGAGTCGTTCGGGGACAAGTAGCAGCTCACAAAGGTGACTTCTCCGTATGTCACCCACACGTGACCATTTCCTGAACCGCGGCTGCCGATACGGGCCCTCTGCCCGTCGGCGATCCAAATCGCCGCGTACCCCGTAGCATCTGCCAGCCAAACGGACGAATGCCTCCCCCTATAAGGCTCGCTGATCAGTACGATCTGAGCCTTATGCTCGCAGACTAGCTGCGTGAGAAGGTCGTCTGCAGCTCTACAGCCCTGCAGGTTGCCTTGAAGGACTCTCATATCCTTCCCTGCTTTTTCTTGGCATCAAGTGCGTCTTTGAAAACTCGACATGCACTCGATCCCATTAAATGCTTTACACCATTCGCACCATGCTTCTCAGTGCATAATATACACTGAGCCTGCGCAGAGCAGTCTGCTGCCCGGTGGCCAACCTGTCCACATTTCCAGCAGCTGGCACTCCGGTCCGGGCCCTTGCAGCTACGTCTTGTGTGGTCGTAGCCTAGGCACCGGTAGCAGCGTGTAACCTCAGCCCACCTTCGTACCCGGGCGCTAATCATTCCCACCCGGACTCGACCAGACTTGAGGATTTTGGATGCTGGTGCCTCATCCAGCTCCACCACAGCTCTCCTCTGTTCCCTTGTGTTAGGGGGGAATAGAGTGGTTTTCACCTCGCCAGCTCCTTCCTCTCCAGCCTCGCGATTGATGGCCGATGTCACCTCCTCACTGACTGTGAGGCAATCGAGGTCGAGAAGCTCGATTTTGACTCTAGGGGTCACAAGCTTCACGTCCCCCTGGCCATCTACGGCAGCCCGGATCGAGTCCTGCAATTTCGTTCGATCGTTCGTCCGCGCAATTTCCAGAAGAACCCCCCCTTCTGCGGTTTTCCTTATGCGTCGTACTTGTGTACCAGTTTCATCTGGGGAAACATTTTGACGGATGGCCCCCAGGACCTCCGCGTAGGTTTTCCCCGGGGCTGGTTTGACGATTGCAGCATCGATTTTCTTTCCCCGCTGTCTCCACCTATTCTTTCCCTTCTTCTTTTTCTTTGCCATCATTTCTTTGTTTTCGCCCTTCTGGACCCCCTTTTTCTGCACCTTTTCTGGGCCAGCGGGTACCACCGGTGGTTTAGCGACGTTGACCTTCTTCTTTTTGTGGGTGACCGTCACCCACCTCCTTAAATCGGATGCTGGCATCTCCTTCCTGACCCGGATTTCTTGTGTGCCTTCAGGGCTAGACTCGGCCACGCGCTTATTCTGTCGTGGCCGATCCAGTCCCGGGACCGCTACAGGAGTGGCTGCCTCAGCAGTCTGGTCTTCCAACACTCGCTGATACTCCAGTTTTGCCTTCTGTCAGTTCGTTCTGCAGGCGAAGATGACTTCAAATGCCTCCTCCAGCTCGAGCATACCGTCCTTAACGTGCTTCGACATGTTTTTCTGCACGTTGGCGGCCTGAAACATTTTTCGAAGGATATGCTGGCACTTCCTCAACATATCCTCCTCAACCACTCGCTCTCGCTTAATGTACTCCCTCTTGGGAGACGCACGTTCTGGTGCGAGTTGTTGCGGTGCCGTTTCCTCCACCACTCCCGTCTCAGCACTTTCACGCGTGTGACTCCTCGGAGTCTCCAGAGCACTGCTGCTGAGATCAGCATTTTTAGCACCTTGCGCATCTGTTGCGCATACGGAGCTGATCGTTCCCTCGCTTCGCGTTTGAGTGTTCGGCAGGGGAGGCGTCCTCTGGACCCTCGGCCTCCTCGCAAACGCAGAACGGTCTATGGTGGCACCTCCTTTGCCCTGCGTCGCCGCTGTCGTCTCCACGTTTGGTTGTCCGTCTGTCTTGTCTTGTGTCTTGTCTGTCAATTTTGTTGTTTGCGTCATCAATGCTTATGGGTCCCAACTCAGAGCCGCTATCTCCACCCGGATGTGCAGTCGCCTTAATGACCTCGTGGTAATCTATGCAAAGCAGGGAGGCCGACGCGAGGGTTGATCACCAGCCTTCATGGGGCTGGATCTCAGAGCCAGGTCAGCGCTAATCGGGAACAATGTCAACCGAACCTGCACCACCAACTCAACGGTGCGGGCATCGACTTGCCAAGTTTTAACGGGACGGAGACGGCATAACATTAGCCTGGAGCCGTTCGCGCTCGGATTTCACTCCGGCGGTACCGCGCATAAAGCGACTAGGTGCAGAATGCCATACCCGCCAGCCCGGATGCGTATTTCCCAATCGTTGGTCGTGCCTTAAACTATTTAAGCCAACTAAAGTTTTCACCTCTTAGGTTTTTGTGGTTACAGCAAGAGTTGTGTAGTGCAGTATTGTAAGCCTATACCAGCTTACACTACTTATAACATAGAGACTGTGTTATTTGCGGTATGAATTACGATGTTATGGGACTTATTTCGAGATATGGACGGCAATATTTAAAATCGACAAGTTATACGTTAAGAAAAAGACGAAAAGCGCCTTGCCAATCATCCTTTTTTTATTAAGATTATCTGTTCATTCCTACTAAGCAATATACAGGTATTTAAATAAGACCACTTTTATAAACTGGCGTTTTATGCAATTATGTTTTTCACAAAACGTAGTCTGAGTATTAAAATGGTATTAACGTAGAATACAATTTTCGAAGTCATTTGGAAAATAAAATTGGTATCCCTGCCACTTTTATGCTATTTTAGAAGTAAATTCTAATGTGGAACTAAATACTTCCACTGAAAATTTAATTTTAATGTTATCAAGAGAAACACGTCTTGACAGCTTTTTACAAAATATATTATTGATTCTTATTTTTCAATATTTTTATTTACATATTTCTTAGCCTACTATATAAATGAATTTTGGTGTATTGTATAATGCTGTGTGGATATGTGATTGTGGGTTGTGTTATGTGTTCCCACACTATCTATAACCTACTTGGTTGACACTTAGGTTAAATGTGTATGAATTTCATTGTAATTTGATAACTGCATCAGTAGGTAAAAGGCATAGCACTTCAATTTCACCGAGTGTTTTTTCATAGTGACACAACCACCACATGGTTCTTATCATATTCATTAAACTTTTTTCAGACCTGTATCTACTCAAGATCAGTATATACCGATTGGGAATTTTACAAGTTTAGATTTGACTGTATAAATATAGCTTCAAATTCATCAATCTTTTGCATTTTATTCTAAAAGCCGTGTGAAAGATTTGTGTTTACGTACATATGGTAGCTACAAGGTTGCCCATACATTATTTAAAAACTGCAGAAACTTATTTTTTATGCCCATTGATGAGTCTTGTAAATTTTGTGATGGTCTGATGACTCGGTGTGAAGCTATCACAATGCGAAATTTTCCATAGAATTTCCATTGTCGCCAAAAATACACCAAAATTTCAACTCAAAAATTCATGCACAATGTGAAAACTTTAACAGTGCTTGGAAGACAGTAAGTGATATGGTGCTTGAACAGTCTTGAAATATTGTCAAGACGAACCGAAATTATTTGGAAAAGGTTATCGACCTTACGACGTGTCTCAGTCGCCAAAGACGTGCTTTCAGAGGACATGATGAAAGTGTTGCCAGTGATAACCGTGCATTTTTTTTTGGAAATTTGTGCATTATTCGCGAAGCATGATTCAACTTTTGAAAATAATTTTAAAAACAAGGTTGCGAACAACTGTAGTGGCAAAACACAAAATAAATTAATAAAACTAATTGCTGAAATCGTTCGCGAGGACAATACAGCTGAAATAAAAGAGTGCGGACTTATGTCCATTATGGTAGGCGAAGCAAGGGTCCACAAAAAGGAAGAACTCTCCGTGGTGGTCAGATTTACTAAAAAGCTAGCAGTCGAAGAAAGATTCTTAACCCTCCGTCCGTACACTGGGTCTTTTTGGGAACGCACTAAAATTCGAAGATAATTATCTCGAAAACCAGTTATGGGAGGGGCCTCGCTCTACTACGCAAAAAAAATTGTTTGGGCTGGGATTTGATTTGTGTGTGTGACGCTTCGATCTCTCAGTTGTTTCCAGTTGTGAAATTAGCGAGCGTTCCCTTTTAGACCCAGTGTACGGACGACGCTGGTATTTCGTGACGGTAAGAAAAATTGTATTTTTTAGTTTTTCTGCATGATATTGTTATTTTCGACATATTTCTATGCTCTGTGTTACATATGCGCATATCGTGAATATGTTTTTGCTTTCTATAAGAAAATGACAGCTGATCGTGCGGAGAACATAAACTATTTTTTCCGAGAACGGGTGGCTCGCGTCTACGACGAGACTTCTGAGGTTTCCAACAACGAGGAGGTTGAGGAGCACAAGTCTGGCCCAGAGGATGCAGAAGAAGATTTGTATTTCGATAATTCTGATGACGACGGGACGGAGCCCGAGGTTGAGATCTCCCCTGCGAGCAAAAAAAACTACAGGACGTCCCTGTTCATACATCCGAGGGAAAAATCAATTCAAGTGGTCGAAAAATCCTCCAGAGTCACGTGGTCGTCGCCTTTCTGCACACGCGTACATTCCGACCGGTAAGGGTATAGCAAAAAATGTTACATCACCACTTGAAGCGTGGTCCTTACTCTTTACTGACGAGATGCTCGAAATTATTGTATTACACACCAATGAGGAAATTGACCGCAAGGCCCTTCTTCAGAATAGAGGTAGTTTTGAGAAGCATATTGATTTGGCTGAATTGAAAGCGTTTTTGGGTTTATTGTATTTTGGTGGTGTCCAAAAATGGAACCATTTACATTTGAGTGAAATATGGAGTGAACAATTCGGCAATAAATTATACCGAAGCGTGATGCCCCAAAGAAGGTTTGAATTTTTGTTAGCTGTTTTACGCTTTGACGAAAAAAATACGCGAAATGATCGTTTAGCTGTCCACAAATTAGCTCCCATAAAGCGCTATGGGACATGTTTTTGGAGAATTGTCAAAAATACTATTCTCCGTCTACAAATTGTACTATAGATGAGCAGTTGCTGTCATTCCGCGGTCGGTTCCATGCCTGTATGTATGTACCAAATAAGCCGGACAAATATGGAATTAAAATCGTCATGTGCAACGATGCACAAACAAATTACATGATTAGTGCTGAACCATATGTTGGAAACATTGTAACTGACAAACCGGTCCCTACGTATTATGTCAAAAAATTGTCAGAACCAATCCATGGTAGCGGGAAAAATGTAACTTGTGATAACTGGTTCACATCGATACCTTTAGCTAATGAAATGAAAGAATGCTCTTTGACACTTGTCGGTACCGTTCGAAAGAACAAACCAGAAATTCCACCTTCATTCGTTAGATGCGGTTCTGCGATGACATCGCGTTTTGCTTACTCCGAAAACATGACACTTGTATCTTACTGCCCGAAAAAAAAGTCGTTTTACTGCTGTCTACCTTGCATCGAAATGGTAAAATTGATAGCGAAAGTGGCAAACCAGAAATAGTTTTATTTTATAATCAAACAAAAGGAGGCACGGATACATTTGACCAGTTGTGCAAAAATTACACAACTGCTCGAATAACAAGCAGGTGGCCGTTGCGCGTATTTTACGGCATGTTGGATGGGGGAAGAATTAATGCGTCTATATTTTATTATCTATGTGAAGGCAACGATGGATTGAACCGTCGAGAATTTTTGAAAGCATTGATCTTCGATCTTGTGAAACCATTTTTACAAGAAAGACTTTTGATTTCAACTTTGCGGAGTACCCTGCGAAAATCTATCAGGGAAATATTAGGTGATGAAACGGAAAATACTTTTAATCCAAACACAAAAATGTCGAAAAGGAAAAGGTGTTCCGTTTGCCCCTGTTCAAATAACTCAAAAACATGGTTTTGCTGTGCATTATGTCGCGAGGCTGTGTGCGATACTCATCGAACCAATTTTTGTTTGGCTTGTTCCGCGCGAGTTTCTTAGAAGTTCTTCTAATTACTAATTTTGTATGTGATGTTACGTGAAAGTATGTTTTCAACTCTTTTACTGATTTTTTGTAGCCAATAAATGGACATGTAACCGAAAAAAGAGTGATTGCATAAATTACCTTATCCTAAAAATACCATATTTTCAGTCGTCCAAATAATTATACTTTCTGAAATCAGTGCATATGCAATATTTTTTTTCTAAAAGGGCATATTTTTGACTATATAACCCTGAAATATTTTTGATCTACAATAAGATTACGTTAAGATATGATTTTTTGAGTAAAAACACATTTTTTCAATATTTCCTGAAATTAAAATTGCTATAAATAAATAAATATGTAAAAAAACTACCGTAACAATAATTTGATCATAAAATAGAAACATAATTAGATGCTACAACATTTTTTCAGATTTTTCAAATGCTTCTCTGGGACAAAAAAGAACGACTGGACTTTTTGTTTCACAATAGCTATGAGACTAGAGGCTTTAGAAAAAGAAATGAATGAGGGAAAATACAACGACTCAGTTTATTCATTGGGGATCTTTCATTCAATCAGTAATCCTGAGTTTGTAGCAAATCTTTTCATCTTTCACTATGTTCTTTTTATAACGAACATGTTAAGCACATATTTCCAAACTAAAAATGCAACTCTTAGGGATGGGATAGATCTTGTGATTGGAACAGTTAAAACATACTAAGTGAGCGAGAAAACTTGTATGTAGTTTGGGAAAAAATTAAATTATTCGCAGAGAAAACCTGTCTGGATCTCACATTTCCCAGAGGATCGCGAAAACTGAAAACGCACTAGCCTTGGACACGCAGTTAGGGCTACGAAGATATCCCTGCAAACCAAATGGCTCGAAAAGAGTAAGTCACAGCACTCTTCCATCTTGCCAAGTTATTTATGCTTTTTCTAGGATTTCTAGGTAACAAAAGTTTGAAGCAAGAGGTCAATTTCTTCCTTCTAAGCTTACTGTATTGCAATTTCTTCAAAGATATTTTGAAACTTAGCTATCATCTTCTTCAAGTATAAGTTGAAATATATTTAGCTTCTAAACGAAAAAATAGTATTATATATCTAATTATTTCCATTCTATTCCCGTATAATTCGTACAAGCATTCGTACAATTTCTTAGCGGCCATAGATAATTAGTGTGTAGTTCATACCTGCCGTTCACATTATATGCATGTGGTAGTAGCTCTTTCGTATTCAAAGACATGAAGTTTATTTGATAATGCATCATGCATAAGCAAATAACAAAAAATATATTAACAAACATATAATATATTAGTAAATTATGTATATAAGTTGTATGAACAGCACCTGTACCTTACAGAAGACAAAATCATCGCATGTCTGAAACCTTTTGGTCCCTGGCCCCTGCCAGATTTTAGGTCACGGCACGCCTATGGGGCTGTCACGGTAAAATTTGACCCTTTTATCCTTGTGAATATTTCCGTGTGTATACCTGCTCCAGATCTTTAAGCCATGTGGTAACCTTCCATATAAAGGACAGAAAACTATATTATTATTCATTCATCCAGGAGCTCTTTAACTGGCAACATGGATTCGAAACAAGAAAGAAGTACGATAACAACTCATTTTCAAATACATGGAAAGATTGCTAAGGATCTCAAAGCGTCACTTTCAGCGGTCAAACGAGTAATAACGAATTATAAGAAAGGGATAGCTGTAGACGACCAGCAAACGCACAACGGATTATTCTCTCGGAACCTGGAATGTACGCTCCCTGAACAAACCGGGGACCGAAAAGGCCCAAACTGAGCATTACTGCAGTCCAGGAAACAAATTGGTTAGGCTGCGAGATCAACGACAAGAAATCGCACACAATTTTTACAAGCGGCAAACCATCGGGCCACAAAGAGTTTAGGTTAAGAGTAGCATTCATAGTGAATAAGCAGCTCTAGCCGCGCGTTACCGACTTCAAACCCGTTAACGAAAGGCTGTGTGCGATTCGCATCAAGGCGCGATTTTTCAACCTCTGGCTCATCAATGTGCACGCTCCCACCGAAGTACAAGAAGACTCTGTAAAAGACGAGTTCTATGCCTGCCTTGAAACTCACTTCCATCAAATAATGTAAAAATGCTACTGGGAGATTTCAATGCAAAAGTCGGAGATGAAAGTTGGCATCGGGGGACCACTGGAAGGCACAGCCTCCACGAAGAATGCAATGATAACGGCCATCGTCTAATTGACTTCGCTTGCAGCAGGAACCTTGTTGTAAGCTCAGCTTGCTTTCCACACCGTCGCATTCACAAGCAGACCTGGAATTCTCCAGACGCACATACCGTCAACCAAATCGACCACGTCCTTATGAGCAAGAGATGGGCGTCAAGTGTGATGGATGTTCAGTCGAACCGCGGAGCTAACTGTGATTCCGATCATTTCCAGGTGAAAACAACATACCGGTGCAGAATTTCCTCAGTGCACCAATCGAGATTCAGCCCTCCCAAAATCTTTGCGCTTGAGAATCTACTGAACGATTATACGGCTCAGGCATATACGACCGCGCTTGAGGAAAGATTTTCACCAATGCTGCGCAACTCCAGCAACGTAGGTGTCCACGAGTTCTGGGAAGACTCAAAAATACAATCAAGAATGTGGCAGAAAACGTTGTGGGATACAAAGCCCGACGAGCGCAAAATGAATGGTTTGACGAAGAATGCAGAAACTCACTTAACACAAAGAACGAGGCCTACAGACAATGGGTCCAACGTGCAACCAGAGCCAAAAAGCAAAAATATGACGAGCTACGGCGACGAGCTTATAATTAATACTTTGACGAGCAGTTGCTGAACATTAATGTAAACCTAGTTAGTAAAAACACCAGGCAAACGTACAGACTAGTAAACACTATCAAAAATGGCTATCAGCCTAGGACTAGCCTTTGTAAGGACAAAGATGGAAGTATTATCAGCGACACCGAAAGTATTAGCAAACGATGGGCGTCCTACTTCGAAGAGCTTCTGAATCCGCCACCAAACATCCTGGCATCAGAAGCTGAGTTCCATGACGATACCGTTGGTCAACCCCCATCCACACAATCCCCGACAGTAGAAGAAGTTGATCTTGCCTTGCGTTCACTGAAAAGGAACATAGCGCTGGGCGCTGACGAGATACCAGCTGAGCTACTCAAAACTGGTGGGGCGGGTTTATTAAGTGCGCTACATCAACTACTGCTGCGAATATGGGAGACTGAGGTGATCCCAGACAATCGGCGCAGAAGCATCATTTGTCCCATACATAAAAAGGGAGATAAACTGCGGTGTGAGAATAACAGAGGCATCTTCTTAGTCTGTACAGCCTACAAAATCCTGTCAAAAATTCTGGAGTATAGGATTAAACCGTTCGCGGAAGAAATCATTGGCGAGTATCAAGGCGGTTTCAGATCTGGTCGCTCCACAATCGACCAGCTCTTCACGGTCAAGCTAATTTTGCAAAAGTGCTGGGAATACGACGTCGACGAATACCAAATCTTTGCCGACTTTAAACAAGCATATGAGAGCATTTACCGAGGCGCTCTATAGCATCATGCTGCAATTTGGTATACCGGCCAAATTAGTGATGCTTATAAAGATGACGATGACCAACTCCGTCTCGCAAGTCCGGATCCAGAAAAGATTGACGGATCCTTTTGAAACTCTGGGTGGCCTGAAGCAGGGCAATGGAATAGCGCCTAGACTTTTGGACTTTACACCGCAGCAAAGGAAGTTGGACTACAAATCAACGAGGACAAAACGAAAGTTATGATGCAATCTAGGACAAGGACGCCAGCGCACACGACCATCAACGTAGGGGACCTTTTTCGAGGACAACTTCATTCGTGGACAACTTCGTTTACCTGGGTAGCAATCTATCGAGTGACGCCAACGAAACTTACGAAATCAAGCGACGGATACAACTAGCAAATAAGACTTTCTTCTCGGTCCTCCCCATTATGAAATCGAAATATGTGCACAGAAAGACTAAGCTCCGCGTTTATAAAACTATCATAAGACCTGTGCTGTGCTATGGCTGCGAAACATGGATCCTGACCCAAGCCTCCGAAAATATGATCGACACCTTCGAACGGAAAGTTCTACGGCGGATTTTTGGGGCTATCCGCGACCAAGATGGATGGCGCATCCGGTACAACAATGAGTTGTATGAACTTAACGATGAGCTGAAAGTCTCCAAAATCGCCAAATTACAACGGTTACAGTGGGCTAGGCACGTGCAAGGCATGAATGACGATCGCATGCCAAAACGTGTCATGAACGCAAGACGAGTCGACGGAGCGAGGCCAAGAGGAAGACCAAGAGCTCGTTGGGAGAGCTCAGTGTATGCGGACGCCGAACAACTATTATGTAGCAAATAGATATTGGCCGAGGCCAGGCGAGCCGAAGTCAGACGAGGCCGCCAACATGTGGACGGCATTTGACAGCTCGTCTCGAATCGCTTTGGCTCGTGCTCAACATCCATTCCGATCGGATGTGGCACGAGCGCCTGTGACACCTGTCAAAGTCGCTCGTCTGGACCGCCCACACACTCGGCTCGCATGGGCTCGGCCAATATCTATTTGGCACATTAGGGTTCCAAGATTGGAGGACGCGGTCACGTGATCGAAACAATTGGAGAAGATCGATCCAGGCGGCCAAGACCCGACGTCGGGCTGTTGTGCCACGTTGATGAATGCAAAACAAACTATCTAATGTCAACAAAATGACTGATTCGATTAATGTTTACACTAAGAATGAGTATTTGTCGTTTTTAAGCTCTTACTGAAGGAAAAATAACGGTAAAATATCACCTTTTTCACAAATTTTTCTCATGGTTTATTTGTTTATGTATATATATATATATATATATATATATATATATATATATATATATATATATATATATATATATATATATATTGTATATATATATTGTATATATATATTGTATATATATATATTGTATATATATATATTCAATTTATCAAAATCATATACCTTTTAAGACGTTAAGATTTCGTGAATATATCGTGCGCCTTTTCAATGCAACTTGCTGGTACAATATTCACCTTATCTAATATTTTTTTCATGAAATGTGTAGCATCCAAAGTTGACGGTATTATACTATTGTGGTCTGGGAAACCATATGGAATAGGTGATAAACTCAAAGTTTCTTTTATGCATATTGCATACAAATATTTATGACTTACTGCAAATTTAAAATTTTTACACTAGTTACCGCCGCTGGGCAATAATTTGAGGGGTTCGAATGGTTACCTAATTAAATCTTACATATTTTCATGTTTGAATATGTTGATGTCATTTGCCATATTACCTACACCTGAACAAATCCTGGTTGTTTACAGTTTACCAATAATTTCGAATGTTCTTCTAGATAAAGTCAGTCATAAATAAATGTCCAGTAAGTGCCTAGCTAGGCATAAAACATTCATTTTCCTCACATATATCATGAACCTAGAAGGAAATACTCGCTCCAATCGCTGCAATAGCTAAATCTATAAATCGCTATATCTATATATATATATATATATATATATATATATATATATATATATATATATATATATATATATATACATATATATATATATATATATATATATATATATATATATATATACATATATATATATATATATATATATATATATATATACATATATATATATATATATATATATATATATATATATATATATATATATATATATATATATATCAACAAAAAATTTCAGTGAAACAATCTCAGGAACGCGCCATCTGATTGAGCTAAAATTTTCAGGATACATTGGAATTGTGCCAAGTCTCACAAAAAGTTAACAATCTTTAACCCTTTGCCGCCGGTGGCCATTTTAGTGATATTTTAAATATACCTATTATTCTGTCAACAAATATTTTTTACAAAAATAAAGTTTATGGAATGAATTTCGAACGTGTTCTTAATGTGAATATGATAAAATTTTTGAAATTTTTAACCATATGTGTGCGCTAGGCGCCTAAAATGAGATTGGGGTAATTTGAAATTTTTTGAATTGCGATTACTTTTGACCAGATTATCAAATCATTATGAAACTTAAAGGACATATTGATATTATTAAGTTGTAGACTCGTGTAGTTTTTTTGTGGACGTTCTGGCGACCGTGCAGCTACGGCAGGTATTGAAAGTGAAAACCTTCAAACCATCGACTCTCCTGAAAAATGGACTTGTACAGTGAAAATCAACTCATATAGAAATCTTATGCTTTGTCTATACAACCAACGGGTAACTTTTGAAATTTCACTTTGGACAAGAATGGTAGCCCTCCTTCAATTTACCTATATTTTAAGCATCAAAAACTTCTGTTCATGAGACCTCATGACCCAATAATCAGATACAAATGAAATTTACAGAATGTATTGGTATTATGTAGGACCAGGTCTAATAAAAGGGATTTAGAAATGCAGGCTACTCTGTGCCAGGTGGTGCCATCTTGAAAAATTAGAAGGAAAAAACTGCTTCCTGCCCTATGAATTCTGAATCAGTTACCAGATTTTGAATTTTGATGAAATTAACACAGTAGCTGAACCTTACTCTAAGCCATGTTTAGTAGGAATTCGGTTAGTGCTGCCAGCTATGGTAATTTTGGTTTCTTGGGTTTTAAAAATTCACTCAGGCAAATAAAGCTTTTTGCCCTATAACTTCCATTGCAGTCATGAAATCAAAACAATTTTTTTATGATATATGGAACTTAATATAGGCATTATTCAGAAGGAATTTGGTTAAAAAACCATTATAGGGTTGCCAGGTATTGTTGGTTTTGTATTTATTTGCAATATCTTTATTAAGCTATTTTGTCGTAAAATTTTTAAACGGTAATGATCTGGTAGTGACAATAAACAAAAAATATTAAGTTTTTGAAAATTTGAAAGCTTTTGCGACTGGTAACCCTAAATTTCATTGCACCCCTATAACTCGGATCAAAACGAAATTCGCAGAGTAGGAAGATGCAATGCATTCTAGAAGTACGGGCCGTCAGGCTACGTAATCGTTTTAGCTATGACGTCAATTAATCGGGGAATTTTGACATTTATACCAGGCGGTGTCGGTATACACAGAGATTTCACGTGCGGATTTTTAGCTAAAGGCTGGTACTGAGTTCGAGTTCACGTGAAATTTTGACATGTTTCCATTATCTGGTCATTCTTTCGAGCGAAAATTTTGACAACGGAGAAAAGCAGAGACACTGCTCATTCTTGACGGATAAAATGTCGAGAATTTCACTTTTCGATCGATTTTCTTATTGGAAAGTCATTTGCACTGCTCAATTTTCAAATTGAAACACTAAATGTCACTTTTTCGCTCGAAAGAATGAACTGCACAAACTAAATTGGCGTGAAATGATTGACAACATGTTTCAGTGCCATCTATGTTTTCAAAGCAAAAGCAACTTCAAAGCAACTTTTCATGCTAAGAACACAGTACCAAACTTGCTTATTTTCAAGCTAAATTTTCGCCGAAACAGATTTCACGTGAAATTTTATATGAAAATTTCACGTGAAATCGAACTCAGTACTATGCTTAAAATATGAATAGAACGTTAGTTTTTTGTGACAGTGAATCGACACAAAACATTACATAACCTAACAACAAGTGATAAACATTTCGTAGCGAATTTTTCCGATTATACCGCACGCACTGCATTAATTTGTGTTTTAGCTATTCACTAGCACTGTTCCGCGGATCTCACTTTGTTTTCACTTCACTCACTTCAACACAACCTGTACAATTAACATTTTCCCGCTTACGTCCCATAAGACTACGTGTGTTTTTCGCGATATTTTTCCCTCAAACTGTGACATCATCATTCTGCATGACGGCCCGTACTTCTAGAAGGCATTGGTTGATTTCAATGTGAACCAGGTGTTATATATTTTTGGCTTTGATGCTAGCAAAGGGTTGCCGGCGCGAGGCATTTTTCGCTATTTTCGTATCAATAAATGCTTACAATAAGTATTCATATCGCGAACATTTACAATGAAAATAAATACCAATGTTTAAGTTTTCTAAGCTTTAAAAATTTTTTGGTTCCAAACATCGTTCTAATCCTGTAACTTTCGACGAAATCATCGGATAAAATCAAAATCGATAGAGTTCGTTGATTTTGACATGAGGTAAATGTGGGAGACTTTTAGTTGCAGTGCTGGTTGTTGGAAGCACTAAGCATTTTCTTTGTTTATGTTATTTATGCTGCTTTCAAAGTTTTGCAGTGTAAGGTTTTCCTAAATATTAAAATTCATGCAAGTGGTAGTCCTGAAACCTTGCCCACCCTATGAATTTAAGGGAGGGGTAAGGGTTTCAGCGTAAAATAAACCCTTTTTTTAACGAATTTCGTTTAGAACTATGGATGGAGAAAATTTATTTAAACCTTTTGTACACTATTAATTATCATTTCAATAACATTGCGTAATTTTTTTATGTAAACATATCGACAAACGAACAGGTGGCAAAGACTTTTCAAGAACGTCTTTGGAAAAAGACGATTTGCGGCGTTCACCGTATCTCAGCTAGAAATTATCGGATATCAAAAAACATTAAAATTTAGTCAAAGTATCATCAAATCCTCCCCACCAACGATCACTGATTTGTTTTTCATTTTTAAATTTTTTGTGGTCCTTTGAAGTGAAAATTCTTTTTTTTTCACGAAAAAATTGCTATTGTTCACCTTTTTGTAGGTGGAAAAACCCCTTAATGCAAAAAAAAATCTAAAACTTATCGTTGGGGGGAAATATTTTACATGTAGAAAATTTGTGCCAAGTTTGAAATGAATCGGTAATGTGGTTTTTAAATGGCAGTGAACACCGATTTTTAAAAATTTTTGAGAAAATGACTACTAAACTCCGAGCTGTCGGAGCAACAATGATAGAGGAGATGGGACTCAATAACTTCGAGAGTTTTGCTTTGATTGACTTCACATTTTGGGACTATATTCTTGAAATGTTTAGCTATAAGATAAGACACATATTTTTGGAATTGTTAGCCCTAGTATGTACCAACATATTTAACACAAAAATTTAGTTTGGAACAAAAGATATAAGACTTAATATATAAAAATACATATTAAACCTCCGTGCTATAAGTATCGACCCCCTGGCAAAATATCGCACTTAGATATGACTTATCGTTAAAATATTGACCCGGTCGTTTATCACTAGTCATAAACAAGCAAGTCTATTAGATCCGACGGATTGAACGATGTGCCGAACGTGAGCCGAACGTACGAATTAATTAAATTTTAATGGCTGGCTTAGCGATCGCTTTCCATTTGTATGTAAAAGCGCGCAAACATAGATTTCGAATGCAAGTACTGATAACGTTAGCGATCGATTCATGACGGGGGATACATACTGATACTTCTACACCACTCTATGGAAGCTTGAAATCCGGTCTAACTTCAAATGCGTGCGGTGATTAGATCTATGACGTCACACCCACAACAAGCTTACCTTTGATAACTCGATTTTGAACGCAATTTAGTATCCAAGAATTTTCGAAGACGTTGCCAGAGCTTTCTCATAAGCTTTCGCTGAACACTTCACACAAGGGTTGTTTTCGTAAATTATCAACAAAACAACACACAGTTTCCCGCTTGTCTCTACACTACAAGCTCACTTTCACTATGACGACGTGATATTAAGCGCCACTATTGGATAATATTGCTCTCACTCAATCAGTCTGTCGGCAACGGAAACAAAATTGCAGTCGACAGTTCGCGGATGTGCAACTAACGGTTGTCAAACGGTCAAAACCGACACAGGATCGAAGGATCTTCGATGGATTTACAGAACTAACAATTGTGGGCGATTGAAAACGAAGCTACTTCCGCAGTCTCCCTGCACTTGTCTAACACACGGCTAGCGTAATGACTGGAAAAATGTTGACTGTTAACGACATGGCCTTGTCACTACTCGTGTGCCATCGGTTAATCGCGCGCTATTAGCTAACATAGTGGCTGCTAACCTTACATTGTGGTGTACTTGAAGCAAGATTGGAATGTTGATTTTGAACAATCAAATGAAAAACGATTGATTTATTCAATATTTCAATTATTCGATTTTCGAAGTGTTATATGGGAAGAAATACGCTAAGTATAATCATTTATTAAAATGGATTTACAGTATGTACAGTATGATTTACATATGTATGTATTAAAGATTTAAAAACTTATTGAAGATTTACTTGAAAGAAACTAATGGATGTAGCATTTGGTATGTAAATATCAACATGTACGATGATTTAAGTCTTCGACTATGGATCAGGTACACATATCTCTGTAGATTAAACCTAAATTTGAGATATGCTGTTTCAATGTTAAGATAGCGTTCTAATCAGTTATATAGCGTACTATTTATTCATAAAGTAAAAATGGTTTTTTTTCTATGTCCAATAAGATTGCTTTAAATAATAGGTAAGAAGATGATTAATACCTTTGAGTTATCTCTTATCCCGGCATTTTCATTCTGATCGCTTTTTGGGATATTAATCGAAGTCGTCAATTCAGCAGCTGCCATATGCAGGTGAACGAGTGGTTGTTTTTACAAAGCTTTAATATTCTTTATTTCAAATTTTCATTCGACTATGAAAGACTATTTGGAAGATTTAACGAATAACTTTGTTTCGTGCTTCTCAGGCTAAAGTTTTAATTATAAAAAACTCTAGTGCACCTGAACCGCTAGAAGCACTAATATTCGAAGAACAGTAGAAGAACCGTGCAGATTTTGAGTGCTTACTCTACCACACGAGCTTCTTATTACAGCCAAACTGTTTCAAACGCCAGGTTTTACTTTGGTCTTATAACTCATATGGTGGAAAGGTTTCAGATATTACCACTGGCATGAATTTCAAAGTTTATGAGAGCAAAACACGGGTTAATTCGTTATCAGTTGCTTATTTCACAAAATTTTGAAAGCAGCATCTCATACAACATGAATGAAGAAAATGCTCAGTGTTTGGGTGCGGCGACCCGAAAAATTCTGTTAAAGGGTGCTCCGCTAATGCGGACGAGGGGCCTTCACGGCCATTTCTAGGGCAGCCTGCTCTCAGGGCAATTCTTCTTTTTTGAATTTGCCTCTCGAATGGCAGTAGCCATTCACACTTGTTGGACATAACCATCTTGGCTCCGGACCTCAGTCTGGTTCTGAGTTGTGCTAAGGCCGACACTCGCAAACAACTCAACTCATATTTTCGCTACACACTACCTTTTGCCAGTATCACATCTGCTTCACGTTGAAATTAACCTACCCTGCGAATTTCGTCTCGATCCAATGACTGCGTTCGAATTTATAGGAGCATAAAGAAACTTAGGGTTACCAGCAGCAAAATTTTTCAAATAATCAAAAACTTAATATTTGCTGTTTACTGTCACTACATCATTACCATTTGAAAATTTTAGGATAAAATCGCTTAGTAAAGATATTGCAAATAAACACAAAAGCAACAATAGCTGGCAACCCTATCGAGGCTTTGCAACCAGATTCGGTCTGAATAATACATATAATAGAATCCATTAATTGTATGCAATTTGTGTTGATGTCATGACTGCACTGGAAGTTATAGGGCAAAAAGCTTTATTTTCCTGAGCGAATTTTCAAAACTAAGGACACAAAAATTATCATAGCTGGCAGCACCAATCAAATTTTTCAACTAAATTTCTACCAAACACGGTTTAAAGTAAGATTCAGCTACTGTGTCAATTTCATGAAAATCTGGTCACTGAATCAGAATTCATAGGGCAAAAAGCAGTTTTTTTTTCTTTGTAATTCTTTGTAATTTCTTTGTAAGCTGGCACCACTGGCACAGAAACGCCCACAATTCAAAATTGTTTCTATCAGACCTGGTCCTATTTAAGTCCAATGTATTCTGTAAATTTCAACTGCATTTGATTATTGGCTCGTGAGTTCCCGTGCACAGAAGTTTTTGATGATAAAAATATAGGTAAATTGGGAAAGGGTTACCGTTCTTGTTCGAGATGAAATTTGCAAATTTTTTAGTTTGACTGTGCAGATAAAGCATACGATTTGTGTATAATTTAGTTTTAATTGTAAGAAACGGAAATTTTTTAAGAGATTCGATGGTTTGAATGTTTTCACTTTCAGTGCCTGCTATAGCTACAGGATTGCCAGCACGTTCATGAATTGATCATGACTTCCACCACGAACTACCACAAGGATGGATTGGCAGAAGCAGGATACAGTTTTTTTTAAAGTACAATACATATGCTTCCTAATGAGAAAGGAGGTAAATCACACCGTGAAGTTTGGCAGCTCATAATGAAAAGAGAGAGTTAATCAGATTTATGGGCTTTTAAGATATGCTAACGGCTAAGTGAAAGCTCGATTCTGTTTAACAGTTCTCGTTGATAGTGAAATTAAAACAGATTGCACTTATTTTTGAGTCTGCTAGATTTCAAAAAACCACTAACGAATTATGGGTAGTTTTCCAGCCATAATTAGTTTGGGGTTGTCTTTGTAAATACTATTAAATACATTGGCGTGAAAACATTTGCTGAGATATGTATGTCTATTTATTTATTTATTTAATGGCTAAAACAACAGAACAAGTCCAATTATGAAACAGACAATGATAAATGCAAACATATATATATATATATATATATATATATATATATATATATATATATATATATAACAACCAGAATATCATAAGCCAATTAATAAATAAAAATAAATATGAATATATCATATAAGCAATGAGAAAACAGAAAATTAAAATATTAAACAGAAAATGTAATGACTTTATCTTTTAAAGTGCCTTTGAAAAGTGACAAGATCGGTGGCAGAGAGCCTAGCCTGAGTGCCTTATGCTGCCTAGGTAAATATAACAGCGGTGAAAAGTAGTACGTTCACAAAAGGAACATTGAACGTTAACGTGGACCTATTTGACCGATCCGAAACACGAACGGAGACCTGTTTGCAGAGGTCAGATAGGACAAGTCGACGGTGCAGTTTGAACAGAAGGCAAAAGTCTGCGGGATTTCAGGGAAGGTATTTACAGCATGGTAAGTCTCGCGCTATACCCACAGTGAGCAAAATTGAATTTGTAAAGCAGAGAGCGGGTGAAACTGCGTTGTACAGATTCATCCGCATCAATCAAATATTGAAAATGTGGGCACCAAATTTGGCAACAGTATTCGAGGATACTGCGGACAAACGAGACAAACAAGTGTACACAAGTGGAGACATCTGTAAAATATTTCGAAGATCTCAGTATAAAACCCGAGATTCTGGACGCTTTGGCGGTTATGTGCAAGATATGTTGATCGAATAAAAGCTTAGAGTCGAAAATTACTCCGAGGTCTTTAAAATGAAAAACGACATCGAAAGAGGT
Organism: Nemotelus pantherinus; assembly: GCA_963978885.1. NCBI lineage: Eukaryota > Metazoa > Arthropoda > Insecta > Diptera > Stratiomyidae > Nemotelus > Nemotelus pantherinus. The sequence goes on from OZ022264.1 coordinate 219,140,320, forward strand.
CCCAGAAACGTAGTAAGAAAATATTAGTGGGTAAGTTTTACGCGTGAATGACAAAAGGCGACTTTTTAAAACATTCAAAGTAAGATGTTTTGCATTACACCAGTTGACAAGAGCGAGCAGGTCATTCTGAAGCTGTAAGCAGTCTTCAATTGTATTGATTACTCTGAATATTTTTAGATCGTCTGCATCTAGAAGAGAAAAAGAGTTTAGCAGACCCGGGAGATCATTAATGAAAATTAAGAATAATAAGGGGCCAAGGATCGAACCTCGTGGAACACCTGAGGAGGGATAGAAAGAAGTAGACGAACAGGAGTTCACAGTAACTGTACAAGTACGTTCATCAATAAAGGAAGAAAACCAGGAAAGCAGCGGACCATGGAAACCATATTGGTCTAATTTCAACAGAAGAAGCTCATGGTTGACAGAGTCAAACGCCTTGGAGAAATCAGTGTTAAGAACATCCACCTGTCTTTGCTGATCAATGACAGAAGCAACAGTGTTGGTGAATGATAGCAAAGTAGTAACAGTAGATTTGCCTTTGACAAATCCATGTTGCTTGGTGGCGAGGAAAGGCACAAATAGAGGATAAACTCTGTTGTAGACAACTCTCTGAAGTAGCTTACTGAAGCAAGGTAAGGTAACCAGTTTATTGACATTTTTAATCGAATCATGGTAGCTTGGCTTACTTTGACTCCTCTACAGATACAGAGAACTTACTAAAAAAACGGTTCAAAGAAGAATATCAATGAAATTTTAATGAAAATATAGTTATATTTAACAAAAGACCAGCAGCTAAATATATTCGTTAAATTTAGCAGATATATTTAAGTGCTGGGTTTTTTTTTCATGTGAAAATCATCTATTCATGAAAATAATATTTGAGCTAATATTATATGTCTTTCGAATTATTTTAGTTTTTTCGTAAAATCGCCACGTCTATTAAAAACAATTTATTTAGATCCGCACAAAAAATAATTGTAGTACCACTGCTTGAACTTAGCAACTACACGGAGTCTAAATTCACAGTATGTTAATCACTAGCGATGAGTACAAAAATAAAAATATTTATTTCACATTAATGTAATTACATTCACATGCATACGTTCGTCGATGCTTATGAACCGGATCATTAGTGTTGTGTTGTTGGTATGTTTAATTGAACAAAACACGAAAAAAAGCTCTCTTGAATTGAATGTCGATTCGATCAGTTGTCAACTTAAGATTGTGGCATGTGTATTTGCGTGATAACGAAACTTACGTACACATGTAGATACTCAGAGCAGCTGATGTTTGAGATCGTTAAGATACTAGAACGCAAAGCTTAAATACAATTTACAAAGTGGCGCCGCCACAGTGTTGCAAAGCTCAGAATCTCGAAAATGCTAAGTATTTTCTACAAAGTTTTTGGCATTCATTTGCTGATGCAATGGGATTTTATATAAATTTGCATCTTCGAAGTTTGTTAAAAAGTCCCAAAATAGTCTATTAATTATCTTATTTGCCTCAATGTATCTATGAACGGTAGTGATTTTAGCTCTTCAGGATGTTATTAAATTTACGATTTCTGTGAAAGCTAACTACTGAACTAATGGACTATATGATTCACTAATTTCAATGGTTTGTTTCCAAGAATAGTTTATTATGATGCTTTAACATACTCGTATGTATGTAATGTTCTTATGAATAGGTAGGTAGGTACTTCTCATTTGTATGGAAGAAACAACCAGTATTGAATAAAAACTTAATTGTCATCCATAATTGAAATATTCTATGAAAAAGATTTGGTCACTTGAAATGACCTAGCTCTTGCAACTTCAAAATTAATCTTCTAAGACTAGAATACTGGTCTTCTAAAGATTCAAATATGACAAAAAACAACATCATATTACCTTTTTTTATGGATTTTTTTTTTGTGTTTCTAATAAGAAATACATTGAGTTCTTGTGATGAATAATTTTGGATTCGAAAGAGTTAACGATAGCGCTGATTGGATAAATGCATACATCAGTATATGTATAATGTAATGAAATACTCGTGCACGATAAACCCAAGAAAATGTAGTTTTTGTTTAAATTATCAGTAGAGTAGTAGACGAAGTCATTAGTTTTTTTTACTGATTTTCGAAGAAATTTCGAAGAAAATTAATATTAAACTCGTTTCGACGAAAATTCATCACAGAATCACAGAATATATATACACATAGTCACAAAATTGAAGGCACAATCTATATATCTGCCAAAATATTATTCAATGTTACTACAATTCTAGTAAATTTATCGAATTGGCATTTTATTCTGTTAGTGCGTAATCTTCTTTATAAATGTACACCAAATTAATACAAAAAAAGTCAAATCTATCACAAAGTTTGCTATTTTGATGTCAACTGTACCACTTGCAAGCTACACAAAATGGAAGGCACACGTGCATCTAATAAGATATTTCGTAGAATTTGATGATGCAATTACTTTTCATTCTTTACAAATATTGAGTTTTAGGTGAACGTTAGTGACTAGTTGAGTTAAGTGTGTTGTTTTTTAAAAAAAAATAAGTATTTGTACATAAATAAATAGAAAAAAGCTGAAATGGATAAACGGAGAAAAAAAACCACAGTAGCGGAAAGAAAAATTATTATTAAGCTTGTTTGTGAAAGTAAAACATATCGACAAGTAGGAAAAATAGTTGGGAGATCATTTTCTTCAGTAAGAACTGTAGTCAACAAATGGAAAAATGACGGAACTTATATTAATAAAACGGGAAATGGACGAAAAAAATTACTGTCAGTTAAAGATGAGGAATACATTCGACGGGAAATAGAAAAATGTCCAAAGAAGCCGATTAATCATATGAGGGCTGAAGTTTCTGATTTGATCCAAAAACCAATATCCAAGGAAACTATTAGAAGAACATTGCAAAACCATGGTTTAAATGGAAGAATAGCCCGTAAAAAGCCATTTATTTCAGGAGCAAATAGAAAAAAACTCTAGCGCACCTGAACCGCTAGAAACACTAATGTTCGAAGAACAGTAGAAGAATCGTGCAGGTTTTGAGTGCATATTCCACCACATGAGCTGCTTATTACGGCCAAACTGTTTCAAACGCCACGTTTTACTTTGGTCTCAAGAATGCATTATAACTCATATGGTAGAAGGTTTCAGATATTACCACTGGCATGAATTTAAACGTTTATGAGAGCAAAACACGGGTTAATTATATTCGTTACCAGTTGCTTATTTCACATAATTTTGAAAGCAGCATGTCATACAACATCAATGAAGAAAATACTCAGTGGCCTGCAGCACTGTAACTGAAGTTGGTGTTTGGGGCTGCGATCCGAAAAATTTGCAGAACTTAGGGAATTGAAACATCGGTTATTTATTTTCATTGTAAATGTTTCCGGTGTGAACACTAACTGTAAGCATATATTGATACAAAAGTAGCACAACCGACTCGTGCTGGCAACCTTTCGCCAGTATCAAAGCCAAGAATATATCACATCTGCTTCACGTTGTTATATTACATTCGAAGTTATAGGAGTATAAAGAAATTTAGGGTTACCTGCAGCGAGTTTTTTCAAATAATCGAAAGCTTAATATTTGCTGTTTATTGTCACTACAATATCATTACCATTCAAAAATTCTACGATAAAACCGCTTAATAAAAACATTGCAATTAAACACAAAACCAACAATAGCTGGCAACCCTATCGTGGCTTTTCAACCAAATTTGGCCTGAATAATGTTTATAATAGGTTCCATTAATTGTATGAAATTCGTATTGATTTCATAACTGCACTGGAAGTTATAGGGCAAAAAGTTTTATTTTCCTGAGCGAATTTTCAAAACCAAAGACACAAAAATTACCATAGCTGGCAGCACCAATTAAATTTTTCAACGAAATTTCCACCAAACAGAGATTAGAGCAAGGTTCAGCTATTGTGTAGATTTCATGAAAATCTGGTAACTAATTCACATTTCATAGGGCAAAAAGCATTTTTTTTTTCTTTTTAATTTTTCAAGATGGCACCACTGGCACAGAGTTGCCCACAATTCAAAATCGCTTCTATCGGATCTGGTCCTACTTAAGTCCAATGCATTCTGTAAATTTCAGCTGTATGAGATTATTGGTTCGTGAGTTCCCGTGAACAGAAGTTTTTGATGCTAAAAATATCGGTTAACTGGGAGAGGGTTACCGTTCTTGTCCGACATTAAATTTTCAAAGTTTTACTTTGAACGTGTAGATAAAACATAAAATTTGTATACAGATTGGTTTTATTGTAAGAAGAGGACAATTTTTGAATATTCGATGGTTTGAGTGTTTTCACTTCCAAATTTTTTTTTTTCAAATTTAAGACACCAAAATTATCATAGCTGGCAGCTCCAACCCAATTTTTCAACCAAATTTCTACCAAACGTGGTTTGAGGTAAGGTCCAGCTACTGTGTGAATTTCGTTAAAATCGAACGATTCAATCAGAATTTATAGGGCTAAAAGCAGTTATCTTTTTTAGTGATTTTTCAAGATGGCACCACTGGCACAGAATCGCCTGCATTTCAAAATCACTTCTATTAGACCTGGTCCTATTCAAGACCAATACATTTTGCAAATTTCAATTAATTCTGCTCATTGGATCGTGAGTTTCCGTGAGCAGAAGTTTTTGATGCTAAAAATATAGGTAAATTGGGCAAGGGTTACCAGGCGTGCCCGTTATACCATATCAAATTTTATTTTTTGCCTATGTAAACAAAGCACAAGATTTACATATGAGTGGCTTTTTTTTGAAGAAACGGCATTTTTTCAAGAGAAACGATGATTTGGAGGTTTTCACTTTCAGTACCTGCCCTAGCTACAGGGTTGCCAGCACGCTCAGCAAAAGCTACACAAATCTACAACTAAATAATATCAATATTTCCTGAAAATTTCGTAATGATTGAATAGCTCTGTCAAAAGTTATCGCAATCTAAAAATTTTCAAATTTTCCCGTTCTCTTTTTAGGCACCCAGCGCACACATGGGGTTAAAAAATTCCAAAACATTATCCGATTTACATGTAAAATACGTTCCAAATTTATTTCGTCAACTTTATTTTTGCGAAAATTATTTGTGTACGAAATAATAGGTATATTAAAAATATCACTTAAATGGCCGCCGGCGCCAAAAAGTTAACAATAACTGACATTTAGTGAGATTTGGACCTATTCTGCATATACACCAATGTATCCTGAAAGTTTCAGCTCAATCGGATGGCGCGTTCCCGAGATTATCTCACTGAAATTTTTTGATGATATATATATATATATATATATATATATATATATATATATATATATATATATATATATATATATATATATATATATATATATATATATATATATATATATATATATATATATATATATATATAGGTTAGGTTAGGTTAGTAAAGAGGGCTGCCGGGAAACGCGGCTTGCATTAGGCCACCAGTTTGGGCCCATTTGCCACCCTCCGCTGGCTTTTTAGAGCTGCCAAGTGACCGCTTCGCCAAACTGGATCAGCTGACTCAGCGTGACGGTACCAGCCACCTCTGCCAACCCTTGAAAGTGGTATGCACCAAAAATTTTGAGGCGTTTATTATTGAGGGCCGGACAATCGCAGAGAGTATGCTCGATGGTGTCCTCTTCCATCTCGCATATATATATATATATATATATATATATATATATATATATATATATATATATATATATATATATATATATATATATATATATATATTTATATGGAAATATGAATTTTTGGCCGAATCGATTTTAATACTAATGTTCTTCGAACATTAGTAAAAACGGCTAGAGTTTGCGAAAACTTTCGTAAATGAGCGTCCAGATTTCTGGAAAAACATAATAATCAGTGATAAAAGTAAGTTCAACCTATTTGGTTCTGATGGCAGACAAATAGTTTGGAGGAAAGCAAATACCGAGCTAGAGAAAGAAAATTTGTGCGGAACCGTAAAACATGGAGGAGGCATAGGCGCGCCGTAGGGGGGGCCAGGGGGGGCCGGGACCCCCCCGGACCCTAGGTTGGCCCCTCCCAGAAAAATAAATATTTCCAACAGCAGACACTTAAATTTTCGCCTCTTAGGTTTTTGTGGTTACAGCAAGAGGTGAGTAGTGTAGTACTGTAAGCCTATACCAAAGCATACACACTACTTATAACATAAATACTGTGCTATTTGCGGTATTAATTACGATGTTATGGGACTTATTTCGAGAAATGGACGGCAATATTTAATTTCGACAAGTTAAACGTTGAGAAAAAAACGAAAAGCACCTTGCCAATCATCCTTTTTTTATTAAGATTATCTGTTCATTCCTACTAGGCAATATACAGGTATTTAGGTAAGAACACTTTTATAAACTGGCGTTTTATGCAATTATGCTTTTTCACAAAACATAGTCTAAGTATTAAAATAGTAGGCAACAAGATATAAAATAGGAATAAAAATGGCATCCCTGCCACTTTTATATTATCTATGACCTACTTGGTTTACACTCAGGTTAAATGTGCGTGAATTTTATTATAAGTTGATAACTGCATCGGAAGTTAAAAGGCATAGCACTTCAATTTCACCGAGCGTTTTTTCATAGTGACACAGCCGCCACATGGTTCTTATCATGTTGATTAAACTTTTGTCAGACCTGTATCTACTCAACACCAGTATATCCTATGAATTTTATGCGATCGCGAGATACCGTGGATGCAAGTTCCAGGTGCTAAAAATATAAATAATTCGGTGCAATTTTTGTGCGATTGGGAATTTTACAAGTTTAGATCTGACTGTATAAATATAGTATCAAATTCATCAACCATTTGCATTTCTAACAGCCGTATGAAAGATTTGTGTTTGCGTACTTATGGTAGCTACAAGGTTGCCCAGACATTATTTAAAAACGACAGAAACTTATTTTTTATGCCCATTGATGAGTCTTGTAAATTTTGTGATGATCTGATGACTCGGTGTGAAGTTATCACAATGCAAAATTTTCCATAGAGTTTCCATTGTCGCCAAAAATACACCAAAATTTCAGCTCGACCAAACTTCGCGATTCGGATAAGTTCTCCGGATAGTAAAATTCATGCACAATGGGAAAACTCTAATAGCACTTGGAAGACAGTAAATGATATGGTGCTTGAACAGTCTTGGAATATTGTCAAGATGAACCGAAATTATTTGGAGAAGGTTATCGACCTTACGACGTGTCTCAGTCGATAAGGACATGCTTTCAGAGGACATGATGAAAGTGGTGCCAGTGATAACCGTGATTTTTTTTGGAATTTTGTGCATTATTCGCGAAGCATGATTCAACTTTTGAAAATAATTTTAAAAACAAGGTTGCGAACTACTGTAGTGACAAAACACAAAAGGAATTGATGAAAATAATTGCTGAATTCGTTCGCGAGGACAATACAGCTGAAATAAAAGATTGCGGATTGATATCCATTATGGCAGACGCAACAAGGGTCCACAGAAGGAACAACTCTCCGTGGTTGTCAGATTTGCTAAAGAGCTAGCAGTCGAAGAAAGGTTCTCAAGCTTTGTAGACTGTTCAGGAGCTAGAAATGCTTCGTATTTAGCAGATATAATTTTGAGCCTATTAGACAGCTACGGACTTCTCGAATTGTCTGTTGTTGGACAGTCTTATGATGGTGCTAGTGTCATTTCAGGACAAGAAAGTGGTGTAAAAATCTAAATTAAGATGAAACACACTGCAGCCACATTTGTACACTGTCTAGCTCATAAAATTATCCTGGTTGCGATGGACACATTTTTCACCATCAAAACGTGTACATCCTTTTTCAATGCCATCGAATCCCTTAACCTACACTTTTCGAAGCCATCACAACACGAATTGTTGAAGCAGCTTGAAGAGGCAGTTGGTCTAAACACAAGGCGTGGAATGAGAAGTTTAAGCTCAACTCGATAGTCAATGAGATTTCACAATTGCAAATATGTGATCGATAGCTATGGGACTATGAAAGATGCTTTAGAGGAAGAAATGAATGAGGGAAAATACAACGACTCAGTTTATTCATTGGAGATCTTTCATTCAATCAGTAATCATAAATTTGTAGTAAATCTTTTCATGTTTCACTATGTTCTTTCTATAATGAACATGTTAAGCACATATTTCCAAACTAAAAATGCAACTCTTCGGGATGGGATAAATCTTGTGAATGGAAAACTACTAAGTGAGCGAGAAGACTTGTATGTAGTTTGGGGAAAAATTAAATCATTCGCAGAAAACAACTGTCTGAATCTGACATTTACCAGAGGATCGCGAAAACGGAAAACAGCAAAAAGCACTAGTTTGAGAGGTTTTGCTGTTTCATCTAGCCCCGGACACGCAGTTAGGGCTACAAAGATATTCCTGCAAACCAAATGGCTCGAAAAGAGTAAGTTACAGCACTTTTCATCTTGCCAAATTATTTTCGGTTTTTCTAGGTTTTCTAGGTAACAAATGTTTGAAGCAAAATATCAATTTCTTCCTTCTAAGCTTAATATATTCCAATTTTTTCAAAGATATTTTGAAACTGAGCTATCCTCTTCTTCAAGTATAATTTGCAGTATATTTAGCTTCTAAACGAAAAAATATTCTTACATTTCTAATTATTTCCATTCTATTCCCGTATAATTCATACAAGTTTTCTTTCTTAGCGGTCATTTATAATTCATGTGTAGTTCATACCTACCATTCACATTATATGCATGTGGTAGTAGCTTTTACGTATTCACATACAAGAAGTTTATTTGATAATACATTATGCATTAGGAAATAACAAATAATAAATCAACAAATATATAATGTATTAGTAAATTATATAAGTTGTATGAACAGTACGTGTACAAACAAAAACAAAATCATCACATGTCTTGAACCTTTCAGTCCCTGGCCCCTGCCAGATTTTAGGCCACGGCCCGCCTATGGGAGGAGGTAATGTGGTGGTTTGGGGCTGCGTGTCTGCATTTGGAGTCAACAACATGGAGTTTATTGAGACCACTATGGACAACTTTCAATACCTCGATATCCTGAAAAGGAATTTAAAATCAAGTGCTATTAAACTCGGACTATCGGGTGTGTTTTGGTTTCAACAAGATAATGATCCAAAGCACACCGCACATATTGTAAAGATGTGGTTGCTTTATCATACGCCAAAACAATTAAAAACTCCACCTCAGTCCCCAGACCTTAACCCAATTGAACATTTATGGTCATTACTTGAGCAACAAACCCGAAAATTTTCAATTGCGAATAAATCCGAGCTGAAGTCAATAATAGCAAGGGAATGGTAAAATATTAAAAAATGGTAATGGTAAAATATTGCAAACATAACAAAAAAGTTAGCGGAAAGTATGCCTAGAAGACTAGCAGCAGTAATCAAAGCCAACGGATATCCAACTAACTACTAATAATAAATTATTTTATATTTTTCTAGTGATCTTGAAGTTTGTGCCTTTAATTTTGTGCCTTTAATTTTGTGCCTTGAATTTTGTTGTTAATTTTTTCTTTTGTACATTAATTCTTTAAAAAATTGAATTTAATAATTTTTTTATTCATTTTTGTATTTTAAGTCTTCAATTTAATAAAAAATAAAAAAAATTGTGATAATAAGGTGACATTAGTTTATAAACGACTAAGGGTTTTCATATTTATTGCTTGTGCCTTCAATTTTGTGACTATGTGTATATGTATATATATATATATATACATATATATATATATATATATATATATATATATATATATATATATATATATATATATATATATATATATATATATATATATATATATACAGTAGTCCCTCGACTAACGTCGGAGTTAGGTTCCGAGAATTCGCGACGTAAGTCAAAAACGACGTAACTCGAGGGTAGAAGCAACCTAAGGTGATAAATGTGTAAACTTTCATTATGTGAATATCAATGTGTTTTTTTTAAAGTTTGTGAATTATTCATTTGTTTAAAGAAAATCGTTTGTTTTCGTCTAAATAAGTTTTATTATCGCATACAATTGCATTTGTCGTATACAATTGCATAAAGAACTAAAAAGCAACACATTAATTGTTATCATCTTTAGAAAAAAATAGCTTCTATATCTCCTGGTTTACTGGCGAAGAAGGTCGAAATTCGTGTTTGGGACAAAGTTTGTTTTCTTTTTTCTTCGAGCACTTGCTTGTAATCGTTGACAGAAGTGTAGACTTCGTTTGAAATTTCTGCACTTCTTAATTCATCGGGATCATTTTCTTTGAAGATTTTTAACGCTTTATCTAAGTGTTCGAATGCTTCGGCCAAATCTTTTAATTTAAATGTTTTTTGCTTGTTTACACTTTGGCCCTTTGATATTGCTTGTGTTTCATTCTCACTTGCCAGAATTTGTTCAAGCTCCTCATTACTTAGTGCCTCGTCTCCACAGCTCAATAATTTTTGAATGTCGGTTTGATCAACTGTTGTAAATCTTATTTGTCTGGCTAATTCAAGAATATCCTTTTCAATGGGTTCTTTAACAAATTCATTAGTTGTATTTTTATAATAAAGTGGAATTCATATAAGATTCGCATTTTATTTCAAAGTGATTTCAACTTTTGATTTAAAGTGATTCTAAAAAAGTGATTTAAAGTGACATTTTTCTGAGTGTAGGGGATAAGACGCAAGCAGTCTAAAACAAACGACAACTCCCCGGAAGGTGACAAAGAGGTAGAAACAACGAAAATCATTGTTACAGAAGAATTTGAGAAAGCAGATAAAGAAGGAAATGTGAACTTCCTCACACACGAAGCAAACAGCGCTCGCCCAGTTCCTGCTAGATCCGGAGCTGAAACTTTTAGTTGCAAGCTCCATAGTGTGGTGAAGCCTCGGGTGTTATTCTTATCAAGGCTTGCTCCAACTACTACCCCCGACGATGTAAAAAACAATATCATTGACATCCTACACCACACTAAAAAATTTTTACCTTCTGACTGCATTTCTGTTGCGAAAATTGGTCAGCATTGTCAAGTGTCGTCGTTTAAGGTCATCGTTCCGGATTGCTCCTTTAATACCATCACACAGCCCAGTTTCTGGCCTTTGAACGCAATCGTCCGTGAATTTATACCAAGAAATCGTGCTACGGCTGGTAAATCTCTGCCAAAAAACGACTCGAAAACATGTCCATCTTCTACGCTAACATGAGTGGCATGCGATCTAAAGCTAACGACTTTTACACGTACAATCTTTCTTCAGACTTTCATGTCGTAGCTTTAACTGAAACTTGGCTCTGCGCGAAGATATTGAATACAGAACTATTTGATTCGCGGTTTTCTGTCTTCCGTAAAGATCGTCATGGACTTTTACTCGATGCCCCGGTAGGTGGGGGCGTATTGCTTGCCGTGCGCAGTTCGGATCGCATATCAGAAGTAATCATACCAAACACCGATAGCTTGGAACTTGTCTGTGCTCGTGTGGACCTGGGAATAGCGCAACTCTATTTGGCAGTTCTATATATCCCACCTAACTCAGCAGCGATTTGTTATGAGCAAGTACTTAATACCACTCATCATTTATGTGACCTATTAGATGGAAATGATTTACTCATCCTCATGGGTGACTTCAACCTACCCAGGATCACTTGGAACTTATCTGACGACGGCTTCACATTAGCCCCAACCTTTTCTCCTGGTAATCGCCCATACGCCGAGGAGTTTATAAACGCAATGATTGCGTGCGGCCTAAACCAAGTAAAAAGCATTTTGAACAGTCATGGAAGATTATTGGATCTAGTTTTTACTTCAAACGCCTACCCGTCCGAGGTCAAGCACTGTCCATCATCTTTCTGCGATTCAACACATCATGAACCAGTTCTTATCATCTACGAAATCAATACATCTCTAAGCACTCCTTTACATAACTCACCGTGTCAATTTAACTTTAAGAAAGTCGACTTGGATGTACTAAATGATCTCATCGCAAGGTGTCATTGGTCCACTGTGTTGTTAGAAAAAGACATTAATAAGGCAGTGTACAATTTTCATTCAATTCTTTTTGGATGCTTTACCCAGTTTGTACCAGTCTCTTTCCCTAACAATTGCAATAAAGTTCCTTGGAAATCGAAGGCAATACGCCATATATAAAATTTAAAATCTAAAGCTTGGAAAAGATATTGCTCGTCTCGTTCTGTTTCTGACTTTTTGGTTTTTGTAGAGTTGAAGCATGTTTATCACTCCAAGGTCGACAGTTCTTACCAAATTCACCTTAGAAATCTTAATTCTACTTTTAAACAGCAGCCTAGAAGGTTTTGGAATTTTATTAATTCCAAGAGATACCATGATGGGTATCCCACCACGTTTAACTCAGACGACATGGCCATTTCCGATCCATTAACTATTAGCAATATTTTCGCTAATCATTTCCGTACCGCAAATAATAAGGAACCTTCTACTAATAGTAATAATTATAATGACAACTTGACAATGATCCCAACTTCTTCTTTGGGAATGAAAGACTTGTTTATAGACGAAGATACCATTTTAGCGTTTTCTAGGAAGTTGGAAAATAATTTGACCCCAGGACCTGACGGCATTCCTAGTGCTATCTTAAAATATTGTATCTCCTCCCTGTCTCCTATCCTTGTTTACCGATTTAACATTTCTCTATCGCTCGGTATTTTTCCTAGTGGTTGGAAATACGCAATTGTCACACCTATTCATAAAAAAGGCGATAGAAATGTTATAGGCAATTATCGTCCCATCGCAAAACTTCCATGTGTTGCTAAACTGTTTGAAGCGATTATCAGTAATGTTGTGGCGTTTCATAGTAAATCCATATTATCTCCTTTCCAACATGGCTTTATGAAAGGCAAATCCACAACTACCAACCTGCTTGAGTTTTCCAATATTGTTATCCCATCAATCGAGGCAGGATTTCAGGTAGACTGTATTTACACTGACTTCACGAAGGCTTTTGATAAGCTGGATCATTCCATTTTATTATGTAAATTGTCCTCGTTTAATTTTCCTCAGCTATTTATTTCCTGGATAGCATCTTATTTGGAATGTCGTACCCAATGCGTATCTTTCCGTGGCGCCCTATCATCTGAAATTGCTGTCATATCTGGTGTTCCTCAAGGTAGTCACTTAGGACCTCTACTTTTTCTTTAATATATAAATGACCTACCATCTGTCCTGAAACATTCATCAATTTTACTATATGCTGATGACGCCAAAATTTTTAAAAAGGTATCTAATATTCACGACTGCTTGGAACTTCAAGCTGACCTTAATAACCTCACGACCTGGTGTGACCTTAACAAATTAGTAATTAATATTGACAAGTGTACCGTTGTTTCGTACACGCGTAAAATTAATCCGTTGAGCTTTGAATACTCTTTGAATAGTATTCCCTTAAGCTATTCTGACAAAGTACTCGATTTAGGAGTACTTTTAAACAATTCTTTTACTTTTGACGATCATATTAACGCCATCTTATTAAAAGCTTCATCTACATTGGGTTTTGTGAGGAGGCAGTCCAAAGAGTTTCATGACATACATCTTACTAAGATTCTTTTTAGTGCGTTAGTAAGACCAATACTTGAATATGCGTGCATAGTTTGGGCGCCTTATCAGCAGGTTTATGTAGACCGTATCGAGTCCATTCGGAAAAAATGTCTTCGGTTTTGTTTGCGTGGATTTGTTTGGTCGGATCCTCTTCGCTTGCCTCCTTACTTTAATCGACTTAGCTTGCTGGCCATGAATACATTTAATAAGAGACGTGAAAATTTCAAAATTATCTTTGCTTCTAAGATCCTCATGGGTAAGATTTCATCGGAAAACCTTTTAGGTTTATTTGGCCTCAATACCAACGGTCACAGAATGAGATAAGTCAACATTTTATCTGTCCCTGCCCATCGGACCAATTACGCCTACAATGAGCCCGTTTCGTCCATCAAAAGAAATTTCAACGATGATTACCATCTATTTGATTTTAATTTATCTTTACCATCTTTGAAAAAGAGCTTAGCTAAAAACAGTCCATTTTGACTGATTTGTTGTAAGTTTAAAATCTGTAAATACTACTAGTCTGTATTAGACGAAATTCTTTGAAAATAAATAAATAAATAAAGCATGCTATAACACCTTGATCCATTGGTTGAAGAATCGCGGTCGTATTGGGAGGCAAAAAAATCACCTTAATGGCATCATTGCTGAGATTTATGGGATGACTTTGAGCGTTATTTATGATTAGTAATGCTTTGTGAGAAAGATTATTGGCTTCCAAACATTTCTTTATTGTCGGACAGAAATATTGATCAAACCAATCACGAAATATATTAGAAGTAATCCAGGCCTTTTTGTTGGACCTCCAAATAACCGGTAAATTTTTCTTGCGTACATTTTTGAAGGCCCTTGGATTTTCTGATTGATAAACAGCAAGAGGTTTCAGTTTCAAATCCCCTGATGCATTCCCTCCAAGAAGCAAAGTAATCCTGGATTTTTCCGCCATAAAGCCATGAGCTCTTCTTTCTTCAATCGAAAGAAATGTTCTTGAGGGCATGCGTTTCCAATACAGGCCAGTCTCGTCAACATTAAACACCTGCTGTGCGCAATATCCTCCATTTTCAATAATATCATGTAAAGTGTTTGGAAAGATCTTCGCAGCGTCGTAGTCCGCACTAGCCGCTTCACCAGTTACTTTTCCATTGTGAATTCAAACCATCCATTGCTGGCAACGAAAGTGTCTTCTCGATTCAAGTTTACTTGTTCGAATAAGCTTTTTTCCTTCGCCTTAATAGTTAACGTACTCATCGGCATATTTTTATGAATCAGGTCATTGATCCAAATAATCAACATTTCTTCCATTTTTTCCAATGCAGGGGCTCTTTTTTTGGTAATTATTGTAATTATTGTGGATGCCCCTGCTTTAGCTGATTCACTTATTTTTATTCTATTATTTTTATTGTTGGGGCAAGCCCCATAACACTTGCTATAACGTCGATTTTTCACCTTCATCGAAACGTTTTCAAATTTGCCAATAGTCACTGTTTTTTGTATTTTCTTTCGGATACGGTTTTCCAGCAGAATGTTGTCGCTTGGTTATATCCATTTGATTGCTATAAATATAAAACTCAAATTGTACATAATACAATACAATATAATGCAATACAATATATATATATATATATATATATATATATATATATATATATATATATATATATATATATATATATCAGCAAAATGATTAAGGGAGATAGTCTCTGGAGTGGCCGATTCGATTGAGCTGAAATTTTTGGAGGACATAGATGTATAAAATAGGTAGGTCCATGACTTGCTAAAATTCAGATATCTTTAACTCTTTGGCGGCGGCTGGCATTTTAGTGAATTTCCAGGTACTCCTATATTTCCATCCAGTGTAAATTTTTGCTAAAAAAAAGTATTGGGAATGAAAATTTATTATGTTTTAAGCTTGTCTATGATAAAGAATTTGAAATTTTGAATCTTGTGTAGGCGCTGAGTGCCTACAAACAGGCAAAAAATAAAAACAAAAAACAATGGATCATCGTGAAATTTCCAGATAGTATTGATGTAGACTAAGATTTAACACACATGGACTTTCAAGACTGTACAGGCAACTCTGTAGCTACAACAGGCTCCTGAAAAAAAATTATCCAAATCATCGACCCACCTGAAAAATTTTTGATTTTTGAAAATAAATTCAAATTACTGATAAATTTTGACTTTTAAAAATTCTGCGGTAAACAAGAACGGCAACCCATGATCAAATTACTTCTATTTTCAGCACTCAAAACTTCTGTTCACGAGAACTGACGACCGGATAATGCGATTAATATGAAATTTACAGGACATGTTGGAATTACCTAGGACCAGGTCTAATAACCGTTTACATTTCCAAGGCTGTCAAATACTTCATAGCCAGCTAAAAGACCTGAGGATCTACATATATTTAGAGTGTGCAGTTTACGGGCAATACTATGGCAGTGGTGTCATTTTCAAAAATCACCGAGAAAAAAAACTGGTTTTTGGTCTATAGCTTCCGATTAAGCCTTACCCTCAGGCAGATTACATAGAAATTTCGTTGAAAAATCGTGATAGGCCTGCCAGCTATGATGAATTTCGTAATTTTTTGACATTTCTTTATCGAGCGATGTTGTCATTGAATTTTTAAATGGGAATGAGTCTGCAATGACAGTTTACAACAAATATTTAGGTTTCGAAAATTTGAAAAGTTTTGAGGATGGATACCATAAAATTCTATTCACTCCAGACAATTTCGTAAATATTGCACCAACAGATGCTTCCATTTTGTATTCACAAGCAAAGCATTTACAATAAAATAAGCAACCGATATTTAAATTTTCTGAGTTTTGGAAATTTTTCGGATGGCAGCCCCAGACATAGTTCAAACGTTGAAACTTTCAATGATATCCTTGGGCGAAAACGAAATTCAAAGGACAGAAGCATGTTATGGTAGACACTTATTGCTGCTGTGTTGGACAAGTGCTACCAGCACTGAACATTTGCATCATTTGTGTTATAGGAAATGCTGTCAGAAAATGATATTTGTTCCTTTGAGTAAGAAATGGTTGATATGATACTACAAAGAAGTGTATTACGTCTTCACACAGTTTTAAGCCAATCAAAGATGATTTGTTCGAAAAAGCAGTTTTCTAGCGGTTCTGATGCGCTAGACTTTTTAAATTACAATTTTTCATCACGTTGAAAATATCCTTAGACGTGGAAGATCGACAACTGTCCAAATACATGCGGTCAAACAAGTTTTGGAAAAATGCTTTGGAATGCCGATGATTCCGAGATATTCCCAGCAAAGCTGATACAATTGGTGAAAACGATCATGACCGGCTCAATGTCACAAGTTCCAATTCACAATGATTTTAAATGAAAATTTCTATCCTACGAATATAGGGCTGCAAAATAGAGATGGTTCTGCTTCTATACTCTTTAATTTAGCTCTGGTGTATGTCAATAAAAAAGTCCACGTTGTTCATAGGGGAAAAGTATATCTAAGAAAGCCAAAGAAGCTGGTTGTCCAAAAATATGCACAAACCAAAATTTTTGTCTTAGGAAAAGAGCATCACTAAAACAGAGCATAACGATAGGGAACTATAACCTTGAGGTCATTTCATAATATATACTTACAATCGATATCTGCAGTAAAGAGTAAAATAGCAGGATTTGAACCTGCTAAATGCTGTCTAAATTTAAATACTACCAAGCGCATTTAATTTTATATTAGCCATTCGAAAAAACCAAACACTATTTTACAGTGTTTTTCGAATTTCCAGACAAAAATACCAAGAATGAAAATGATTTCTGACTAAATGAAGCTTGACCTGAATGTGTATGCCATGCTGGCATAAATCAAAGCAGATGTTTCATGATTATTATTTTTGCTTCAGTTGGAAATCTGACATTATATAAACAGCATGATCGGACTTAATGAATTTATGGTAAATTTTGCAGGAATATATGTATCTTGGTGAAATTTATTTCATGTAAAATTTTCATATCAATACATACATATGTATGTAGGCACTTAGTACATGTGTAACAAAATGTACATACGCATGATTATTGCGGCATCTTGATAGAGAAGATTCTTAAATTAACTGACTTTGTATTGCACAAATGTAGATAATTTATTAGAGCATATTCTAGAGATATTTTTTTGTTGAGTTTTCCGATTGAATAGTACGTTTGCATAAACATTCTTAAGCCGGCGCCAAACGATGCGGTGAACGTTTGATCCAAACTTTTGCCTCCAACGTTTGAGTCAAACATTGGACGATTGACATGGTAAGCGCTCTGCTACACGGTGGAACGAATTCTGTATCCAAGACGTTTGATCCCAGTGTTGTTCAATTTTTCGTGTACATTGATTTCGCATTATAAATAATATTATTTGTATTAATTTCAATTTATATTGATAGCACGAAATGGATAACCCAGTATTAATCTTGAGATTAGTTTGTTTTACGATTATAATATTAATCTTGAATGATTGTATAAAAATAATTATCTATTAAAAATTAAATTGATATTTAATCAAAATACGTAAGCAGGTAAAATGCATACCTGTAAAAATACAATAAAAATCTGATTCAATTGTTGGAACGAATCGTGTAGTAGTTCACCAAATGTCGTCCAATTCATCAAATATTAGGATTTGGAAAATTAGAAAATTTTTGCGACTGGTAGCCCTAAAT
Organism: Nemotelus pantherinus; assembly: GCA_963978885.1. Taxonomy (NCBI): domain Eukaryota; kingdom Metazoa; phylum Arthropoda; class Insecta; order Diptera; family Stratiomyidae; genus Nemotelus; species Nemotelus pantherinus. Next base: position 219,158,568 of record OZ022264.1, read on the forward strand.
TTCTTTGTACTCCTATAATTTCCAATGCAGTCATTGGATCGAAACGAAATTCACAGAGAAGGTTGGCAGATGTGATATATTTTTGACTTTGATGCCTGCAATATATGCTTACATTAGGCATTAATTCGCAAATATTTACAGTGAAATGATGGCAACCCCAAATACTTTGCTATCCCTGTAGCTTTGATGAAATCAGTGGATGCAAACGAAATTCGTAGCGTAGCTTGATTTTGACAAGAAGCAGTTGTGGGAGACTTTTAGTTGCAGTGCTGGTAAAATTTGCAAGCACTGATTATTTTCTTCATTGGTGTTACAGTAGATGCTGTTTTCCAAATTTTGTAAGACAAGCAACCGATAATAAATATAAGAAACAAGTTTTTGACTTTCCTTAATTTTGAAATTCATGTGTAAGGACACTTCAGGCGAAAAGATAGATGGAAATACAGTGCGCGAAATAGTTATATCGGACAGAGAGAATATCAAGAAAATTATTTGCTAGATACTGATTCAATAAATAAAAATTTAGTTTTATGTTTCATGCAATGACAACAAAGCAGCAGCGGATTGTATTTTCAACTATTTAATTTTTTTGTAGCCAGGAAGATACAGTATTTCAAATTCATGAACGAAATAATTATAACGGACAAATCACATAAAAATGTTTATAAGTATTTTGTTTCAAAAATTGAAAACAATAATTAACACCAAAAGAAATCTTAATAATCTTCCCTTATTTTGTATTACTTTGCATAAACGACGGGGCATGGAAAATTGCCGTTTTTAGCTCTAAAATGGTGTCAAATTGACGACCTTGTGAATAGACTTGTTGTGATAAGATACCCCATAGATTTTCCATGGGGTTCAAATCAGGGCTTATAGCAGGCCACTTTAATAGCGGTATGTTCCGGGACTCAAAAAAAAGTTTCGTGAACGTCGCAGAGTGTACCGGTGCGTTGTCTTGCTGAAACAGCCAGTCGTGTCTCCACAAATCCTCTGCAAAAGTGATAAGCACGTCGTCCAAGAGTTCAACATATTTAGCTGAGTTCATTTTATGTTAAATAAAACAAATTTCAGACTTTCCCCGAGAGCCGAATGCAGCCTATATCATGAGGGAACCTCCTTGAAAGTTCCTTCTATGACACGTTTCCCGTTCTTTACGGACATCTCTCCAATATCCATAGCAGCCATCAGGCCCGTCTAAATTGATTTTTTTTTCATCAATAAATATGACAGAATCCCATTCATTTGTCCAAAGTTTATACCGTTCAGCAAATTCTAAACGTGCAGATTTATGACGTATTTGCAAGCGTTTTCCATATTTAACATTTTCATTATTCTTCAAAATCTGCTGATCCCTTGGCGTAGTGATGGGAAGATTCAATTGAAACCTTATTTATGAGGGACTTAGCTTTTTCTGAACAGCCAGCCTTTTTATCTCTCTTTTAGACCCCTCACTGACTTGGGACGGACGATCTGATGTCTTGATTTTGGCGTAATTTTCGGGGTTTTTCAAGAAGTTATTCACCGTACTTTTGTCCCTTTTCAACTTTTCAGCTATTCTTCTGAATTTTATCCCGCAATCCCTGTAAGCTAAAATTTTAGCCCGCTCTTCAGCAGTAAATGTTGTCCCCTTTGGCATTTTTATTGATTCGAACTGTAATTTTAAAAATTGCGAATTAAAAACTGCACGTGTAAATGCTAATCTTCATTAGTAGGCTGCGTATACCTTGGTGAACTAACTAGTCTTATAAATCTAGACGAATTATCAATTTTACACCTAGAAAATATACTTCACGTACAACTGTCCGCTATATTTATTTCGCACTAGTAATTTGGGCTTCTGAAGAAAATTAAACACCAGCTAACTACAACGAAAAATTAACAAGTAGCCTAAAGTGCCGTTACATTGCGTTCGCTTGCGAAAATGATAGTGTGAGACGATTCATTTTCTCAGAAAGTTTCTCAACCACTAAACCACGTGAAGTTCGACGAGTTACGTTTTTACCTTACGTTTCACAAGCTGGTCGATCGACAAGGATACCAATTAAGTACTAGTTTTTTCTTTGATGTATCATTCACTTTGTTCACTGGTGGGGGAGTATTGTAGGGACACTTCAGGCGAAAAGATAGAAGGAAATACATTGGTTTGATACACTGCCTATGCACTTGGGAAGTGTCAAGAAAAAGGATTGGAATCTAGTAGCTTGATTTTTGTTTGAAAAATGAAATTGTAAAAATAATTTTTTCAGTCTTGAAATGAACTTAGATAAATAATGTTGAATTATAAAAAATGTAATTTGTAAAATATTGACTTTAATTAAATAAAATTTAACATTCATTTTAAAAAATATTATTGAAGTGAAATATTTACTGAATACTAATTTACTTAAAACTACTGCTAAACATGCATTTGGCAACCGTGGAAACCTTTCCGCCCTATTAACTTAAATGCATTGGTGAGATCAAAGCGGTACTTTGCCTTCGAAACACGTTGGAGCACAATGTGGTAAAATATGCACTAAAAATCTGCACGATTTTTTTCTTGTGTATCGAACATTAGTGTTTCTAGCGGTTCTGTTACGCTAGAGTTTTTTTTTTTTTGTTTTTATGGGCCTTTGAAACAGAATAACCAGCTCACAAATATTCCAAGTCGTTATCAAAGTCGGATAATATAAACATGCCACTGAGAAAGTGCATACTGTTTGCTACAATTCTTCAGATCAATATTTCTCAATAACGGTTATCTTTACAAGAAAAAGTTGGGACATCTTTTTTTAGCAAATTTTCTAAGCTAAAAATTCGTCATACATTGTTTTTTTTGTAGAAGTGATTATTAGTGAAATATTTACGGAAAATCACTTTTGTTGACTTTTGCCTCTGTGTAAAATGTAACGCAACGCTCGTATTGATGGGGACTTTTGACATTTTGTTCAGAAAGTCAGTATCGAGGTTCACACCAAAATCAGCTTTCTCCTAATTTTTCCAAAGCATCATAACTTCCCCTTAATTGTATAGTTTCGCAGTTTTTAACACGCATAGTCTTTTCGAATTTCAAAGTGTCATATAAAGCCAATAAATACCAAGTCTAGTAGTTCAAAATCAAACTACTATGAAGAAAAACACATTTTGCAGATTATTATAAATAATTACATATATTCCAATTATTCGTGCTAGGATTTTTATGCAAAAATACATTATCACTTGTCTTATCTATTTGCCTATAAGAATTTTAATATGATAAATCTATGGAATGTTTCAGCATTTATTGCAAGATTCCCTTTCTCGACAAATGTTTCCTAAAAAGTTTCCAAATATGTGAAACACACTGTCAGAAGCATGTTCTCTGATGAAATACAATAGTTTTCTTTTAAAAATATACAAGCTATAGTAAGAGCTTTTCGACTAGAAAAATTGCAGTCGGAGTAAGATTGTTTCCGAAAAATTGTTTCAAATCAAACTTGTACAGACTAAAATAGTTTTATTGCACGTAAAATATTATAGAATGATCAAAGGAAATAGACACATAGTGGTCTGAAAGTTAAACACTTTAGCTACGAACAAAGACGCATTCAATTCAAACTGAGAATATTGCTCAAACATATTATGTTACTAAACTATGGACTAAACACAACCAAATGTCGGTTTAAAGAAAATCGTAGCTCTTGTTGTAGGTATACAATACATTAACTGAGTATTTTTCCAACAAATCTCTCTTCACTACGATACAGGCAAAAATGCCCAAATAGAATAGTCTATGATATATCAAACTTAAAATTAGGAATATTGGCAGAATGTACATAGAACAATCGAAATACAATATGTTATCTAGGCCACCAATTGTGTTGTTTCGAATACAGCATCCTACAACACAGTTTAGGAATTTAAAAAAAAAAGTGTTGTGGTGATGTTGGACTGGTCAGTTGATAGTACAAAGTGTTCCGAACAAAATTTACAGACATTATGATTCTTGGTATTTATTGGGTTTTGTGTTTCTCTAAGATGTATAAATAGTTCGTTTGTACTCACAATTTTGGATTGCCATAATTTTTTTCAAATGTAAAAAGTTTCCATTTATTCCTTTGCCCATCATTCATCACCGATTCACCAAGAGTATAATGCGATTCAATGACTAACACAACATTCCGAATTTTGTTCGAATTTCATATATTTAATTAGCCTAATGTTTTGTTCTTAGTGTTCCTATGCATTGTTGCTGTTGTTTTTGTTTTTTTTACATTAGTTTAAGATATGATGTTAATATGTATAAATGTGTTACGCGAATTCAATTTATCATAGTTGATTTAGTACAATGCAATGCTTCGTAAGTAAATTAGTGGTAGTTAGATGACGGTAAATACATACATTTACAACTCATTTCATGGAGATATGGATACAAACGAGGATAGGTAACCTAAAGTAAACTGGTAGATATTGGTAACTCGATAGCTAGTTCTTATGTTATTTACAGTCAATGGATGTGGCCGTTTGTCTCGACCCAGCTGTATATGGACGTTTGTGCTCGCGCCACCCATTCAACATTGGCACCTACACTACTTAATGTCATATTAAGTACTTTCATACCGCGACCATGTCCAAATCGATGAACCAGTGATTTGAGCTGAAATAAATAAATGATACTTTAGTGAATTCATATAAGATGTGGATTTAAAATTTAAGTTTGGGCTTTAATTCATAGCTTTTTTTACTCATGCCACCAATTATTTCATTTTCAACCAAATATCAAAATATTTAACACAGATAATCTTACGTTCTTACAACTATATTCTATTTCACTCTTTTTTTTTCGCTTTAGTTTAAGTCTAAGGATACTACATTAGCGAAGCATAATGTAATGCTTTAAGAAATAATATCAGCAGTGTTGAGGTCTGGCTCAGTACCTATGTATTTTGGCAAAACCAGCTATCGACGTAAGTCACACAGCCATCAACCATCATCAGCGTGCCCATCTTGATTTTCTATTTTCAGACAATTCATCACAAGGTAATAATTCAACAAAGTCATGAAAAATACACCTGAGTTCATCATTATAAATTACTGGTTAGTACTAGAGATGGGCAACAAAAGAGCTCATAGCTCACCACTTACCGCCTGCTTTTACAGTACAGCGCCTGAAAAAAGCATAGCATAGTCTGCAAACGAAAGCTTTCCTTCGACTAGACTTAATGAAATGTGCAGTGATCAGTGTGCTGGGAGTACGGCGAAACACAGTAAAAATGGGCGATGAGTGGTGCTATGAGTGATTTTGCCCATCTAGGTGCATTCAGGCTAGAGGACCCATTGTACTCATTTCCCTCTCCCTACCATAGTTTCCCAGACTTCTTGATAAAATCTATGATCACTGATAGGGGAAAAGAGGCTATCCTCTGCATACGTGCAACATTCCAGCCAAAGCATTGATATCTGAGACGCGTGAACGCTGGGCATTCACAGAGCAAAAGCTCTGTAGAGTCAGCCTCTTCTAGGCAGGATGAACAGAGGTCATCCTGTACCACACCTATTCGATACATATGTCCTCCTAGGCAGTTGTGTCCAGTCAGAATGCCTGTCATGGCTCTGCAAACTTTGCTGCTCTTATTGAGCAAAAATCCTGCAGTCACATGGTTGAGCTCTGAAAGGAAGACCTTCGTGTGCCTGGCCACATCAGCAGTCGACCATCTATCTTTGTGAGCATCATCTCCCCACTTCCTAAGAATGGCACGTGCAGATGCGGTCGGCACACCCACGGCGGATTTAGGGCCCCGTAGTGGAAGTTCCAAACCTTGCTTCGCAATGGCGTCAGCAATTTCATTTCCCTCAACACCACAGAGCCCCGGTACCCAGAGCAGATGCACCCTATTGAATCTGGCGACAGAGTCCAATCGTGCTCTGCACTCTTGGACGATTTTCGAAGTAGTCAGGGGTCTACGCAGCGCCATCAGTGCAGCTTGACTGTCACTGCAAATAGCAACGCCTTTTCCCCTCCATCTTTCTTCAATTGCCAAACAGGCAGCTCTCAGGATAGCGAATATTTCTGCTTGAAAAACCGAAATGTGCTCTCCAAGAGAAAAAGCCCACTTGTCATTCGATGAGTGCAGATAGACATCAGCTCCAGATCTACAATCTGTCCTCTAGCCGTCTGTGAAGAAGATCTCGGAATATCTTCTCGTACAGAGATCTGGATCGTCTCAGTCACTTCTGCTCAAGATGATTACTTCGTACCTTCTCCCAAAGTCGAAGAAGGGCACTCGAGCGTCCGAAGGCATAGTTAGAATCGGGGAGATCTCACGCATCGAACCCCTAATAGAGCAGTGCCCCACATCGTCTTCACCTACCCGTAAGCCAAGCTGAGCTAGTATATGGGCAGAGCAAATCGCCATATTCTGAATTTGAATGTCAAAAGGCGGCAGATTGAGAAGCGCATCAAGGGTCGCACCCGGAGCAGTGCTGATGGCACCAAGATGCCCAGGCACACCTTCCTTTGCAGCGTGGCTAACTTTTTTCTAGCATGGAATAGCTTCACGATAGCCCATCTATGAGAAAAAACTCATACTTTCCATGAATCTAGCAAAAGGTCAAAGTTGGTCAAATACGCAAATACGGTAAATATTCCTGTTACGGAACAGCCGAATACTCCAAAACCCTTTCGCAACAAGACACAAATGCTGTTGGAATCCCCCGAGTAGGCTGATTTACACCAATGGCAAAACCAATGATTACAAGATGAAATGACAATGAACTTCTTTACTTCGATACTTGAATGAGTTACAAAAAAACGTCCCACAGGAAGTGGTGTATAAAAGTTTATATATATATATATATATATATATATATATATATATATATATATATATATATATATATATATATATATATATATATATATATATATATATATGTCAATATATATATATATATATATATATATATATATATATATATATATATATATATATATATATATGTTGTTGCTAGCATAAAAAATTATTCATATGTTAAGTTTGAATGCTGTGTCCCAATTTCAACACTCTTCCTCATTCAAATTTCTTATACACCGAATAGTTTCTGCAAGTGTTTAATTCGTGGAGCGTGTAGTGGCTTCGTTAACAAATCTGCAATCATCTCCTCAGTTAAACAGTAAATGCAGCTGACTAGTTGCTTTTCGATGTAGTCTTTGATAAAGAAGTATCTTACATCTATGTATGTGCTTTAATCTGTTTGACTACTTTTCTTCCTTGATGAGTCGTAAACAGCTTTGGTTGTCATCATAAATAATTGTTGGATTATTAAAAATCAAGTTTAAGCCAAATAGAACGCATCGAACCCATTGAGCTTCTTTGCATGATTCTGATAAAGCGATGAGTTCTGCTTCTGTTGATGATAACGCGACACATGTTTGCTTCTTGCAAATCCAGCTGATGATGCTACCGAATAAATGAAAGATGGAGCCACCGTTTCATTTCCTGCCGACTCTGTTTTCTGCCCAATTTGCATCTGCGTAGCCCATTAACCGATTGTCATTTGAATTGCTTCTAAGCACTAATGATAAATGTGTAGATCCCTTTAAGTACTTGACGACACGTTTTAGTTCGTTCCGGTCTCCCTGATTTGGCCTGGATACCTTATGTGCTAATATTGATACACTAGCGGATATGCCGGGTCTTTATTTACGGGTATGTATAGTAAACTTCCAACCAACCGTCGATATTGCTCGTTGTCACTGAGTAATCCCAGATTGGCAACCTTCTCGTTAATTATCGTCGATTGAAGGTGGCTTATCTCTGAAGACCAGAGACTTCGTGTAACCCCAAAGAAAATAATCTAAAGGTGTGATATCACTCGATCTAGGCGGGCAATTTACTGGTCCAAAACGTGAAATCATAAGCAAGATTCTAAACGTTGTCTGACGTACAACTGCCGTATTTCTGTGGAAATCTCTGTGCTACCAATCGCGCCTTATGAGTTCGTTTGTCTTTACCTTGTAAATCCACTTGCTTCCTGTTAGAAAAAATCGTTTCGTAATTTTACAAGAAGAACGAAAATCTTTATTCACTAAAATAATATGTGAACTATGCGGAAAACATGGCGACCACAGCAAGAAGGAAAGACACGTCCGCACACGACAACGTCTGAGAAAAGCCAGCGTGAGAAGAGCGAGTGCGAATGGTTCTTTTCCTTTTTTTCATGACATACTAGATATACATGTTTTTCTACATTAACGAATATTGGGAGGTGTTTTATATAAACATATTCTTAACACTCCCTCTCGACTCACAATATTAAAAAAAAAGATTATTTACATTAATAAAAATTCAATTAATGCCAAAACGCAATGCAAATTTTTTAAATTTATCGGTGGTTAATGCCTTTGTCAGTATATCAGCTAACTGATCGTGAGTTGAAATATATCTTACGTTAATTTTGCCTTTTTCTTGTTTTTCACACGTAAAGAAGAATTGCACTTCAATATGTTTAGTGCTTTTGATTGATTCTGGGATTTGAACAATAGTAATCGCTCGTTGATTATCGCAATACAATACTGTGGGCTGTAACTGCCGGTGTTGAAGATCATTTAACAAATATCTCAGCCAAACTACCTCCTTTGTCACCGTACATAAGGCTACAAATTCCGCTTCAGTTGTTGAGGTTGCGGTGACAGATTGCTTCTTTGAGCCCCAAGCTATAGGCCCTGCATTTAGTAAACAAACCCAACCAGTAGTACTGCGCCTTGTATCGCTGTCACCAGCAAAATCAGCATCACTGTATGCTGTAAGAACGCAATTTCGTGAGTCAATGTCAAAACTTATTCTGTGATTGCTTGTTGCTTTTAAATACTTAAACACTCGTTTTTCTCCTTGCCAATGCTCCAAAGAAGGATTCTCCATATATCTGCTTAAAACTCCAACAATAAATGCGATATCAGGCCTCGTAGCAATCATTAAGTACATAAGTGATTCTATTGCTTGACTGTATGGAAATTCACTCCTCTCTTTGCAATATTCAGTTAACTTTGAAAATTTAACTCCTGGATCGGCGGGAGTAGAGACAGGTGTAAAATTTTCATGGTTAAATCGTCTCAATACTTCTTTGGTGTATGATTCTTGGTGAGTTTTCAATTTACCACTGCCTTGATTCCTTTCGATTTGAAGACCAACGAAAAATTCGGCGATACAATGCGTTATCTGGAACTCAGTGTGGAGCTCACTCAAAAGATCTTTCATCTCTCCTTCATTTTCTCCAATAATCAATCCATCATCAACATAAATCGCTATAGAAAGTGTTTTATCTTTATTGATGAATACACACGGATCTGCTTGAGATTGCTCGAAATCTCGCTTCATTAAAAAATTGGCAATTCTTCTGTTCCATTGTCGAGAAGCTTGTTTAAGACCATACAGGCTTTTCTTTAATAGACATACTCTGTTGTCCTTTTTGAAACCATTGGGCTGCTCCATGTATATCTGCTCTTCCAGATCCCCATGTAAGAATGCTGTCTTCACGTCGAATTGGTGAACTCCTAAATTCTCAGCTGCTGCTATAGATAGTAAAGTGCAAACTGAACTAAACTTGACCACTGGTGCGAAGGTCTCAGTGTAATCAATTCCCTCTTTCTGTAAACATCCTCTGGCTACGAGCCTTGCCTTGTATTTATCAACTTGTCCATTTGCTTTCAATTCTTCTTGAAAACCCATTTATTTGTTACGATGTTAATGTTTTTTGGCCGTTCAGTAAGTAACCAGGTCTCGTTGTCTGCAAGTGATCGAAGCTCAGTGTCAATAGCTTCCAACCATTTATCTGCATCATCCCTCTGTAGAGCTTCTTCTATATTAACTGGTTCTGCATTTGCCATAAAAGTTTTCGCAATTGTTGCATCGCTTGTGTCTATTTCGTTTGATTTCATTCGCCTTGGGTATGGACTCCTTGGAATAGGAAGTCGTGGATTCCTATACCTTGCCTGTGGTGTTGGGGATTCTTCAGCATCCTGTGGATTCTGCGTAATTTCTTGCTGTGTTGATGCTTGAACTAAGATTCCATGAGATTCCGTCACAATCTGTGGTTCGAAGCTCTCGTCAAAAATCACATCTCTGCGCACGTAGACCTTTCGTTTTTGAGGATCGAACACCCTGTATGCCTTGTTTCCTTCACTGTATCCAACCATGATACATTTCACCGAGTTAACATCCCACTTTGTTCGCTGATCTTTTGGGACATGTACATAACAGTCACAGCCGAAAATTTTTAGATGTTTCACTGATGGTTTTTCTCCAAACCAATTCTGGAAGGGTGTCAAACCCTGAAGGGTCTCAGATGCCGTACGGTGTTTGAGATAAACTGCTGAATTTACTGCTTCAGCCCACAATTGTCGAGGTAAATCTCGTGTATGTAACATTGCTTTTGCTGGCTCAATTATTGTCCTATTTTGGCGCTCGATGTACCCATTTTGCTCAGGTGCTCGTGGAGTTGTGACTTCATGCTTTATCCCATTAGCTAACAATAGCCTAGTAACTGCTGCGCTACAAAACTCCTTGCCTCCATCTGTCCGCAATTGTCTGACGCCTCGTCCATCAGCTCGTACATCTACTATAAACTGCTTTAGATTTTGTAGAACGTCTTATTTCTCTTTCAAAAAATATACAAAACAATATCGGGAATAATCATCTTTTAGTAATAAAAAATATTTTGAACCTCCCAGCGAAGAAGTGCTCATCTTACCACACAAATCAGCATGAAAAACATCACCTGGTTTGACAGCTCTTCTTGCACCGGATTTCGGGAATGAATTTCTATGTTGTTTACCATATACGCATCCCACGCAAAAAATGTCATTTCCCTTTGGATCGAATCGTAAGCCGTCGACAGATTCACTATCTCGCATCTGTCTTAAAGTCTTGTAATTTACGTGTCCTAGTCTTTCGTGCCACACTTTTATGGATTCCGAGTTCGCAATATTAGCCTCAGCACCGCCGCGAATGGTAACTAGATTTAATTTGTATAGACTGTCATGTTTTTCACCATCTAGTACAAAATTATGATTTTTTTCGAACACTACATGTTTTCCACCGCGCTCGAAAATGACTGTTATCCCCCTTTCAGTTGATTTTGCGATGGACAAGAGATTTTTCTTTATTTCTGGTACAAACAATACATCGACGATTGTATGTATATATCTTTCACCGTTTGTGTTTATTTGAACATCAATATTGCCTCTCCCTCTGGCATCGATCAATGCTCCATCTCCCACTCGTACAGTAGAGCTTCGCTCAGGAAAAAGCTTCAAATTTTTAAACCATTCCTTAAGAAAACTCATGTGCTCTGTCGCACCTGAATCGGCGTACCACGCATCATCTGGGTGTATGTACTTCTGATGTTGTGTCTCCACGTTGAGTAGATAAGCTCCGTTAGTATCGTTCTCTGCTTGTATGCGCTGCCGATTTTGGCTCTGTAAAAGTAACCCTTGAGCGGCGTTAGATTGTGTGTTGTTTCGATTCTGCTGGTCGCGTGATTTCTTCCTACACTCTCTCGCCCAATGACCAGCTATCCCACAATAGTTGCAGTTGCCTTTTCGTGTGCTGCTTTTTCTTTGGTTGTTCCCCGTAGTGACTTTGTGTTGGTAGTTGAATTTTTTATATCCTCTTGCTTGGAACGCTTCCGAACTTTGGTTGTGCTCTTCATTCGAACGTGATGTTAAAAGTGACTCTTCGTTTACCTAATGATCCGTTAATCTTTCGATTGTCTGATCGCCCTTGGAAACTGCATACCAGGCCGTTCTCACATGATCGTATTTAGCAGGAAGACTTCCCATAATTTTAGCAATTACCACTGGAGTTTGCTGTTCTAGTTCCATCTCCTTTAGTCGGTGAGCTAGTGACGTCACCCTTGCCACGTAGTCGCTTATGTTTTCATCGCTGTTCATTTTTGCATTTATGAAACGATCAAGCAGAACTTGCACAGACTGGTCGCTTTTCTCCGCATGAACAGTTTGGAGTCTTGCCCACATTTGAGAAGAGGTAGTGCAGTCCGACATGTACTTCAGCTGTTCTAACTCAAGGCCACGCATGAGGAAGGCCTGTGCCTCAGCGTCCTTTTCTTCCCAAGTAGCGGCATTCTCTGCAGTACGGACTAATGTGCCTAAAATGTAGGGCTTCATTTTATTTTCAGCCATGAAAATTCCCATTTGACGTCTCCACAATTGAAAATTGGATCCGTTGAATCTATGTATGTGGTACGTCCTCGTTTCCGCCATATCGTTTGCGATTGTCGACTCAGCCTGTGTCGGAATGTCCGGAAAAACACTTTTGGTTTGCACACGCAATTCACCAGAGCCACTCGAATGTTCAGTAAATAATTTTTCGATAAATATCTCTTGTTCGGCTTTGAAGTCTTTATCGTCATTCATGCAGTAAAAAAATGTTATTAATGAAATTTACGATGAGGCAGTCGTGACTCTGGGCCCATCACCTGTTAGAAAAAATCGTTTCGTAATTTTACAAGAAGAACGAAAATCTTTATTCACTAAAATAATATGTGAACTATGCGGAAAACATGGCGACCACAGCAAGAAGGAAAGACACGTCCGCACACGACAACGTCTGAGAAAAGCCAGCGTGAGAAGAGCGAGTGCGAATGGTTCTTTTCCTTTTTAATTTTCATGACATACTAGATATACATGTTTTTCTACATTAACGAATATTGGGAGGTGTTTTATATAAACATATTCTCAACACTTCCAATGGCGCGACGATCACTGGGCACTTCCGTCAATTCCCACGTAGAATTTTCGCCCAATGATCTAATTTCCTGTTGTATAGGTCTAAGCCACTCTTGCTTTTCTTTTGACGATATTGCTTCGTTGTAGTTAATTGGCTCAGGTGGTTTTTCATTAATCATATTTGCCTGGTGACAAAAACATGTTGGTAGTTTGCCCTTGTTTGTAGTAGCTGATTAAATTTAGCGGAGTGGAGATTGACCAACTCTTACTAGCATGCGGATTTTGGCAAATGATTTCAAACTGGTGACCTTGTGCAAGCCGTGTAAACGGTGACTCCCTTCCATAACTTAATTTACGCCGTAGAACTTAGCTTATCTAGATTCTTCTGTCAAATCATCATTCCTTACTCGAAAGTACCACGGAAAGCTCTTCAACAGCAGATAGCTTCATTATGGTGCAGATAATCACGTCATGGTGCTGAATGAACGTTCAATTACACCTGCACCCTTGAAACTCTTCCAGCACCTTGGAGGGTATTTCAGAGGATTCATTTACAGTTAGTTGAAACTTATCAAGTTTAGTTCATTTTAACCGCATTGTTGTTGTTACAATGATTTTTATTGTAAGTTAGTCTCTGTGTCATCATCATCCAAGTTAGTTCAATGGAGGGACCCCCGCCGTAGAAATAAAATATTTTTGAATTTAAGACAGTCAATTCGTAACATTCAAATTCAAACAATTGCTCACTAAAATTATTCGAATGTGCACTTTTACACGGTACTGTGCAGTAATTTAAATAGGGAACGATTTTCTGCCAACATGTGTTTCTTAGACCCAAGTCACAGCATGGCTTATCTAGGGGCTGAGGCTGCCTGCTTCTTGCCGGGTTCGCCTCTGAAACAGAGCTATTTATCCACTTGTGTTTGTGTTTATTTTTGTTTTTGTTTTTTTTCTGTATTAGGACACTACTACTGTCACACGGTCTTTGCTGCGTTTCGGCTGGGTCTGGTTTACTAATTCATGCCTGAGAGCTCTGTTGTTCTATAAGACCTTTCCTATGCTCCTATAAGACCTCTCCCCTGTATTATATATATATTGTGGCTATTGCCGCGTCAAACTAGTGAAGCGACATATCAGCATCCCTCGGGTGTCAGCTAAAAAGTACTCCACAAATGCGAACTAGGGACCTTGACGGCCACATCTAGGGCACTCTGCTCTAGGGGTGGTTAATCTTCTTTTGCCCCGTAGATGGCTGCACATCATATTTTTGGCAGGCTCTCGACTAGACTTCGGTTCAGTTAGCTGCCTTGGTATCCTTTTATTTCAGGATCCTACTTGTTCTCTTTTGATATAATAAACACAATAGCTGCAATGTAAACGAAACATAGAGAAACATACGGGCTGTTAAAACACGTATTGTTATGATTCGCATTGAAATAAACATATTTAAAAGAAGTAAAGTAATCCAACAACAACCATTGTCGGGTCTAAGCAGGTAGGAAGCTGCATTCACAAATTGACAATCAATGCCTACATATGTGGAGTGATTAGTTTTACGACTCACTTCACCCCTTATGTAACTCAAGTACCTATTCAAAGTTTAGTAAGCTCAAAGCTGGGAGCACGGTTCATCGTCCGAACCTAAATTCAAACCAGCGACCTCACTAGGAGCCAGTACTCTACCCATACCCTCGTAAATCCACACATAGTCTAAAGTATAAAATATCAAGTTAACTGTCGATTGTATTTAACCACACAAATGTATTAAAAAATATTTCCAAGCAAATGCAGCACTTACCTCATCATAGTCAAATTTCGTAGCTCCATATTGCGTTATGGCTGTTATTACTTTTGCAAAATTCACGCTTCCTTGACCCAATTTGGATTGTAAATCATACCATTTGGCTTGAAGGAAGCGACATGCCATCGCTCCTCCAGTTGGAGTTCCCGAAATTGCTTGAAGTACTTGAACGACTTCGACAGTTGGAAGCATCGTTACATGTGATAGAAGACGATTTTGAAGCCACGCATCTTTTGTTTTGCCCAATGCACGCAATAATTGCATTCTTTCGACGAGACCATCTGGCGATCCACGTAGCGCCGTAAATCGATCCCAACAATACTGCCAATATACGTACTCGCCGGATAAGATAGCACCAGTATAAACAACCTAAAACCAAAACGTACGCAATATTTGATGATAATTTTTAAAATATGAAAACTATAAAGATTATATATACCTCCTTTAAGTTTGCCGAAAGACCCGTTCCATTTGTCAAATACTGATGAAGAATATTCTTTGCTTTGGTGATACTATCCATATCTTCCCACAAAACTGATGCCAGTAGCACTTCAGGTCGCAGAAGCCTAAGAAAATAATTGAACATTGAAATAAAATACTATCGGGTTATAGTATATATACCAGTACCTTATCTCGTCGTTGCCAGTATCTGCCCACCCCAACTCATTAATTGGCTTTTGCAGCATGATTTTAATAAATTCAGATAGCATGAGGAAGCACTCAGAATACTTTAGAATACGTCTCCATCGTTCTAGATTCGTCAGAGCTGTGGTTACAGGTCCCCAGCTTCTCTCCTTTGGCAAATATGTGATGAGATTCAATGTTATCTCGCATGGCATTAAATTTGCGTGGCATAATGTAAAAGCATCAGAAATTAATCCGATTCGATCCTGTGGTGCAAGCGTTTTATGATCCGATTTCAGTTCATCTATAATACTGGCCCAGTTATCTTCATTGTACAGTACGCGATAGTATCCATTCTGTCCAGAGTTCACTTTAATCCATTTTACATCGGATGGCAATTGAAAGGTGACTGCAAGTAAAAAACATAATTATAATATGTATCTAAATTAAAATCGACCCAGATACTTACTATCAACATTTTGCAGCCATAACGTGTCAGTGATGTTTTCCTCGTTTGTAATGTAACTAATGGGAAAGGTCCATCGAATTTGATTTCCTCTCCTTGCCGGAGCTTGTGTTGTGGTTGGGGCTGATGTTGTAAAATTCATTTCGTATGTTTCATCGTAGATTGCAGTTAGTTCGACCGGTTCAAACGGTTTTTGAGATATAGATACACTTGATCCGACTTTGGTAACTGTCAATAGAGGAAATCCTGGCTGAGTTGTCCATAAATTCATCATTTCCTAAAAAAAAATGAAATCGTGGAGAATTAGAAATAAAGTTGGCCTAGAATTTCAAACATTGATCGGAATTGTTCTATTGCCAACAAATCGCATGGTGAAGGTGTATTGATTGCTATACGCGAACCTCTTCATGGAGCACTCTGTCGTAACTTTCATCCTTCTCCTCCTGTTTAATGCGTGATGGTCCGTACTTGTTTTCCTAATAACCTTCACTTAATAATTTTCTCTCTATGTTCCTTGTAACAGTTCTTGTGCTGTGTACGAAAATTTTTTTACCGAGCTATCTTCTTACCTTCTTAAATTTTTTCCTTTTGACCCATTAATAATCTGTGGCAATTTCAATATGCCTTCTATTGACTGGAATCCGGTTTCAAATTGCATCCGGTCTAATGATCAGCTCTCCTTAGTACTTTCTTCTTTCCTTTCTCTTAACTCCCTTTCGCAGATTAACACTATACGTAACTTGAATGGTCGTATTCTTGACCTTATCCTTACTAATATTCCCTCTACTGATATATCTGTATCCCCCGTATTCCATCCCTATGTTCTAGTAGACGCTCACCACCTTCCTCTTTCTCTATATGTTCCATTGTCATGTTCCTCAGAGAAAGGAATCTCAGCAGCTCTTCGATACAGTTTTCGTAAGGCTAATTACTCAGGAATGACATCGAAGTTTCAAAAAATTAACTGGTTTTCATTTTTCCGTGGGCTAAATATTGATGATGCACTCTCCAAATTTTATTCCTTCCTCTATGACGTTATCTCTACCTATACCCCTACCTTCAACCCTCGTAAATCTACAGATCCTCCTTGGTTAACCCAACGAGTTTTGAGGGCAATCCAACTAAAAAATGTTGCTCGGAAAAATATTTCGAAGATCGAATTCTGCCTCTGATCTTGTCGTATTTCGGTCCCTGCGATCCTCCGCTAAAATCGAAATGAAGCAGGCAATGCAAGATTATTATGCTAGTCTGTAGTCTTCTATTTCTTCTTCCAATACTAAACCTTTTTGGTCTTACATTCGGTCCTTGAAGAAAAATTCTTCCATCCCTAACCAAGTAGCTTTAAATGGCTCTACCTCCTCGTCTCCACAAGAAGTATGTGAGTTTTTCGCTAACTTTTTTCTTCTTCCTTTAAAAGTTCTACCACTCTTGTACATCCACTGATTTTTCCTTCCTCCCCTCCTTCTCTTTCTCTAATCCAAACTAATCGGATTGAAGTTGAGAATTTATTGCTCAGCCTTGATCGGAATTCCGGTGGTGGTTCTGATTGTATTCTCAATTTTTATGCGTGGTCTATGTCTTCCTCATTGTGCGTCCCCCTCTCTATCCTTTTCAATGTAAGCCTATCATCCGGTATTTTTCCTTCCGCCTGGAAAAATTTCTAATATTTACCCTATTTTCAAAACTGGCGATGTTTTCTCCGTCTTGGATTATCGTCCTATTTCTCTTCTCCCCTGTTTTAGCAAACTCCTTGAAAAAATTGTCTTCTCTAGAATGTATCCCATGATTCATCCTATTCTAGCTCCAGAACAGCATGGGTTCGTGAGGGGTAAGTCTACTTTGACTAACCTTATCCTCTTCTCAAACACAGTTGCTCTTGCCTTAGATCGTCAGGAACAAGTGGACGTAATGTACACAGACTTTTCTAAAGCCTTTGATACTGTCGACCATAGTATATTACTCAGTAAAGTTTCACAGTTCGGTTGTTTCGGGCCAATCCTTTCTTGGTTTTCATCCTACCTCAGTAACCGTGAGTTACTATTAACAGCCTCTCCTCTTCTACCTTTCATCCCTCTTCTAGTGTTCCACAAGGGTCTATCCTTGGTCCTTTACTTTTCCTAATTTTTATTAATGACCTTCTTTCCACTATTGATTCCCCTTGTCTACTGTATGCTGACGATCTAAAATTGTTCCGAGTCATCAGGTCAACTGATGACTGTATTATTCTCCAGAATGATCTGTGTGCTCTTCTTAATTGGTGTAACCGCAATTCTTTGTCCTTAAATGTTAGCAAATGTAAACATATGACTTTTTCCCTAAATCATCTCCTATTTCTTTTTCTTATTCTGTTTCCACTAACTATCTGTCGTCCGTTAATCAATTTAAGGACTTGGGTGTGACTTTTGACCCTAAATTAAAATTTTATTTCCATGTTGCTGAAGTCACCGCTAAAGCCTCCCGAGTCTCTGGATTGGTACTTCGCTCTGCCTCTAAATTCGTTGACATCCGTACTTGTGTTCGTCTTTTTTTAATGTTAGTTCGTTGTGTCCTCGAATATGCCTGTCAAGTGTGGTCTCCACGTTTCGAGTGTGTGCAGCGTAGGTTCACACGCTCTTTATTTTTTAAATATAATATCCCTTATACCCCATATGTTTCCCGTTTGTCCTTCCTTCAAATTCCGACCTTGGAGTCACGCCGGCTGTTACTTGACGAGTGCTTCCTGTTCAAATCGCAGCGAGGTATAATATCAGGCTTAACCGATGTATTCCGACCTCGCAGCTCGTTACGGGGCTACAGGTCTCAGGAAGTCTTCACTGTTCCGTTCGCGTGTACAAATGTATACTTCTTTTCTCCTTTCGTCAGAATCCCTAGACGTCATAATGAATTGGGGCTTGGAACTCTGCCACAATCGTTCTTTACCTTTAAAAGATGTTTAAAAGTATTTATTCTAGACCTGAGCGTTTGGTCATTAGTTTATTGAATCATATTTTTCTTTTTGTATACATTAATCTTTATCTTTTTTAACCTTTATTCTTTTTTAATCTTAATTTTTTTTTATCCATTTCTTATTTCATTGCCATAATTGGAGTTTGTATTCTGTTGTGATGAATTTCAAATTAAACAAATAAATAAATAAATTACCTTGATATTTTTCGATCCGTTCGCTTTCCTGGTACATATGATCCATAAATCAGCCGTCTCTGCAGTTTTAAATCTATGGTTTGACAGAAATTGTCCCAAGCAACCCCTGAAGTTTTCTTCACCTACAGCCGTGTGGAGCATTGAGATTATTGCAGCTGTCTGAAACATAGGTGTGATAAAAGAATGTTTAATTTTGCTTTAGATCAAGTTTACACTTACCTTATCCACGAAAAATTCTTCATTGATTCCATTGTGGCTGGTTCCGTTGATGATACTCTCCCAGCCTTGAATGGCATCAATATCCAATGCAGTTGTCATGAGATGCAGCAAGTTTTTCTCCTCGAGCGGCCAACTGGGCTGCAATGGTGATAGTACGTTTATTCCTAGATATTTGATCAAACCGTCCCAAAGCCAGATATCCTTCCAGATTTTTGGAGATGTGATTCCACCAAAAAACTGTTTGATGATAGCTTCAGCGATTTTGACTCCTGTCGAGTGATATTCTTTAGTTGTGATGGTGACGGGATCCATAAGAAATGATGTACGCAACGAAATTATTCCCAGCGATGAAAGAATATCACGGTCAAGTGATGGTAATGCAACAAAGTCGACCTTGCTCAGAGGATAAGATACATGAAGCCAAGTTTGTAGGTACTCGAGAACGCTTCTTGATGTTTTCAAAATGAAATCAGATCGTGGTAGAAGGTCATGTGGTGCGTAAAATGTATAGGATGGAGCTCTTTTGATTGACTCGTTTGATGTGTCATTGATTGCTGAAACGTTCTTTTGGCTGTTGTTATTGATATTGTTGTGACTGTTAGTATTCAGTTCCTTTGATAATGTATGTAAAGAGTGGGTGAGAGCTGTTATATTTCGTATAGGCTTCTTATCAGTTTTAAAACTGAAGTTGTCGTTAAGCGATGGTACTCGCGAATGAGGCGGTCGAATTGTGATAGGTGGCGCAACAGTCGTAGTAACTTGATATGTTGGTGATGGATCTAGTGTGTCGCGTTGAAAATCGCTAACCACCCAGGCCACTGCATCAGCTGGTATCGGTGGCGTCTCGATGAAATCATCGCGAAGCTGTAGAATGAATGTTATGGCTTAAAATTTAAATAGTTCATCGAATTGATATAATTGTATTATAGTTAATAATATTCAATTAAAGCAGATATATTAGATATTTAAATTCGGAAAGAGAGTCTAATAACAACAAGGGTTGCATATTAATCGATTCGGCAAAATCTTTTAACGATCCACAGTTGAAATGAAGACTTATTACTCAGCAAATTATCAATTTTTTCAATCCTTCTGTAGAATAATCAAACTTCTAATACTGAAAAATCTTTAGCAGAAGAACTTGTTGTTTAGATATTCAAACTGTTTCTAGCATGAAAAAAAAACAATTTATGAAGGAAGATTAAGCGAAAAATACCTAAACATAGCTCCACAACAAAAACAAGGACCAAGAGCTCATGCCGAAACTCCATGTGATATGGGAACAACCGGACAAAAGCATAATGGGTAAGGCTTTTGAAGCTTCTTCCTCTACCTCTGATGGCAGATCTTCAAACCAAATTGTAGAGGAGCTATTCGCAAGCATGACTTCGGAGGAGCTATCGAAGGGGGCTCCAAAACCGAAGGACATTAGGTGTGCAGCCAGAAAGCCAATGAGATTTCTCATGAAATGCGGAATTTCCAATGAAGAGGCTAGGAAAAAGGCACCCCTACTTATGACATCAGAATCCAAAAGTTCATCCGCAAGGATGGTTATTCTGATAACTGCTTGTCGAAGTACCCAAGGGACAATGATGAGGCACCAAAACATCTGAAACAACCTCAACCCAGTAAAAAATACTAACAGATAAACTATAGCAGGACGTTACTGGTAGTTGGAATGGCGAAGATGCCGAAGGAATTCTCCCGATGAATTCATTACAACCGTCCAATTGAATGAGGTACAGAAGACCCCTGGAGCAAGGTTGCTGGCGGAAATAGAGAAAAGCGTTGCTTCTCGCTTCCTTCGAATCACCTACAAAGTCTACAAAGTAGGGTATGTGTGCTTTCATTGTATGGATAGACCAACATTCGAGTGTATAAATGGCCCTAAAGTTAAACTTTGGTTTGGAGTCAACCTGTGTTCCACGATTTCCAACTCCAAGATTTCTTGATTTCAAATCGCAAAACCATTGCAGACTACTTTCTCAATTCAGTAGTCATGGCAATGGATAAGATTCTCATGCTTGTAGAATGCCAAAAAAAGGACCTCGACGTGAAGTTCTGGAGAACGTTATTCAAGAAGAATAAAGGTAAGTGCGCTGTGCTAGTCAAAGTAGCCTACTAAGCCTAAGTCCAAGGAATAACTGAAGAGGATGGCAGTTACTAGAGGTTACGGCCACTCCAACCACCAGTAAAGAGTGCAGTGGAACCAATATGGAGGAAACAACAGGTACCAGTGGTTCCTAACCGAGATTTAGAAGTCTACACGTGAATATGCATCATGCAAAATCTATATCGGTGGAAATAAGTAGCTGATTTGCATCTGGTACCTTTAACATGGGTCTAATATAAGAGCCCTGAGTAAATTAAACACAGAATATGTGATCTACATATAAAAAATTGAAAGTTAAATTGGACTTCAAAAACCCGATGCCGGTGATAGTAATTAACCTAAATATTATCTTGCTTTTAATTCCAGGCTACACTAAGAGGGAAATAGTGGAGGTTCAAGCAAAGGGTTCTTTTTAAAAGAAGGAATAGTATAGTTGATATTTACCTCACCCTAATTGCCCAGTGACGAGAATTGCTCAGTCCTAAGGAATAACATCAACAGATTGAAAGAGAAAACCAAATGTTAGTAATTGGCTGAGATGCCATTGCACAGAATATGGTATACATGGTATATGATGACAAAAATAGATATGTATGAATGACTCTTAGAATTCACCGTTTCCTGTAGCAAATAAGGGAAAGCGTTCCTAACAGTTAAAACATAGTTGACAAATAGTTATTAAGCAGTACCAGAGCTCATGGTAGTATCAAACAGAAAGAAACGGAAATTTCTGACAGAGGCTTCGTTCTCTGCTCTAGACTATAGCTTTCGAACTAGGAAAGTGTCACGAAAACGAATGAAGTACAGGTAAAGTACTAAAGTCTACGGACTGTAAATGCTACAGCAAGACTGCATGGCCTGCGAAGATGGAATTGGAGGACAGGATGGTCTATAACTAAAAGGCTTATAAAACCAAAGCCTCAGAATACAAAAAAAAAGACTTAAAAAAGCAGGAAAAAAAGCTTCGAGTACCTAGAGTCTAGATTCAAAGTTATCTCAGTTAGAGTCTAAATAGACTAAACTCTAGTTAAACTGTTAGAGTCTGAACAGCATCCCAGAGACTGCAAAAATACAGAGGGTTCTGTCCAAAAGCCACCAAGGCCATAAATGAATACTTTGAACTACAGGTTGAGGGATGATGACTGCCTTTGGGGGGAACACTGGAAGTGTTGCTCAAAACAAAATTACCGGGTTACTGAACTAGTAATCATAGTGAGGCCAAAGCAGAAGACGGGTGCCCTGAGCAAACACCTCACTTACCATTGGCAAAACAAAACATTTCGTATGAGAAGGTGGAATGGGCAATAAACTCCTTGAAAACCTTTAAATCACTAGGATTAGATAGGATTATATCTGCTCTGCTGCAAAGAGTCAGGTGGGGGAAGGGGAGGAATATTGGTAAATATCATAATTTATATTTTTAGAGCAAGCTTGAAAACTAGCAACATACCAGAATCGCGGACAGTGGGGTGGGTGGTATTCATTCCGAAGGTGGCGACAAATCGGCTGACCTTCCAATATCATGCAGGCTAATAAATTTCACCACCTTCATATTTAAGATCAATTTCGCTTAGGCTGACTGATTGTTAATAATAAGAGGTTTACACTCGGATACTTGAAAAATCCTTAAAGGAAATAACACAATGAAGCGAGGAGAAGGTTTATCCATAGACCGTCAAATAACCAACATAATAACAGTAACCAGAAAAATGAAAATCAAGATAAGAGCGCAAAAGTGCGTCTAAAGAAAGAGGTAAAAATGTAAGAAGCCACCTGGATAGGAATTCACTTCGGGCAGACATCTAAACAAAACGACACTGAAGACCGCTAAAGTGGTTTGGGTTACAAAACAAATGCTAGGACGCAGTCGAGGAATAAATTCATAGCAGACACTCTGGAAATACAAACAGATGCTGAGACTTCTCATCATATACGGATCTGAAGTGCACGGGAAGAAAATTACACAAAAACTGTTTTTAATAAGTTAAACAAGTTTCAAAGAATAGTCTGTCTGCTGATTACAGGAGCAATGAGTCCCAACCCAAAGGTAGGTATGGAGACGAATCTCTACATCTTAGGATTCAAGAGGAAGCGGCAAAACAGGCTATAAGTCTATAATAAGCCTGCAAGTACAAATCAAAAACTTAAAGGACCATCTTTCTATTCTAGAAGATATTCAGCCCATAAGGGAAATGCTGAACTTCAGCGATCATATAAAGCCTAAGGCAACCTTCGAGAAATGGTTCAAGGTCACAACTCTGTCAACAAATGGAAAAATGAGCCACAGCTTCTCATAAAGAGGCCTAAATGTCAGTGGCGGCTCGTCAGAGTGGGCCCGGCCCGCCTGGCCCACCCTGTGTAGAACGGGCCCAGTGGCGGCTCGTCAGGGTGGGCCAGGCGGGCCGGGCCCACCCTGATAAGCCGCCACTGCTAAATGTAGTATACGGATGGCTCAAAGATGTACTTGGAGTTAGAGCAGACATTTTTTGGCTCAGGTGAAAAATACACCTCCTCCGCCATCCTAAAGAAGCTACTAACTATGAAATAAAATATAGCAGACTATAATTATAGCCGCGTGTGTAGTAGAGACTATGAACGAGGCAAAGAACAATTTAAGCTGATGTGTGTTCACAGCCATGAGGAGTCCCAACGAAACGAGGAAGCTGACGTCAACGCTAAATTGCACTCTGTACTGCGGCTTTATTGTCAGCCTTCATTAGAATGACTGAGAAATTTAGGCCAATGACAAACACAGCGGTTTTTGCGAGGCGTTTCCCGAGAGGAAAACCGAGTCGGTATAGTCGTGCATTACTTTAGCATTTTGATGACACACACCGCGGTGCGAACCGCCTCTCGGTTTCGGAACCGAGTCGGCAGACGAGAGAAATGACCCACCGACTCGGTTTTCGAGCGTTTTTCGATATGTTTATTGCTGCGTAGTCCGATCGAGCTGAAATTTTCTGGATGCATTGATGAATGCATGGGATAGGGGAAGGAAAATCTGATAAGAAAACAGATTTTTGAAGAATGGTTAGGATACAGTATTGGAAAATGCAAATATTTGTGGGCACGACTATTTTTTTCACAAGCATCTATATGATACTCCGACGTAATTTGTAACTGAACCGACTCGATAAACGCTTCTGAAAAACGCTGTGTGTGTCAGCCGACGCGCCAAACCGAAGCGTTATACGCTTCGGTTGTTTAAATACCGTCAAAAGATTTCCACAGCTTTGAGACAAAATCAACAAAAGAACCATTGGCCCTTCATATTAGTGGTAAGAGCCGTATGTGAAGCTTTAACTGGGCATTTTTCTTGCAGAAAGTACCTCCAAAGGATGGATAAGGAGCGAAATGAATGCTTCAGATAGTAGCAGAGAGTGTAGAGCATCCTCTCGCGCATTGTCCAGAGCTCGTAAGATGAAGATTTAAAATCTTTGGCTCTGCTCTTCACTCCAAGTTCATAAGAAGTCTAGATATCCTGTAGCACATAGCGCTGAGGAGGGACAGTATACTCAGGAGGTATCAATGCTACAGGCCATTTGGATCCACTCCATGTAAATTTAATAATGAGTCAATCAATTCAATAAATCCAAATTAGGAAATATTTGAGCTCTAATCTGAACATAATTTTTACAAGTAATATGGCTAGAAAAGTGCTGGAAATTATTGGGCATTGTAACAAAAAGATCAATGCAAACTTGTTTTTCCAGATTTCATCACACCAGAAGATTTACCACCAGCCAAATTCAATTCAACTCTCCGCTTGTTGATTCCCGTTTGAACGAGCAACAACATGGCTTTAGAAAAGGTCGCTCAACTACCACGAATTTGACAATCCTAATCTCTGACGTTCTATGCGAAATGGAAAAAGGATACCAAATTGACGCAGTCTACACAGACTTCAGTAAGGCGTTTGACAGAGTTGACCATTCTACTTTAATTCTAAAGCTTCAGAAATTCGGTATCGTCGGGTCTTTACTCAGCTGGCTGACCTCCTACCTTCGCGATCGAACACAATGTGTAAAATTTCAAGGATTTTTATCGAAAAACGTTAGTGCTACCTCTGGTGTACCCCAAGGTAGCCATCTTGGCCCACTTCTTTTTAATATATTTATTTCCGACTTATCTGACGTCCTAGCAGGCATACCTCATTTACTCTATGCAGACGATCTCAAACTTTATGAGACTATTGAATCGAATTCGGATGCCCCCTTTCTCCCATCCAAGCTTGATACACTTGATCAGTGGTGCAATATAAACAACCTCTCTCTCAACATTAACAAATGCCAAGTTATTAGTTTTTCCAGGAAATGCACGGCCACACACAATACGTACTTCCTCGGCAATAATATGCTAACTCGTTTTGATAACATTGCTGACCTCGGTGTTATCTTAGATGAAAAACTCCGCTTCACCTTACACTTTGATTAAATACTTTCATCAAAAGACGTGCCAAAGAATTTCGTAGTCTGTGGGTTACAAGATCCTTATACACTTCACTTGTACGTCCTATTCTTGAATACGCTTGCATTAGCTGGAATCCCGCTTTTGAAACCCACAGTGACAGACTCGAGTCAATACAAAAACAATTTTTACTTTTCGCCTTGAGAGAACTGTACAACCCTTATGATTTTAATAGTCTACTCCCTTATGAGTTTCGACTGGGTCATTTAAACCTATCGACACTAGCCTCCAGAAGAATGGTGATATCAGCCTGCTTCACATTCGACGTCATTAGAGGTGCTATTAATGTAAAATTCCTGAATAGTAAAATTTTGATAAATATTCCTGTGAGGAACACCAGGTCCAATCGTTTCCTAAAAGAATATTCACATTCGACCACATATGCAGCTAATGAGCCAATAAATAGATGCTGCAGAATATTCAACAGTATAAGTTATTTATATTCCCCTACGATTTTCAATTCATCCTTCAAGTCCTCTCTTTTGCATGCCATCATACCCCTAAACCTTAAGCTATAGCTTATATGTCAATGTTTTATTTATTGATTGTTTTTTATTAATCTATTTGTTCCTTTTTTCATTTGTTTGTTACTTATTTAACTTGTTTGTTTTTACTTTACTTTTCCATTTTATTTTTAATTTGATATTTTATATGTACCTTGTTTGGTGAATAAATAAATATAAATAAATAAATATATAATCATTGTCGTAGGTCATTTTATGCAAAGACTATGACTGCAGTGGATTTCTGAGGCAGTATGTCGTATCCCTATGTGAAAATTCACTGCACAATATTCAATCGAAATAACCGAGTTAAACATGAGACTTGAAAAAATTTCGAATACACGACATATACATACATGCATATGTACATCGAAATATGCATTGTTCTAGGTGTTGGCTCCTCACCGAAACTCTGCAAAACACTATTTTAAACCGTTTTCTCATTTCAGCTCATTCCACAACTGAGGGTGCACGTGAATTACGTTGGGTGAATTCCATGAAATGTGAAGGCTGTCGCGAATTTCGCCATTACAAAATACAATGGTACGCTTTCTAGCAATTTACTCGTGAGCTCATTGAAAGTACTCGATGAATTTGATTGCGATACGCTTATTAACAGCCTGCACATTGCTTTCATTATCATATTGCACTTGAGTTTTCTGCACTGGAGTCAGAGTTAGTCAGTGAATCGAACAGCAAGTCTTATCCACGAGGGATGCCAAGTATTAAAAAACATTCCCAACTGCACTTGACTTTCAAGTGCATTAAGTCAAACAGTAGAGCTCGAGTGCATTATCTCCTTTGAGCAATTAGCGTGATCTACGTAGTCCTTATCATATCGAGCACTGCATCGAGTACTTACCAGTCCTGTTCCCATGTAGAAACCGACGTCATCGGTTGCATGGACGATGGAGTTGGAGAGTCCTATATGAAAACGGTCCCTAAACACTGACACACGGAACGGGGCACGAAGGTGGGGTTCATCAAAGCAAGGAAATGCTTTACGCGCTCCGCTTGGCTTGAATACAGTGGCAGCAAGTAATCTGAAAAAATAAAGAAGGAAAAATGGAAAATTATTCTGTCCGTAGTTATTTTGGGGAATTGAATGTATCGGGTGAACAGGTAGGATGAAATGGGGATAATTGTATGCTTCTTTGAAGCTTCAGTTAATGTAGAAGAGGATTGTCCGTGAACTAAATTTTTATAATATTCCATTGAATTAGAGTTTGACTTTGAGAAGTTTCAAAGCAGTCATTATAATTAACTAATTAAATATGTATGAATGTATAATAGATTTTACATTAAGCATTCGATGAAATAGTTCAAATACAACACACAAAAATAATAATTAAATTAAAAATAAACATTTTCGAAAAGACTCGATATTACGTATCTTTCAAACATAAAATCATAGGAATCACTATCTAACCAGAACAATGTGAATCAATTACCTTTGATATCCATTAAAGCTTTCATATTGGTCTACGTAGAATCCTTCTGGGTCGGGTATCAGTCTTGAGTACCACCTCAAATTGAGTGTGTAGTTCGTCTTTTTCCTCAGCTTGTCCTTGACTTCGATATAAAGTTGCTGCCGGGGAGGAAACTCAAGCAGTCGTGCTATCTTAAGTGCAAACCCCTTTGGACCGACTATAGCCTGAAATCAAGTACAATGTATTGATGAATTGAGTTTAATTGATGCAATGTGATGACGAAGTAAAGATTAATCTTAAGACATACGAAACTGAACGTATAATTGAATTGCGTTTTGAATTTTCAATGTCGATCTTGACTTGAATTGCATTCAGTAAGACATCGAATTCAATGATGTTGGATGAGTGTTTTAGCATATGCAATAAATATGGTCGAGATATTTGGCCAAAGAATATAGCTATGCATTTGCAATGCTTTCTAGATGAGAGTTTGTGATTGGTATCAAAAATCGTTTTTGTAATTTCGCACCATTACCAAAAGTATGCTTTTTTTTTGCAAAAACCCTCTGTCGAAAAATTTTCTCAACACACAAAAATTCACTTCATTGCCATTGCCATCAGTTCGAGGCAATAAGATCTACAGACTCAGCTCAGTCAATTGAGTAAATATCTTTTGTGATGAAAGGTCAACCAGGTCAAACTATCTGCTTCACGTTATTTTCAATTTTCAAGCCAGGAACTTTCAGCGGTCATCTTTCAGTATCGGGATAATGGTGGGCTGAAACGTGTGAACCTTCCCTCAAAATCCCTACTCCCACCGCCAACACAGGAGCAGAAAGATCTGTTTCAGTACGCTGAATCACAAAGACACCAGTTGGCGAAACCAAGAAAACGGACTCTTTGTTTTATAACTTCTGCAGGACCAATGACTTTAAATACTAAGATTTATACATTAACAGAATTGCGGCTTTTGATATAACACTTTATTTGTCTTGCAGAGGTGGATCAATTGCTGAACGATGCATACCGGATGAAATGTCACATTTTTTATCATCGCTACTTGATGTTCTCTGTAGTTACGTTTCCAGGCACTCCGGTGACTAACACGCACAAAATTTCTGTATCTGTGACAAAACAAAACCAAATCTGTATGCACCAGCGATAAGGTCAATTATGCAATAATGTTTTATTTGGTTGTACTCAAGGATTTGTAATTTGTAATTTATTCAAAATAATTCATTTTACAGGCAAGATGCCTAGTTACAAAATGAATAAAAATATTATAAAGAATTAAGATATAATAAAACATTAAAATTAAAAATAAAAAAACACATTAAGAATAGAAGAACAAAAATTAGAATACAGTTAAGTAAAAATAGTTAGTAAAAGGACTATGGATATAAAAATAAAACAGCAAAATACAGAATAAGAATAGAAGTACCAAATTTGAATACAGTAAGAGTAAAAATGAAGAAAAAAAAGGATTATGGATGTATAAATAAAATGATTAAGTAGGCGAAAAAAGTGCACTACGAACTAAACTTTTGAAAATTCGTCGGATAGACTGAGGGAGAGAGCCAAGCTGAAGATTATAATGCGTCCTCAGTAAATGCAAAACAGGCGAATAAAAAAAACCGTCAGTACGTGCAAAAGGTACATTGAACATTGAGGTTGCCCTGATAGGTCTGTCATGATGGCGTGACGTAAAAAAAACATGTCAAAGGTGAAGATAAATAGCCGCAATAAACTTTAAAAAGAAAACATTCATCGAGGTAAATTCTGCGCTGCTCAAGTCGAGGAATATTAAGGGTTGATAAACGTTCACTGTAAGGACAATATGGTAGGTTGTACTTGAAAATAAGGCAGCGAGTAAACCTTCGCTGGACAGATTCAACCGCTTCAGACAAATACATAATAATGCTCAAGGATAGAACGAAGAACGGAAAGAAAAAGACGTACACAAGTGGGAATGTTAAAGGAATTGTGGCAAACGCGTATAACAAAACCAGCGATCCGGGACGCCTTACGAGCAATAGTTCGAATATGAATATCGAACTTTAGCTTCCGATCAAAGGTAACACCGAGATCAGTTAAATGATCCACAACTAAAAGGGTGATGTCACAAATAGAGTAAATGGACTCAAAAGCACAAGGCTTCAATGTAAAAGACATTGAGTAACATTTGGAGATATTCAAGGACAAGTAATTACAGTCACACCAGGAAACAAGACGATTCAAATCGTTTTGAAGAGCAAGTTGATCGGAAAAAGTATTGATAACGCGAAAAACTTTCAGGTCATCAGCGTACATTAGACAAGGAGATTCAAACACATTAGGAAGATCGTTGACGAAGATATTAAATAGCAAAGGCCCAAGAATAGATCCCTGAGGTACACCGGAGGTAAGACAAAAAGGAGAGGACGAGAAGCCACGGAGAGATACATAGCAAATACGATCAAATAGAAATGATGAGAGCCACGAGAGAAGGGGCTCCGAAATACCATAATGCTCTAATTTAAGAAAAAGGAGCTCATCATTGACCGAGTCAAAGGCCTTAGAGAAGTCAGTGTATATGACATCTACTTGGTAGTGATTATCTAAAGCAGAAGCAACAAAATGAGAAAACTCTACAAGGTTAGTGGTAGTACTTCGGCTTTCACGAAACCATGCTGTTACGCAGGCAAAACGTGATGAAGAGAATCATAGACGCGATTAAAAACTAAACGCTCACATACTAGAGAAAAGCAAGGAATGATAGAGATCGGGCGATAGTTAGTGACTAGGTTTAGATCACCAGACTTGTGGATAGGAAGAGAAGAGCTGGAGTCAAAAGTTGATATAATAGATTGGACTTCAAGAGGATTGGTCTCAAATACAGATAGGCAAGTGGGAAAGTGAAATGGAAGAATGTTGGAGATATGAGAAGAAAAATTAGAGTATGCAGAGGAAAAAAAGTCAGCAAATAGATTACATATTCCTTGCAGAGTAGAAGCACTAGAATTATTAAAAGAAACGGAATCAGGTATAGAGGAAGAAGATTTTAAACTACGAATATGTGACCAAAACCTCTTAGGACCATCTGGTCTAAGTGAAGATTCAATATCAGAAAAGTAGTTGTGCATTGTAATTTTAATTTCTTTTTTAGCAGCAGATCACAAACCAGAGTAAACGGCATAATCTCTTCCAGACCCCGACTGCAAATACTTCAAGCGAGCAGCGTTTTTAGAATCTAAAGCACGCAAGACATTACCGGTAAGCCATGGAGCATCATGAGGTTTATTAGCCAGACATATAGGGGTGTTAGCAAGGATAAGTTGATGAAGCTTGTGGTAGAAGTAGAGAGCAGCGCGGTCAGTATCAAGTTCACGAAAAAACTAGATCAATTTATAGAATTAATTTCAGCGCTTAGTCTTTCATAGTTAGTTTTATGGAAATTATAACGACTCACCCTGCACCGCTTGCTTAGAATACAGTTCTGGAGGCGTATATTTGCTGATAGTGGAGGATGATGGCTATCAGATTTCACATAATGATAAGAGGCACAAGACAGAGTAAAAGAAGATGGATCAAGGTTGGAAAGGATAAGATCAAGAATTCTACCATTACTATTGGGGAAAATGTTAAATTGATTGAGAGTGGTGGGAAAAGGCCAATTACACGGAATATACAATGAAGCGAGAAATAAACAGGATTTGTCACAGGAGAAGACATAGACAGCAAGAAATTCAATGGGAGGAGAAGGAGAAAAATCAGAGCAGAGCTTACTTCGAAGAGAGCTTAATGCGGCTTCAAGGACACCACCACCGTCGATTTTACCAGAAGCAATTCTACAACGATCATTACGGTAGACATTATATGACCACCTGACGTTTTGGACCTAAACGAAATATTTTGGGTATACCTAGCCCTGCGGTATGATCCGCCTTCCAGCAGTCAAGCCTACTGTGCCATTAAGCGATGCTCGAAAACCCGACAACTAGATCCCGAACCTAGCTTAGATGCGCCGACCGCATCTTTATATGCCTTTTCTCAGAAGTGGTTAGTTAGAAGCACACAAATATCCTCCGCATAGAGTCCAACCATTGAACTGTAGGATTATTCTTCAACAAGATTAAGAAAATTTGTAGAGCCGTTACAGGTATACTACTGACTTAGCGCAACCACTTCGGAGTGCATTTGGACCAAATAGGTAACAATGGTAGCTTATCGGATTCTGGACTTCATTAACAGATCTGGGAAACTCTAGGAGTATGATCAAAAAGGGTCATTCTGGTCTGAGTGCTTAGAAGTATTAGCTACCTCTCCCCAAACTCACACTCACTCTCTCTCACTTAGTGACAGTGTCGAAGTATCCATCAAAATCAATCAATCTGAATGAAGAGAAAATCAATTATCAAAAAAAAAATCGCTAATAGTCTATATGTATTTAATGAATTCAGAAAATTACCAACCTTATCCTTCAAAATATATATGTCAGCATATTCCTCGTTGGCACAATTTTTCTTCTATAAAAAAACCTTCCAATAACTATTTTCCCATGAGATTTTTGCTTATTATTAATATGCACTTTTCTGCCATTTTTAACACGTGAAAACTATACCCTGGCAAAAAATATGCTGCAACTGCAGGCATATTCATATTGTTAATTTCAGGAGCTTCGTTACTCTTAGAGCGAGAATATAGAATTGCCTAAATTAGTCACCAATTTTGATGCCTAATTAGTGTCCACTTCAAGTAAACACGCTGATTTATAGAACATTTCTGGACCATCGATTCTTTCTTTCTTTCAATTATTATAGTGAAATTTGCTCGTAAATAGCTTCAAATTAATATTTATATCTGTGTTTTTATAAAACCATGGTAATTTTCAAAAAATTGTCTTAGTTTCATAGCGATTTAGTTGGCCGTGTAAATTCAGTTGAGCTGTACTTCTGATTAACACCAATCCAGCTCTGAGCACTTGCGCCGATCCTCGCATGGTTACCCTGCTTCGCAAAGATAACCATTTGATCATTTTGATGACTATATATTCGACAAAGAACAGCAAATAAAAAAACCTCAATCAATTTCCACTCGGATTTGGAGGATATTAGAGAGCAAAAAGTTAAAAATACCCTTCAGTAGGCAAAGCCAAGCAGATGGACTCGTCTTGCAACTCAGGCTCTCATAACATTTACGGCACAAAAACGGCAAAGGTCTACTAAGTTATTAAGTCAATTTTCCTATCACGAGCAAAAACCCGATACATAGTCCCCACGAATGTAACTCGGCTGTTTGATCAGATATTCAAGGATGGTTTGGTAAAAGTAGTCATTGACACAAACAAGAGCGACGATATCATCTGGAAGCTAGTGCCAAAGCTGTGACGACATCAACTGGAAGCTAGTGCCAAAGGTGCTTCTACTGGGTTTCAAAAACTGACAAATCCTGGGCCATCACCGCAATGTCTTGATGCTGTGTGGAATAAAGACAGAGTTAAGCTAATATGAAATCAAGCAACAATCGACTACCAGAAAGTATCCATTAGCCAGCACCAGTGAGGAGTCACTCCCTGCTTGAAAAATCATCAGCTATGAACTCGACTTCGTTAACCTGAACCTATACTGAGGTGACATGAAGATCTCTACACTGCAGGATGCAACCTCTGCAGAAGGTGCAGATAAAAGGGTCACGTTGGAATAGAAGGCTATAGTAAAATCTGCTACAACATAGTCTTACTACGAAAAATCTACTTTGAGCTACGTGGCTGCCTTGATCTTCTGGATCTCGAATCAGGTGAGAAGATGAGTTAAGCCATTGGATCTGGAGGATAGTATAATCAACAAAAGTGATAGTATAAGCAACAAAAAACTCTTCAAATGAACCTTCATCACTCAAAGGCAGCGGCAGGTGGTCTACTCTTCTACCTGTGTAGGACCGCAGAGGATTATATTGCTTATCAAAGAGCCATGCATCGTTCATGATCGGTTTAGCACATCGCAAATTAACGGATATACGCTAGTGTCACTTGAATCTTTAGGTGAACCAAGAGCCTGCATCCTCATCAAGAAGCTAATAAATAATCTTGTGATTTGAAATTTCAATGACAATAAGCAATGAGCCGAAGTCATTCGGGATTACTTCATGCTTCCTCAAAGCTACAATGCAAGGGCCCTGAGAGCCGCCACAAATACCCGATAATTTCCGCTAAAAACAGGTGCAGTCGTAATTACACATAATGAGTTATGGAGTGCTTTGGACAGCAACAAAAGATGTGAATCATCTTCGCTAGCAATATTATCCTTGGAAACATTAGCAACAAACTTACCTTCAAGACCTCCAACTTAAGTGGGGTCTTAGAAATAACAATGCTGTGAGTACTCTATCAATTTTCTTAAGAGATGACGAGTTTATTTTTTATTTACATAAATAAACTTTATTTTACTTAAATACATTTAACAATTTGATACCCAATTACAAAATGAAAACTGAAGTAACAAAAAATTAAATTAGAGAAAAATAAAAACAGAAAAATAAAATTAAATTAGGCAAAAAACTATGAAAGTTCACTAATTCAAATATTACAAGCTAACAATGGTAATACAATAAAGTAGATTAGGAGAAAAAATAGAATAATAATAATACAATAATAAAAGCAATAGTAAACTAATGAAGACAGGAAATATTAATAACAAATCAGGAATGAAAACGAATATATAACTGTTATAGGCGCCCATGTTCAGGCTTAAAACAAAAGGAATAGTAAGGAAAAAGAATGAAATTGATACTAACTATTAGCATTCTAAGTATAGGTGAATGAAAAAAAAATGAGAGCAACACTTTCGATGAGGTGAATTGTACAGGGTGGGCCATCTAGTAGTTTATTTTTAAATCATAGGTTATTTTGACACTGAAAGCTGTTCCCGCTCGAAATCTTGACAGAAAGTCAGTATCATACCTCCGCAGAACAAACTGAGTCACTTTACGCTTGAACAACGTTGGGAAATATTGAAAACTTATTTCCAAGGTGAGTGCTGTGTAGCCCAAGCAGTGCGTTTTTTGAAAATTAGTTTTGGCCGAAATGAAGCACCCACCGCGCCTGCTGTACGCAAGTTTGTGCAAAAATTTCATGAGACTGGCATGCTAGTGGACAATACTCATGGCCCTCGTCGTCGCGCGGTGCGCACAGACGAGAATGTGGCTGCTGTAGCCGAGAGTGTGAGACTCACTCCACGAGCATCAGCTCGCCGTCGATCTCAACAGCTCAACATTTCACGCACTAGCCTGAGGATATTTCTGCACAAAGATCTCGGATTATTCGCTTACAAGGTCCAATTGACTCAGTAATTGAAGGTGCAAGACCATGCGCTTTGTTATCGGTTCGCAATTTGGGCCTTAGTGCAGCTTGAATTGGACAACGATTTTGGGCGAAAAATCATCTTTTCTGACGAGACGCATTTTCATCTCGGCGGCTACGTTAACAAACAAAATTGCCGCATCTGGGACTCGGAAAACCCGTACGTTATTGTCGAGAAACCAATGCATTCACAGAGATTGACAGTTTGGTGCAGATGGTGGAGTGGTGGCATCATTGGACCATTTTTCTTCGAAAATGAGGCTGGGAACAACGTTTCGGTCAACGGTGAACGTTACAAAACCATGTTATCCGACTTTTTTTTTACTGAAATTGAAGACATGGATTTGGATGACCTCTGGTTTATGCAAGATGGCGCATCATGCTACACAGCCCATGCCAAAATCGATCTTTTACGCACCAAATTCTCAAATTGTGTTATCAGCCGTCTTGGCGATGTAAATTGGCCGCCTCGGAGCTGCGATTTAACCCCTTTGGAGTTTTTTTTGTTAGAAACCGTGAAAGACCGATGTTATGCAAACAATTCAGAAACGTTTCAAGCACTTAAGGCCAATATCACCCAGCAATCCGTGAGCTACACCCCGAAACCATCAATAAGGTCTTGGAAAATTGGAGTGACAGAATGCGCTACTGCGAAGCCAGCTGAGGCAGCGACTTGAACGAAATTGTATTCCATCATTAACGAGAATGTTTATTCTTACTAATAAAGCCATAATACATGGGAAAAAATTAATTTTGTTCATTTTATTGCTTTT
This sequence comes from Nemotelus pantherinus, assembly GCA_963978885.1. NCBI lineage: Eukaryota > Metazoa > Arthropoda > Insecta > Diptera > Stratiomyidae > Nemotelus > Nemotelus pantherinus. The sequence goes on from OZ022264.1 coordinate 219,194,147, forward strand.
TTAAAAAGAAACTTGTATTTGGCCCACCCTGTGCATGTAGGTCAAATTTTACACGAAGATAAAATATAGCGCCAAGGGATCTTTGTTGATCTACGTACACACTGCAGATATTTAAAGGGGATAGGAGTAATTTTGTTAACAAGACATAACAAGACATTTAAGAACACTGAGGGGAGGAGAATTCGCAGAACACCAGTCGTTCAAAGCAGTAAAGTCTGATTGGATTTGCAAATAGTCTTCAAAAGATGAAAGGATACGTAGAAGCTTAAGGTCACCCACGTAAAGGAGGGAAGTGGAATAAAAGCACTTGGAAAGGTCATTGATGTACAATACCAACAGATGCTGTCTGAGGAAGGAACCTTGTGGAGCACCATGTAACTCAATCATCACGCGAATAGTAAATACAGGTAACGTCCCAGGGCGATGTTCTGTCTATTTTGCTTTGGAGTTTAACAGTTGACGAGCTCTTAAGGAAGCTTGATCAAACTGGATAGCATACGCTAACGTAAGTAGGTTACATCGCCTCTGCCATATCAGAGAAATTTATCTCGACATTTTCGGAGAGAATAAATCATTTCTACATATTCTCCTGCAATGGTGCAGATGTAGGATAAAGAGGGGAAAAACATAGTTTTGCAGAAATGTTCACTATCAGACAAAATCAACGTGGTATTAACATTAGACTATTACTACCTAAGAAGCAGCTACTTAACTAAATAAGGAAAGAACTGAGTGGAAAAAACTGGACCACGTTCCAACAATCATGAATCATGAAAATCTGATTAAGGTAGTGAGCTACAACAAGTTTAATCTTCCCAAAAGGGTCAACGATTGGGCACACTACAAATTTAAACCAGAGTTTTCCAAATATAGCCCGTTGTAAGGCAAAAATACCTTCGTGGAAATCTTGCGGCGCAAATATTTAAAGTAAAGTCCGATAGAAGTTGGACTCAAATCCCAAAGCGCTTAGGATTTTGAAAGACACTCAGTTTCTGTTAGTGAGGAGATATTTTCAGCCTTATCGCTATAACCAAATATTCATTAGATGGACCGTTAACTTTTTCGCCCCATTTAAGGCTCCAGACTCGTATGGTATCATCCGGGCTGACCATTCACCGTATAGGTATTAGATGGCACTATGATTTAGCCGATGACCGTATACAATACTTGTTTTAGACTTTCGTGCATTTCTTTCAGCCGGCGGGAAGCAAGAGATGTGTTTATCCCTAAGGTTACAGAAATATCACACGACAGATCAAAGAATTATAGACCATGTTGTCTCAAAACCTTTTATTAAAGATTTTAAAGCGGATTGTATGATATTGAAAAACTAATATCTTAGGACCTACTCTGACCTTGAAATTACAGCGTGCTTATACGAAAAAAAAATCTGCATACATTGCACAATAGAGCATGCTTGCAAAAGTTCTCAAAAACTCAATTCACAACTAGTCAAAATTATAGAACAGCCACTAATAATTCGGGTTTTGAAATTTCCCTAGCGCGGTTCAATCATTACGCGAGTAGTAAATACAGATAGCGCTCCAGGGCGATAGTCTATCTACCTTGCTTGGAGTTTAACAGTTGACCATCTCTGAAGGAAGTTTGATCAAACTGGATAGCACACGCTATCACTTTAGCGTAAGTAGGCGACATCGCTATTGTCAAATCAGAGAAATTTATCTCGACATTGTCGGAGAGAATAAATCATTTCTTACATATCCTCCTGCAATGGTGCAAAAAAGTGTTGCCTAAGTGACAGCCCTGCCAAAATGGTACCATTATTATCCACAAGCAATACCTATGACCTTGAAGCTTAATGAAACTGATCTCACCTGATATCCGAGCTTTTATTGAAGGGATATATTGCAGAACGGAGTCGCAAACCATTTTGTGCTCAATACAGCTGTAAGATGACTAAAGAAGCAGCGTCAAAGTTGCACCCTCAAATCGTCTCCTGAATTTACATTAGTATAGTGAAACCCAATCCAATTTACTGAACTGTAGTTTGGTAGCCAACCATACTCAAGATTGTAAATCAGCAAATGTTAGAGAAGGTATGTAGGCAAGCTGCCTTATTGATAACAGGAGCACCCTGTACATTGTGGTGTCCCTTAAACTTGAACAGGCCTCGGCTTAATAAAGTCTTGGAGTAGGGCATTTATAATCCAACCCACATCGATTATCCTATTGCCCAACATTCTCTGAATCAAGGGTTGTACCAATGATTCCCAATTGACCGACCGAAAATAGGATGCGATATTTTTTCCACTGATCTAAGTCTGAAGATTTTGTCCGCTTACCAGTGCGATCCAAGTGGAGGCCCTGGTATCTCTCAAACCGACCAATTAGCTCTTATGTAATCAAATATTTATAGTTAATAGCTGTGATTTCACTGAACATACCAGAATGGGCTCTTGTGTGCGTAAGTGGGCCTTCTCCAGAGTCTGCTCGATGGAGGCAGCCGTGGAACCTACATACTTAGTCTAATCATAAACAGTGATGCATGATGGCTAAACCCACTGGTTGTGCATCAAGTATGAAACACATCTTTTTCATGCTGATCGTTTTATGATATGGGTGGGTACCTTATGTACATCCCAAAAAACTGCATCGAAACAAAAACTCTTGCCGGCAACAGAAACTCTTGTCGTGAAAATTTGCTCTTTTCAAAAATCAGCTCTATTCTTCTGCATGGAAATGAATTACTGTCCTGTGCATGTTGTGGATGTAACAAAAATTGGCTGGCCAGAGTATTTCAACCAAAGATATAGAAGAAATGGATTGGAACTGTGGGTTTTCGTGTGGCCCTAGTTCATATTAATATATGACATTATCTAACACAAACATACATAACAAAGAACGTAGGTGATTTAAAATTTGTAATAAATTTGGAGGCAGGCAATAGGCGCGCAAGTTTGAATTCTCATTTTAATGATGAATACATGAAAACAAGCAATGCAGAACATTTAATTTGTTTCTTAATTTAAATTTTATCTCATTCTGTGTTTAAAATTCATTCAAACACTAATTATATTCTCATACATATTTATATTCTCGTAATATGTTTTCATTTGCAACCACAAACATGTATTCATCTTAGTTTGAAAAATATCATTCAAAATTTTTTGTGACTCCCAACAACCAAACTAATTGATGCGCCTTTGACGCTCCCCACTCATAAAAATCGCCAATCCGATGGTATGAGAGCCTATTGTAGTTGAACAACTCTCTTCTATGCAGTTCATTTGCCATTTTAAGATGGATTTTTTTGATGCCGCTTTCCCTCTTGCTCAATAAAGTAAGTAATCATTATTAAACTTAATCATGAATTGAGAGAGAATTTTGTTAATGGGCCGCAATTTGAATAGATGCATTCGGCAATCATTGAGCCTTTCCACACTTGTATTCTTGATGCACTCTTCAAACCGGTTTTCTGGGCAAGAGGCAGAAGAATCAAGGGGAACTCTACAAAAAGTGATGCACTTGGAGAGAAATTTGCATCACGTTTGAAACTGATTGAAACTGATGCAAATCACTAACACAACTATAAACATAGTTCACGGGTCAGGAATTTTTCATGAAACACTCAAGTTGAAATGAGAAAACAACAAAACGCACACATTCATATGCATAATCGGTATATGAACGGTTCCGTTGCTGAAGAATACAAGTGTGGAAATGGTGATTGTTGTCAAACCGGTTTGAGGAGTGCATCAGGAATACAAGTGTGGAAAGGCCCATTGAAACTTGTACTTTGTTTACATTGATTTGACAACATGAGTTTTGTCAAAGGAGAGGGGGAAAGCATTTTTCAACAAGAACTGGTGCCGTACACATACGCTCATGTACGTGTATGTCGTCCATCCATTTCTTCTTTCTATATCTTTGATTTCAACTCTCGCTAGAAGGCAAATGGTGGCCAGTTTGCATGAGAGTTCTACGATTTGTAGCTTTCGAATGACAGTAAATAAAGAAAAAATTGTTGAAAAATATTAACTCGCCCTCATTTTATATCAACATTTATGACTAGACTATATAAGACTTCTTAAATTTCATCTTAAACCTAGCTATGAATGTGACAATAATCTTAGTTCAAAACTAAATTCGTAATATGTATATATTTTCAATGTGTATGCAGTGTGTGCTTAATTATAGTTCTCAAGTTAAAAACATACATATTTAGATCGTTAAATTGATAAGAATGCATTGAAAACTATAAGTTCGTCGGCTTCAACTCTCGCAATATACATGCTCATATGTATAACCGAAGCGATTATCAACGTTGCTCTATTCCAAAAAAAAAAACTAGCTGGAGGAGGAAAGATTCCTCTTCGCATGAAACAAATATGAATTGGTCAATAAAAGGCACTCACCTTTTCCGTTATATTTAAATCCTGTATATGAAGAACTAGAAAGCTCGTTTCCTTTTCTATACTTATTTCTATAGTGACTTGACCTGCGGCAGCATGAAATGAAAGTTTGAAAATAAAACTTCAGTCATCATTTGAATGATCCTTGGAATTTGTGTAGCTTGAGTAGAAATTCATATAAGTACATAGATAATGTAAATATACATACATACATATACACAAAACTTAACACTGCTTACCTTTAACATCCAGTGTTGTTAGATTCGGATGAATGGTGAGTGTATAACGTAAAGGTCGAGCGAAATTAGGCAGCGTCGGTTCTAGCCAAGGAAATGGCTCGCCGTTTGTGGCTATAGGATTGAATGGTAACGATCCGTTCTCGTCGTCCGGGTTATATCCGGGTGGCATTTTACCAGCACAGGCACAATCTGAAAAGTAGAATTAAACAAATCCGTAAAGTTTAGCCACACTGAATAGTAATAGGCTCGAATAAGAGATGGTTGTGATGATATTCTATTTGTATGTATGTTGTAAACTTTTCGGACTGCATTAAAGGGAAAACATTTTTTATTCAAAGACTAATCGACATCATGTCCGCGAACATGGGAAATCCTAGTTGATGATTTAATGGTTTTTCAATTTTTTATCGGTCTGACTTGTTTATTCTGTATTCGGATAACGTTTTTTTCAACTTGCACAAAGTTTTAATTGAGTTGGTGTTCATTTGGCCCGAAATATTCCAAAAAGTATTCAAGTCCGGAAAAAGTTATTTATAAAAAAGAACATTGATGGCAATGTTTCTGAATCCATTAGTGAAATGAATATCATTCAAATCATTTATGTTACTAGAAATCAATAATCGAATCATGTAACAGTACGAAAATAGTATCTGATGTTTGAAATCTAGTAATAGAAATTTAACAATGGGCATTATTTTAGTATTTTTGAGCACATGACATTGCCTTCAAAGCAAACTGTCGAGACATCGATTTTATCATTCGGCTCGAAGTTAAGTAATCAGTATGCCCACTTTGATACGGAATTTCGGCTTTAGATGGTTGTTTGAGATACAACTTAACCCCAGATGATGAGATCCAGTACCGAATGATCAGGATTCTAATAAATAACTAGGAATTAACTGGAATCGGAGCTACTAGAATCGAACAAGGTCAATTGAATTAAGAGGGTGGAGTGAAAAGAAAAAACAATTTTTTGTGAGATTTTTTTATTTTATTTGTAATTTATTTTTACATAATCGGCATCAAGGCTAATACACTTTTAATATCGGTGCTCTAAAACAGTAATACCATTTTCAAAGTCTAATTCGTCAAGCCCCTCAAAATACGCGTTAGCAGTATTGATGCCCTCTTCGTTGGTCGCAAATTTTTTGCCTCCGAGCCATTTTTTGAGATTGGAAAACAGATGATAGTCACTGGAGGCTGAACCTGGCGAATATGCAAGATCGGCTAACGATTCGAACTTCAGCTGGTTTATTTTAGCATGGTAACGGCCGATGTATGAGTGGGTACGTTATCGTGGTAAAACAAGATTTTTTTCCGCGCCAGATTAGGTCGTTTTGTTTTTACTACATACATCCTTCAAATGCTGCAAAAACCCTGCATAATATTCTTCAACGGTAGTTTTCCCCTTCTGAAGGTAATCAATGCAAATGATTCCTTTTGCATCCCAAAAAACCTTGCTTGCCGAGAAAGTTGTTTTCGTCTTTTTTGGGGTCAGTTCATCTGCTCCAACCCACTGTCCTGATTGTTGTTTCATCTCGGGCGTATAATGGCGAACCTAAGTTTCATCCACGTGTATAGATTTTTAAAGTCGGTAACATCTCACTTATACAGTGTCAAATTCGCGGTCGAAACAGTTTTCCGGTTAAATTTTTGTTCGAGCGTTAGCAAGCGCGGCCACCAGAAGAGTCTCTCAGTGTTGAATCCATTTCTTCTTTGATTTGATGTGGTGTTAGGTCTTTCCAAGGGGAAATGTTTAAAACCGCACGTTTTTCTGATTTTTCCATTTTCACTTAAGCAGTCGACACGACTTAATTAATATGCTTCCAAACGAATACTGATCAAACTGACACAGTCTACACTTACTTCAACAAAATGTTTGATCGTGTTAGCCACTCCATTTTGATTTCCAACCTGCATCAATTTGAAATTGCAGGATTTTTACTAAGATGGCTTAGCTCTTACCTCTAGAACCACTCACAATATGTGAAATTCCAAGGGCTTATCCTTAAAAAAAATCATGTCAACTCTGAAGTACCTCTAGGTAGCCATCTTGGCCCTTTGCTATTTAACATTTTTATATCAGACCTGTTGGAGGTTTTATCTGATGTACCTCACCTACTATATGCGGACGCTCTGAAAATTTTTCATACTATAAAATTGCCATCAGATGGCAACTTTTCAACTAAAACTTACATCTCTGGCTAATTGGTGCTGCGTGAATAATGTGTCATGTGATTAGCTTCTCTCGAAAAAGTAGCTCGCACTTTTTACGCACCTTTTAAGCAATACGACACTTAGTATGGTTGACAATATATTGGACTCGGTGTGGTGCTGGATGAAAAGCTCCGCTTTAATTTTCATTACGACAAAATAATTTCTCAAGCAGGTAAACGACTAGGCTTCATTAAGTGACGAACAAGAGAATTTCAGAACCTTTGGGTTACAAAATCACTATACACCGCGCTCGCTTGCCCTCTTCTTGAGTATGGTTGCATTATCTGGGACCCGGTTTACGAAATTCACAGCCAGAGATTCGAATCTGTTCAAAAGCGATTCTTGCTATTCGCTCTTAGAAATCTTTACCATCCTTGTGTTTTTAGCAATTTACCGCCACATGAATCTCGCCTTAGACTTCTATCTTCTATCTGCCTGCTTCAGAGACGCTGTTAATGCCGACTTTGAAGATTTATGCTTAAACAGCCCGTGAGAGTTACTAGATCCCGACCTATACTAGTTGAGTATAGACATAGTACCGCATACGCTGATAATGAGCCAATAAATAGATTTTGTAAAATATTCAACAGCATGATGGAACACTTTTCCCTCACAATTTCGAAAGCATTTTTTAAGAACAGAGCTACCAAGGTTATCTTATCATAACCTCTCTAGTCTACCGGCCTAGTATCCTTTTCATGACAAACAAAATATTTAATTTCGCTTTTGTATTTAATAATTTCTCACACGATTCGTATTAGGGTTTGTGTTTGATCGCTCTTAAAATCCCCTCCCTCTCTTCCTGAATCGATAGTATTCAATGCTTACGCTCTGGTTATTTGTAATATTCTCGTAATGTTTTTGGAGGCTGAATTAATTGCTTTTGTCCTCACTTGATGTTAATTGCTCCCCTGGTACGGGTAGCATTCCCAATTTTTTCGAAAAAAATCGTGCGTCTGGTCTTTTTGTCCGTTTATACATTTTATTCAATATCAATATGCATGCTGATAAATGTCTCTCCTGGAATTTATTACCCACTTTCAAATCGGGTCAGCGCAACCTTGATTTGAACTTTCTCCTTATCTGCATTTTACCTTGCTTTAAAAAAAGTTTGAACACTTCGTTTTTAATAGAATCTTTGATCCCTTAGCAATGTCTTTGCAAATAAACACGTTTTTGTAAAAGAACACTACACCTCTACGTACCTACACTGCTATTATCAGCAACGATCAAGTTGATACCATCTTTGAGTACACTGATTTTGTCGTCTATACTGATTTTTGACATCTATACTAAAAGCTTTTGACTCTGTTAATCAGGAGCTACCTCTCTTCAAATTAAAACATTATGGTATCGGTGTGGCCTTTGTTTTCCTTAATTTTCACTTTTTTACCGAATTGCGTTTGTGCTGTCTCCCTCTTTGGATTGTCGTTTTGATCTTTATTTCCCAAAACCCAGGAAATAACAAAAACGCCTCGTGCTGGCATCCCTTTGCTAGCACCGAAGCCAAAAATATGTCACATTTACCTGACGTTGAAGTCAACTTACTCTGCGAATTACCACCCGTAAAAGTTTTCAAATTTTCTAGATCGTAATATTTGTTGTTTATTTTCACTAAAAGATTACTACAATTTGAAAATTTTATGATAAAATCGCTTACTAAAGCCCTATCATTATTATTCCAACAAGATTTCTGTTGAGTATTGTCTACAATAAGTTCAACTTGCCACATGAATTTCGTTATGATTCCGTGACTGCACTGGAAGCTATAGGGCAAAGAGCTTTATTTTTCTGAGCGAATATTCAAAATTTAAGACACTAAAATTACCATAGCTGGCAGCTCCAACCGAATTTTTTCAAACAAATTTCCATCAAACGTGGCTCAGGGTAGGATTCAGCTACTGCGTGAATTTCATCTGGTGACTGAATCAGAATTTATAGGGCCAAAAGCAGTTATTTTTCTTACTGATTTTTCAAGATGGCAACACTGGCACAGAATTGCTCAAATTACAAAATCGCTTCTATCAAACCTGGTACTACTTAAGGGCAATACATTCTGTAAATTTCAACTGTATCTGATTATTGGGTCGTGATTTATATATAAGATTTATATATGAGATGCTTTTTTCCAAAAAGCGACAATTTTATAGGAGAGTCGATGATTTGAATGTTTTCCGTCAAAAGTTATCGCAATTTAAAAGATTTCAAGTTTTTCCGACCTCTTTTTAGGCACCTAGCGCACACATGGGGTTAAAAAATAGGGCTTTTATATCACTTTTGTAGAGAGCCACTGCTTCTTTTGCTTTTTTGCTATCGAAGCAAAGGTATTTTTTTTTTTAGTGTTTTAAGCCCTCAATATTAAGACAGTAGTCTCCGATCTTTTTCTTGCTCCATGTTTTAATTTCATTGTCCGTATCTGCCTTTGTAAAACCTCAGTACGGAAAGGACCTATGAAGGGCATTTTTTCTCTTTCTTTAGCTCTGGTATCAGGTTCTTCGTTTTCTTGGTGCCCTTCATGGCCAGGGATCCATATCAACTCGAGGTTGTTCTGTGTGCCTATTTGATTTAGGGCCTCTCTCACCTCTAAAAGTATAGCCGAATTTATTTGCCGCTTGACTATCCGATAGGATCTTAATTCTGACCCTTTGAGTGTTTCTTATCTTTATTGTTTGTGAGGCTCTTAGTATGGCAGATAGTTCTGCTTAATAGATCGTGGCCTCTTTTGGGAGAGGGAAATGCATTTCGCACTTGGGACCTACGATCCCTGCTCCTATTCCACAATCCATCTTTGAACCATCCGTATACCACATTTGCGCTCCTTTGTACGAGGGAGGTGGTCTATCCTTTCATTTGTCCCTTGATGGAAATGTGACCTTCCCGAATACTGCTTTGATTTTTATTTGGTCGCTGAGGTTTTTTTTTGAGGTTTTCCATCTATCTTTTCGCCTGAAGTGTCCCTACAGGTTCAACCTGTTCCATTATGGGCCTGACGTCCTCCAGGATTTTCAGATGGCCTTTAAGGTCCCTGATTTATACCTGTAGGTCGGGTTTATGCTAATGGCTGGTTTTGCTGCTTCCTCCTGAACTTTGAGGTGTAGTGGCTCGAGGTTTAGAAGGGCCTCCATTACTGCTGTTGAGATGGAGCTCATAGCTCCTTTAATCAGCACGCAGGCCATCCTTTGAAGCTTGTTGAGCCTATCAACAGCAGTTTTTGGCATGATTTTCTTCCACCACACTGCAGCTCCATATAGGAGGATAGATCTCACCACTTGTTTGTATGGCCATAGGGTCTGCCTTGGAGATAGTCTCCAATTGCGTCCAAGCATTTTTTTGTCGCCCAGAGCACCTTAGTGGCCTTCATTGTCGTTTTGTTTATGGGGAAAATACATATTGGTCGAGCCCAGGCGAAAGCTGGCGAGCCCGAGTGTGTGGACGGTCCAGACAAGCGACTATGACAGGTCCCGTCGGCGCTCGTGCGACTTCCAATCGGAGTGGGTTTTGGGAACGAGTCAAAGCGATTTCGTGACGAGCCGTCAAATGCCGTCTAAATGTTGGCGATCTCGTCTGACTTCGGCTCGCTGGGCCTCGGCCAATATATATTTGCTACATTAGATGATTGTCCCAGGTGAGTTTCCTATCTAGGTGTATTCCTAGATATTTTACCTCTTCCTGCAGACATACGACTGTGCCCTAATATTTAGGGCTCCTATTTTGATTTTTTTTTCTGGTGAATGGTATTATGCTTGTTTTCTGAGGATTAATAGATAGACCCTCTTTTCGCACCATTATTGGGTTGTTTCATTTTAAGGTATTCATGGGTGAGCCTCTGATTATTACCGTGATGTCATCTGCGTAGCCGAGAGCAGTTAGGCCCTTACTATGGAGGGTCACGAGAAGATCATCAACTAGTAGGGACCATAGAAGGGGGATAATACCCGTCCCTGTGGAAAAGCTACCCTTAGCTTCGCCTCCCCCACCTGCGCAAACACTCTTCGATTCCTTAGTATTTTACTCGCCCACTTCACTACTTCTTAAGGAGCATCCCCCCTCTGGAGAACGAGAATGTGTAGCTGATATAGTTGATTTGCCGTTTTGGTAGGCAAATTGAAATTTCTGAAGTGGCATCTTTGTCAAAAGATCATTCCTTATGCAACAACTTACTTTGATCTTTTCAAAACTGACAAAAGAATCTGAAATTGACTGAAGTGGCTGAAGTTTCAACATTTCATGAAATCACCTATTATTTCATTCATTTGTTACTTTCCGACCATAAAAATTCTGTAAACCATAACCTGTTGCTCCTTAAACTTAATGGTTTCGGTGTTTTTGGTCTCCTCCTCTCCTGGTTTTCCTCTTATCTTCATAGTTGTCCTTGCAGAGTTACTTTTAATGGTTCCATTTCCTTTCCTATATTTCCCACATCCGGAGTTCCTCAAGGTTCTATCCTCGGTCCCCTACTTTTTATCTTGTTTGCCAATGACCTTCTTTCTGTTATTAATTCTCCCTGTCTTTTATATGCAGATGAGTTGAAATTATACAGAGCAATCAAATCTGCGAATGATTTTCATCAATTGCATGCTGACTTGTTTGCTCTTAATCTCTGGTGTCAAGACAACTTCTTGCCACTGAACATGTTGAAGTGCCATCAAATGTCTTTTGCATATAAAAATACTCCAAATGTTTTCTCTTATTCTTTGTCTGGTATTTCCCTGTCAGTTGTCCAGCATTTTAGAGACCTGGGTGTGGTGTTTGACTAAAAGTTAAGATTTGATGTTCATGTCATGAATATGACATCCAGGGCCTTTAGGATTGCTGGATTTGTCTTGCGTTCTTCTTATATGTTTACCAACATTTCCTCCTGTATTCATTTATTTGTCTCCTTAGAACGCAGTATTCTAGAATACGCGTGCCATATTTGGTCTCCGCGCTTTCAGTATTTATCTGCCGCCATTGAATCTGTTCAGCGCAGATTCACTTGCTCGCTACTTTTTAAATTCAATATCCCCTATTGTCCCTAGGCCTCTCGTTTTTCCCTCCTTCGTATGTCCTCGTTGCAATCTCAGATATTGTTCCTCAATGAGTGTTTTTTCTTCAAACTTTGCCAAGGCATTTTTTTGTCAGATCTTAGTTCCCAGATAACCAGACGTGAATCTAGTCGTCCAAGTCGTTCTTCTGTGGTTTTCTCTGTTCCGTTTGTTCGTACGGAAGTCTATTTACATTCACCTTTGCTGCGTCTACCCAGAACGCATAATTCTCTTAAGCTTGGTCCTTTTCCGCAATCTTTTTTACAATTTAAGCATGCATTGAAAATGTTACCCTGAATTGCTATTTACCTTAGTCCTAATTTTAGTTTTCAAATTATTCAATTATTTTTGTTATTTCTTTTCCTTTTTATGTTTTATCTTTTATTTTTGCTTTCTTGACGCTGTAATTGGAATTGTATCTGTAGCGCATGGGATTAATAAATAAATAAATAAATATCTCTTTTTAAAAAATTTAAAATATTTTCATCGTAATTTGTTTTTGAAACAATGTCTTTTTTAACACTCGAACTAAAAACTGAATAGCCTTAGCGTGCTCACTTCTTAGCCGGTGTAAGAATGAATGAAATACATAAAGTCACTTTGAATATTTAATTAGCAAACATCCAACACTGGACTGGAAGCAGGGACAAAACTAACGATGCATGAATGAGATTCAAACACATTTTGCATCCATCTTTAGTCAGCTTCTATGTCTTTTGTTTGCATCCAAGTAGTTGCTTTGTGAATCTCAAACAACAAGAGCAACACACTCACGCTTATGTTCTCAAACGCACACTTATCTCTTTCATACAAACACATTGAAACGGCAAACCGAAAGTTTAAAGACTGCTGGCATTATTGACAAATTAGCTTTGTGCCTAGGGTGGAGGCTGGAAACTCGGTCGTCATGATGCCATGCCTTCTCTCATTTAGTGAATCCGACCGGAAATACATTTCTTGTGAGTTCATTGAACTTTCCAAATGATAAATATTGAAAAGATATCCGCCGAAGATATTTGATTCGAAACAGAAACGAATAATCGAATCTACTTGGGCCTCAGGCTTAATCCTGACGGGCAGATATTGGAACATAATTTGTCTCGGAAGAAACGTCATCACTTTCTTGATTATCTTTATGCGGATTCGCTTTGTACAGTCATTTTATGACAACTGAATGCGCTCATTCTGCCATTTTATGTTTATTTCAAGTCCTTTTCAACTCTTTCCACTTGCGAGAATGACACAAAAAGATATCCCCATAAGCATCTGAGGCAGGCCATTCTCGCTGCTGAATGAGGCACCTTAATCGTCGCACAGTTGGGCCAGGAATCATCGTCACAATGTCGTCAAACGCTGGTTAAAAGTCTTTCAATTTTTTTCTCGTATTCTCTTCACTTTGCCGCTTTCCGTGACATGAACGGCCTTCGTAGCTCAAAAGGATACAAATTTGAATTTATGAAGGCCGGAGTCTGAATGACATTCCGTGCAACTGGCACTAAGGGGATGAGTCCATGCAACCAGGCCTCATGACTGACTTAGGTTGCCTTCGGTGGTTTATTTCGAGAAAAACAATTGTCGTCCTGAGGGTTGTTAGCTTTTGTGTGCATTTTCACTCGTTGTTCTTACCCTCACTAACCTCAAAAACGTTTCATTAGGAACGTAATTTTTCGGGATACAAGTGGATTTCACACTTTAATACTTTACACCAGGGAAACATACGTGCAAAGCATGTAAGAAGTAATTGCATGATGAGTGTCCTAGAATGTTCGTTGCCCAGGAAAATCATATGAAATGTAAGTGCTATGACTTTGTGAGTGCCTCTGAGTGTAAATATTGAATTTTTATAGCTGAGACTATCATTTCTCGATGATAAATGGAGATATATAAATCCTGGAATTAGATATTTTAAGAGATTATCGGAAGTGGAATATGAAAGCGTAAGTTCTATACACCGAGTGTTTGGCCGAATCTTTTTCGTTTTTTCGGAAGTGCTGTGTGTCTATGAACACCATATCGCCTTCGTTTTCATCATCAACATATTAATCACGTGGTAGAGTTGATTATATCTACAATTTTAAGAAGGGTCAATATCTTTGCTCGCCAAAACGCTTAATTGAGGCAGCGATCTACTTCTCGCTTCGAACCCTGCCACATATTCATGGCTGCATGTATTCGTCAGCTGTTTTCTTAAGAAAGTGGGCGGTCGGAAAAATTTAAGCAAAACTAGATTTTCAAATTTGAACGGTTTATTATACATTGATATGTTCTGAGCATTTTAAGCTATTCCATTTTAGGCTAAATGAGTAACAGTAAAACCAAATGAATTCAAATATAAAAGGTACACAAAGTTTAATTAGCTCCTGTTTTGTATGGCGTACTCTCTGCCACCTCTTCCAACTGTCACTTACTTCTTGCACCACAAGTATCTTTTGGAAAAAAAATCGATCTCTAAGTTAAATTAGTTGGTTTCAAATGTTGATTAATCTTTTTTTCTATGTAAAAGAAAAATTGAGTAGTGGTATTGGTACGTTTTTTCAAAATAAAAAAATTGCAAAAAAGAAAAGAAAAGATTTTATATTTAGTTTTTTTTTGTACATTATTAATCTAATTTAAGTGCTATTTACAATTAAAAAAAATTACTTACTTGCGGATATAATATTTTGGCCTGCTGGCTCTTGATATTTTTATTGTTTTTATGATTATCTTTTGAATTTTTTGTAATCTTACACGCTAATTATTATACCCAGCCGTGTAGAGTGGCTGGGATTATCCTAGCAATAGTCACTTAAAATCTATCTTACGCTATGCCTTAAATCTAACTTATACTTAACTAAGACTAGCTTAGCCTAATTAGACTTCATTCCTTATCGTAGGTCTTACATCTAGCCTCTTCTAATTGATTCAAAAAAAAAAAAAAAATTGCAAAGATTAGCTTATTTGAAAAAAAAAATATTAAAATTCTCGGCAGTAAAATTACAACTGACTTGAAAAAATTAAAAAAGGTGAACAAACAGTGCTAGTTTTGTATGGGATTTAGACTGGAGCCGGAATTGGCTAATTTCAAGTGGACGATGGTATAGAGCTTCAGTGTTTAGTCAAAATACAAGCCGGAGCCAGTGCCCCGGGCGGAAAATTCAAGCTTGGCAGAAGAATACACTCCTCTGCATTATCGCAACTTTACGATATAGTAAAATAATAAAAAAATAAAAGTACAAATTGTTTATTTCAGACAACTAAAGGGTCCACAGTGTGTTAGTAAGGCTTATAGTAGGTTATTATCAATAAAAACACACAGCACTTTAAATATTAACATAAAAGACACAGATAAGTCCATTTCCCTGCGCCGAGGGCGATTAAGGAAATGGGCTGGTTTCCGTACAAGGCATCTCCATATTGGTGAAGTGAACCTATCAGCTATAGTCTTTAGGATGCTGTTGTGAGCTGTTTCGTGTTCTATGGATCAGGAATATAATTTTTTGCGAATGACGGTTGCAAAGCCATCATTCTGGTACTCCACAAGCATCCCTCACGCACTGTAGAAGCGAGCCAATCCCATCATCATCCTGAAGATATTATTATATTGGACGCGCAAGGTGTCCAGTAATCTTTTGGCATATCCGACAAACAGGTTCCCCGTGTGCAAGCTCTGGCAATAGCCCTCGAAAAACGTTACCTTAACTTGTTTAGTACGACAGGAAAATCTGCGAGCCAACATATTACCTGTGACTGCCAAAGCCCCGCGCTTCCTTTCAATATCAGCATCGTCTCTAACTAAGATCGTTGGCAATGATATGCTCAAGTTTCAGAAAGCGGATTTTACACTGTATGGTAAATGAAGGACGGCATATATCATACTAATTGTATATTATTTTACCTAATGTGTGTACTTTATAGTAAAATTGTAATATTATTCCAATCTTTTAGCATTAAAATTTTATACAAGACATACGAAGGCCACGAACATTTGTGCCACGCTGTAGGTGCTCAAGAGCAAGTCAGCACTCTCACTCGAAAACAAAGTGCTTAGTTAT
The DNA here is from genome assembly GCA_963978885.1 of Nemotelus pantherinus. Taxonomy (NCBI): domain Eukaryota; kingdom Metazoa; phylum Arthropoda; class Insecta; order Diptera; family Stratiomyidae; genus Nemotelus; species Nemotelus pantherinus. The sequence goes on from OZ022264.1 coordinate 219,210,031, forward strand.
ATATCCGTTTTCGGGCTTGTAACTTACAGATCTAGGAAACAGTTCATCCATCAAACATAACCATTATTAAGCGGATAACCCTAAGATACATTAAGAGATTCCTGTGGTACTTTCGCAAAAACAAAAAAATTATGAATCGAAATGATTGCAGATTAAATCGAAAACCGCAGAGGAAAATACATTGCAGTTCTTACTCATCATCCCTACAACTTAGTCGAAAAAAAATCCTAATCGTAGATTTCAGCTATTGAAAAGAACTGACCGACTTCACTTTCCGTCATCAATGCAGAACAAACTATTTTGTGCGGCCACTTGCTTTGTTTTTTATTCTTCTATCTAATCCAATCCTAATTTTTTCGCATGCTATGAGCCCTATTCCAAGAGTCACCTCTCGTGAGATCTCTCGTCACTTCGAAAGTCACGTCACTTACGAACCGGTATTCTCAGAGTCACGTGAAGTCACTCTAGGTGAGGTGACTACGAATTTGTGTTTGAATGGTAACACCTGAACATTGACGTTTGAAATTTACTGCGTCCATAGCACACTGACATCGATCGGTTCTCGTTAATTTAGTTTGCAAGAGACAGAGTGAGCGCGATTGATTTGCGGGATTTTGTTTGAATTTTCCCCGTCAAACTACCAATTCCAATAACGAGATTGTCTAATTGACAGCATGTTCAAATCATTGCTAATCACGGATCATTGTT